>CM076569.1:42059596-42609278 GCA_034641835.2 Pinus albicaulis | reverse complement strand
TCCTCCTTAGTAAAACCTGTAATCACATCACAATTGTCAGCTACAAAAATACACGGTTTTACATTATCCAGCTGATCTGGATTTACTCGATAGTTCAAGAAATCATCAATGATCTCCTCTTCTGTTTCACCAATGGAAACCTCCAATTTCAACTCAGCTGCTCTGAGTTGTGTACACCCCAACTGTACATCCATCATCTGCACGAGCTCCCTCAGCTCTTCTGTTAACTGCATTTTTATCTGTTGATCCCTCTTTACTTGTAGCCTCTGCCACTTCACTCTCTTCCTCATGAGCCAACCAACTCTCTGGCTTTCCTCTATCCTCATCTTTAGTTTATCAAATTGTTCCCTAATCTCAGCTAACTCTTTGTCATATTCTGCATCAGCTAACTGCTGTCTTATGCCATTTGCCTTGGCATCTTTCTCCCTCTTTCTACTATGGCCTCTCTCTGAACCTCTGCTTTCTCCTTTATGTCTTTCAGTAGTCATATCCTTTGCCATAAATTCCTCACCCACGAGTTTCACCAAGCCTCTACAACAACAAGCTCTCCTACTGCCACTTACCTCACCAATCCCTTCCTCCGGATCTGGTCTTTTGGTAATCACCGGTCCTCTGCTGGAACCTTTTGAGAATTTCTCCACTGCTCCTTCAGGCTTCACTCATCTGCAAATTTATTCAACCTCTGTTGAATCTTCAGGTTCCGCCACTCTCTCTTAGAATCCCTTGCTGGACTCCTTCATCACTGCTCTCAAGCTATGATCTGCTTCTTTCTGCTGAGATTTTCTTCAACCTGCTTGCAACCTGAATTTTGCAAACAACTTTCAAACCAGAGTTCAATAATAATGATCATCAAATCACCTCCAAGACCCTGTTGATATTGCCTTATCTTCCACCTGCACTGCATCTCTGTGCTGCAACCTTCATCAGTTTCAAAATCTGACATTTATTCATCACATGCAATTAATTCAACTTAAAAAATTGAATCGTCAAAACTTAAATCTTCACACAGAGCCATTCCAGCTCTAATACCAAAATGATGCAGGAGAACCCTGCAAAACCCAGAATCTCTCCACTCTCATGCATATACAAATGCATCTCCAAATCTTTACCCAAATAAGAGCCAGTCTGGGCAATTTCACACGAACAATTTGCAGAAGCTCCTCAATCATATGGATCAAAAACCATAACTCAACAATCTTCATACCAATTTTATTTCACAAGTGTAAGCTTTTCCAAAAAGTATTAAGAAAAGATCTTAAAACCCCAATGGTTTTATTTAAACACTCAACTTTTAATTAAGCCCAAGGCTTAACTCACAGAAAAGTTCGGATTCAATTTATTAAATCCCCACAACCTTCACACCTTAATCAAATGCATAACATACTTGACCAACACCCATATATGAATTCCAATCTTGATAAAAACCAAGTACCAAGATAAAATCATGTTTAAAAGTTCAATTGGAAAATTAATGCCACTGCATATCAATTTTATGCATTCCAATATAAATGAGTTTTATATGAAACTTCACACTGCTACCATCATTTAAAATAACATTTGACCATCATTTAATTCGATCTTTGGATTACCCATTCCATTCAATACCACAGTAGAGCAGGCCATGATTTTTATATATGTTTGATCGATACAAAGGTGACTTACCTCCCTGTATGGTCCGCTGGAAACATGACTGCGCGGCTTTCAGTTAATTGGCAACACAATTCCTTCCTCTTGCATCGACTGTCCAACGCGTTTATCATTTGCTCGGCATTGAACGCTACAGTTCAACCTCATATAAACACTGCAAAATATTTCTATTGCACCATCGAATACTCCACTCACTTCTGTTCGATTCCAGATTGACCAACATTAACCCCTTTATGCGTTGCTCCGATTTGTTGGATGCTTGTGCAGATTCTGTATGTATGAACTTATATATCTTCGAGTGGATCCTTTGCAGGTCTCTTTTTTTTTTAAACTCATCGATTTCTTATACCGTGACATAACACAAGAATCAATATCGTTTTTTATAAACCGAATTCCTTCTTTTTCCAACTCAGATCCTCTTCAATCAGGAACTATGTCTTAATTTGAAGCTCCTGAACCCTGCAATTTGAACTCATTGCAAGCACAACTACACCTGTGGTTAAATCCACAAATAAAGCCAAAACACGATTTCAAACATTTCTTCTACACTCTTACCCAACAGTTCATTCAGATTCTCATTAAACCAATTGCGCCATCCATGAAATCGATATGCCAACACCACTTAATTGATATTCGATCCAGGATGATCGATCCCTTTTCCCTGTGTTCTTTTCAACAAATGCAGATTTATTCAATTCAATTCAAGCATGAATCGATGTTAAATCAAAATCAATGCTCTCCTCATATGTTTTAAACAGAAATTCAAACATTCATTAAACCGATTTTAACCAAAAACATATATAATTCACACAGAAATTCCAAACAAATCCTTTATAATCAAATGTAGTTAATTACAAAAATCCTCTTCATCCATGGCCAGATTTTCAAATTGATGGCCCTTTTACAAAAGCCCATAGGCTTACAAACTTTGCTATCCAAACCACACCTCTCTATCTATCTTTCCTCTCATCCCTTTGGCCTTTGAGGCTCATTAATTTATACAAATTGAATTGAACCAATTTAGGTTCAAGTCCCTTTAATCACTCAACAAGCCCTCAAATATCTCAACAAATCCTACAATCTAGATTTTTATCCCTAAAATCTTGAAACTACATCTAACTTAGGTTCATAATTAATTCTCAAATATCTCGAGTCTAATTTCTTTCATGTTTTCCAATTATTTGGAAACATTACAAATCCTCACATATAATTAATTAAAATATAATTTAATCACTCAAAAAAAACCTCATTAATATTTACATAAAATTAATATTTTCTCAAAAACATGAGACCCCTAGGTTTAATAAAAATACAAAGTATTTTCGTGAGCTAATGCTCCTGCATCACTTCTCAACCTTTGTTTTCCTAAGTTCCTCAATTCATATACTCCTTTTAGATGCTTCAATACAAAATATTAAATGGATTCATCATTGTGCTTCTATTGGGTGAATCATTGTATGCAAATTTTGCTTAAGTATTTGATCCCACTTCCTAGGTGTGATAGCCCCGATTATGTTTTCCATTTGTGAAATTAATTGTAATATTAATGTAAATAATTGACAAATTGGGGCTGACTCAAGGGACATATATTTTAGGGATTGGGGGAGGTTACTCGTTGGGATGTTCAAGTTTATTTTTTGCAGGAAAAATCTGAGTTATATTGACAACCATTAAAGGTCGGCTGGTGTGTTTAATGGGCTGGTATGTCTGAATTAAAAGAACAACAACAGAAGGACGCATTTCCATGCTTGGTTTGGAAAATTCTACAAGGAAAAGGATAAGAAAACAAGAAAATAAAATAAAATAAAATAAATTAAAATAAATGGGCAGGATTCCAGCTCGTCAGGTGTGTTGGGCACCCACTACAACAAGCCAACCAACTAAAAATATGGGAAATAATTGGACATGTGGCACCCTTCCTATTGGATGAAAAGTTTGTGGCAGATAAAGGTCATTGTATGGAGGGTATTCAAACAAAATTACTTAAACAATAGAGAATACAAGAGGCATCACTCAAATAGCAAGGGAAGAGAGAGAGAGAGAGAGAGAGAGAGAGAGAGAGAGAGAGAGAATCTGTCTCGGGGGGGGGGAGATAGTTGCAAGTGAGGATTAGCTGTAGTTGTATATGGTTGGGTGGAGAGTCACTGTACCAGACTTAGTTTCCCAAAAGTTTTCAAGATAAGTGTTTCTCTTGTATTTTCAATAACAATGAATGTGTGTTACATTTCTGGTATGAGATGGTGTTATTAATGTATGGGCATGGTTGTGATTTTATTATCTATATGATTGAAAAATATGTTGTTTTCATTGTTCTAAAGGTGCTAGAATACTGTGTGGTTGTAGTGGTTATATTCCAGCAGTAACTAGGATGAAAATCCTCTTTTACTGCAGTGACGTGATTTTGTTTGATTACAAATTTTTACTAGCACTATGCATATTTATGTGTGGTAATATTCATGTTTTATTCCTCTCTAGGCCCAATGGATTGTCTACTTCACATGAATGAAAATCCAAAGTCTTTCAGTTAAGTATTCCCAAGTCGTTGGGTTGACACTTGTATTTTCTCAAAGCTCAGGCTTAAATGAGTATTGCCTATCTGAACTAGTGACGAGACCATTTTAGGTGACCTCATGATCTAAATTTATTAGTTCTTTTGTGCACTTAACGCCTTGGACTTCTTGTTATATTTACATGAGTGCTATATGCTCGATGAGAATAATTTTGTCATGGTGAAATACTTCACAATAGATGGTTCTTGTTGCTGTGGTTTCATACTAATACAACGACATACTAATATTTTATGAAGGAAATTTAATTATAAACATTTATCGTAATGTTTTTGTGTGTGAGGAGCATGGGCTCATGTGGCTAAAAGGATGAGATTATGATAATCTATGCTTGGTTTCTATGGCTTTGCACTTATTTCCTTAGTATAGGAATTACATAACTGAACATACACATGCAAGGGATGGGTGTGCTTGTTAAGTAGACCTTGTCTAGTGTGGTGTAGGAATAACACTAAGCAAAATAAATATATATGAGAATCTACATAAATATGATTAATTACAAAGCTTAATTTATGTACTCAAACTATAATGGTCTAAGGCCACTGCGGGAATGTAGCAGAAGGTCTGTATCATGTTCACAACATCAATATGCTCATCACTGTAAATGGATAAGAAAAAGTGTATAAACCTCACAAAATAAATGTAACCATGTTGGGGAGTTTTGTATCATTTGTATCATTTGTTGGGAATGTGAGCATATGTAGATGTACACATATATTGATGAGTAAATGTTGAAAATTTTGGGTTTAATGCCAAAGTTTTGCCATCATAGGCCAAAATATAGCATAAGGGAAGAGTATTAAAATTTACAACGATCCTCAAAATAGTAACTTAATTTACAGGCATGTGCCAAGGGATTCTTGGTTTTATCACATGCGTAACAATAATTTTGTGGCAGTTGTTTATTTATCAAAGCACGCGCACACACACATATAACTCATACATATATCGTGCAATACAAATGCACTGTGGCCAGAGGTTGGGTCGATCCACTAGATTGTACCGAGTATATATGTGCCAAGACTTGGAGTCTAAGCCCTATGCTGAGCCCTTACATCAAATAATTGTGGTTGCTTGAGTGGGGTGTAACCCTTAAAGGTCAAGAATTAATCCACATTCCCATAATGAATGTGGAATTCATTCCCATAATGAATTAATCCACATTCCCTTAAAGGTCAAGAATTAATCCACATTCCCATGTGAATGTGTCATAGTAATATATGAGGTGAGGTGTATTTACCCCCATCTATATATAACATATGTTATATAATGTTCCTCAATGGCCAAGGGGTTGTATCCATTGCGTTGTTGTGACCATGTTGTTGGGATGTTTGGTTGGGGTGCAACCTTTGTGTAGTTATGAATATGAATGCCACATGTGATATGTCATATATGCATAGGTCTTCGGATTTCCATGAGTCTCAACCAAGTAGCAGTGATATAATATGCTACGTGGGCACCACATGGTAGAATAGAGGAAATGGTAATTTTAATAAATGAAACTTTAAGGCGTATAATTTGAGATCCAGGAATCCAATTTGGAGGAAATATTTTTATCATCGAAAACATCCCACTGAGAAGAAGGTGATTGTGGCAGCTACTCTGAGTTTTGAGAACTCGAGAGAATTTTTTTTTTTTTTTATCCCACTTCTTTAACTGTACCGGAGGAGTTGGATTAGTAAGTGGACACTTTACCAAGGGTAAGGTGGCATGTTTACCAGAGCATCCAGGTTCAACACTTGGACTACATGGGCTCTATCATTGGAAAGTGACAACAAATTTTCCCGCACCAGGGGTTTCATAATGATTTTTAGAAAATTAACTAAATTGATGTTTAAGTGTTAAAATTCAGTCTATAATTGTGTAGCGCCCTCCTCCCACATTTACCCAAGTTAACCTGTCCGTCAGGGTAAACATGTGATGAAGAGTTACTATGATATGATTCAACTCCCCAAGTACAATTAAAGAAGTGGAATCGACAAACCAAAACCAAACTAACCTTTCTCAGAGTCTACATGACCTAAACCCTTGAGTTAACCTGCTCTCTGACTAAACTAGACCCCCAATCACACCCATAACAAGCCCTCCATGTGACTGAAACCCTCTAGTCGCATGCACAACAAGGGCATCCATGCGACTGCAGAATTTTCGAGGTAGTTCTGTACCAGTGACCCTAGATTTTGTGTCACTTTTTCAGGTCTAGGACTGAGGCCTCTTCCCAGAATTTGCTGAAGGTTCCATAAATGATAAATAACAATATGACAAGGCCTCCCATGAAAAACTTGAATAAGGATCTGACCTGAAAAGGTCTATCCCTGGCATACATTCCACCAATCACATCATGAACATGTAATCTACAGGTCATAAAAATATATATGAATATAGGAATCTCATACTTATCTGAGATTCACCAAGAAGGAATAATGCCCTCTCACAATAGCTGCATTATCCTCTATTAGGTCATACATTCATTAAAATCCCATTTGTAGGTTTTAACCCTGTACAGAAATTATCTGCAAACGAATCTTAAAAACAGAAAATAAACAACAGCGAGAGCATAAAACATAAAACAGATATACACAGAGATTTTCCCCTGGATCCCAAATCAGGACGACCAGCTTGATTTTTCATTATATTCCTTTTAGTGTTACAACACATATATATACATGCCGAAGCATACATAAACCCCAATCCATAAACCCTGGATTAGAACATAACTGTAGTTCCCTTGATCGGATCCACAAAATACTAGGGGCCGAAAACCATCATGCCCCAAAACCATGTGCAAACCCATGCACAAAACCATGGGTGGGTCCACCCACCGAAAAATAGGGTCCAAATTGTTTTTTGAACAAAGGGGCCTACCGCCCCCCTGTAACCCCCCTGTTGCGCCTGCCACAACGTACAGGGGGTGCTATCGCCCCTCGTGTGTGACTAGTAGTGGAAAGAATATAACACATACCCAACAACATTTGCTACACAAAAAATGATGAGAGACACAACTCAAGTCTGTCATCAACCATGTTATAACCAACATATAAACAATATATTTAAACAATGATAGAACAACTAATATCATCAAATAATAACAAACACATTTACACATAATACACAAGAATAAAAGAGCCCTTAATAACATATGCAAAAGCCAATCAAGTTGGGGAATTCCATGTACCACCTGACCATAGATTGGGCTGAACTAAATATTTCTTTCAACCAATCACTCCCATGCCATATTCCGAGCATGAATGTGGGACTTACAACAAAACAACCATGGCTTCCTCTGGCTTTACCGCAATCCATCAAGGGATTCCTAGGCCCAAGCCCTCATATATACAACCAGGATTTACCACGATCCCGCCAAGGGATTCCTAGGCACAAAAAAGAAACATACAATACCATGCTTTACCGCAATCCCACCAAATACTGGTCCAGGGATCTCTAGGCCTATACAAGCATGGATGCCTCTAGATCTGTCCTCCTGAATCATGAGGAATTTGTGTTTCTTCAACCTATAGGATTTCCATATATCCTGTCATTAACCGGTTGAGGATTCATAGGTCAACGAGGGTATACACAATTAGGATTTACCGCAATCCCACCTTCACCGGTCCAGGGATTCCTAGGCCTTGTGTTTCTCCCTGAGACCACCCCACTCAGTTTTGAAACCACCCAGTAATCCAAATCAACCAAATAAGACAAACCAAATCACACCATGGCTATTTAGAAATTTCAAGGCAAGGCTGAAAGCCACTGTCACACTTGGAAAATGTAATGTTCCTTTTCAGGAATTTTAGCAATTTCTTCAGTGAGGATGATGTATAAGGAAAACCATGCAATAAAAACACAGACCAGGACTTGGATCCTCTAATATATGTTGTATTTAGCTTAAATATAAAAGGGCATCAGAAATAAATCATTCTAGCTACTATAAACAGATCTCCCCAATTCATATATGCATAAAAGCACCCCAATCCCACTGCTTCATAAAATAGAAATGCCGGAGACTGCAACAACATTATTTTTATTATGGAATCTATAGAAAAATATATTTTAATACATATCTAGAGCTTTCATTAAGCATGGAATCATAAATGAGGGGTTAGACCTCTTTTACAAGCACCTAGGAATACCCCGGCAAGGGTTTCCGACAAAATAGCAACATAAAATGAAAGTCTGCAGAAAATAATGCTGTACCCAGCAACTCTGTATTAAGAAAGACCAAATATAATATGAAATGGACAAGAAATACAATAATTTTCCCAAGGTATTCCTCAATATATCTCCCGGAGTGAAATAGACTCATCCTCCTCTGAAATAAGCACAAATGGAAAGATGCAACCCGAGCTACTGCAGCTACTGCAGAAATAACGCAATCACTGGGATTGAATGCACTGTCTAGGTTGGAGAATGGTTCCCATCAAGATAAATGATTATAATTTAACTCTGGACCTCCTCCTTAGATCTCCCAATCAGCTATACCAATGATGAAGATATAATTCCCGCATGAGAATACTTTTGCACTAAACAGTGCTGTAACTCCGGCTAAATAGATGAAGCTTGCAAACAATCATAAGACTGAAAAAAGATGAATGAATAAATCCTTTGCTTCTATCTCCTCCTTCTTATCCTTGGTGAGATTTCCCCTCCCGGGCCCCACTCATTGGTGATGTGACTTCCTTGAGAAGTTTCCTCCTTCAAAACTGCGCTGCCCTAGTAGTTTTCCCTCCTCTTGTGACAGCGTTTTTGACTTGGTCAACTATAGCTAGATCATTTCTTTGCCCCTCTTTTACACCAAAGAGGCTTTATTTTGTCCTCCTACTTCAATCCCTTTTTACACTGGGATATGTTTTATTTCCTTTCCTACTTCTCATTTCAAAATTGGAGCAGTTATAATATTCCAATTAGCAGTGGCTAATTGGGAACATTACAGAAAAACCCATGCTAATGACAACAACAGAACCAAATACACACATGCATGTACCATGCATGCCAAAACTAGCAAGGAAATCCCACATGTAAATCGATACCTGCAAGTAATCCCATTGTAGCAGCTTGATCCAACTCTTCCTTGCTTGATCTTTTCTTTCATTTTATTTCCTTGATCTAATGCTAGAGTTCTCCAAGAAAAATCTAAGTTTCCAAGAGTATGAGAGATAGAATAGAGAAAAAGCTCAAAAAATGAACTGAAAAAAGCTTAAATTGACAAAAGCTTGTACTGACAAAAAGCCATGAACTGATCCTCAAAAACCTTTTTATGATTCAGGCCTCTAATTTCTTTAATTTTCCATTATTTTCCTTCATTTTCCTCCTCACATGCAACCCGTGACCTTTCACCTTCCTTTTCTCCTAATTTCCTTTATTTTCATAAATAAATGCCAATAAATTCCTAATTGCATTTCAAATTCATTTTCCATTTCCAACTTCCCTTAGCCATAATAAACCAAATGAACATCCACAAGGATGTTTTGCCCAACATTTAGCTTGGAATACGCGTCCAATGACCTTGGTATTATTTTTCCTTTATTAACTTTATTACATGGATTTTTAAATGGGGGATGTTATAGAACCCTCCCCCTTAGGGGAACACCATCCTCGATGTTCAATGATTTGCAGTATTTATAATGATAACTGTTGAAAACAAAAAAAACATACCACTTATTGGTGCTTTATAACACAACTCATTATGATATTTACAGTAACAATCACATATACTTATGCACATTTTCTTCAGCCAACAAATAACCATACTATTTATGGATCTTTATGAATCCAGCTCAATACAATATTTAAATAATATACACATATGCACATTTTCTCAACCAAAAAATAAAAGGATACGATGCCTGAATCCACAACAAGGGAATTCAGAGGCTCACACCTCCACACTCGAAGTAATACCAGGATTCACCTCCTTCCCAAGAAGTCTAGAATCCACTTCCAAAGTCAAACCTGCATCCAATTTCTAATGCTACAATCCTGCGCCACTTGTACTCTTAGTAAAAAATTATCGACTCATTGTTCCAGGGCACATTCCCATTGTGCTTCTGATTCCATCTAGTAATTCTCATGACCAAAACAAATCCATCCCCCGAGCTTCGCTTCTCTGTTACACAGTCCCTCAGGAAATTCAGTAACCCCCTTCCGTCCAGTCACTCACCTTCCAAGTTCCCTTGCATCCCCTTTCCCAGGCGATCCATCCCTTGGAAAGGTTTCCTTGCATCAGAAGGTCAAAAAACCAAGGCATATCCCTGCCTCAAACCCATCATACCGACCATAGCATGCTCATGGAAATAAATGGACACTATTGGGTACCAGTGCCCCAAAATGGACCCGCTCCTGAAGTGATTTACCAACATACTGTTGTATGTTCCAATTCCTTTTGTTATTGCTTCTATCATTCTTGTAGCTAGTTCCAACCACCCAATGATAATTTTCATTCTTTCCTGTACCAAGCACATAATTTCCATTAGACTCAAAATGAATTGAAATAAATTCAAATCATACCTCATTGGTGGCCTGTCAATAAGGTACACTTACATTTCTGTTCACTTCTTGTTATGACAAGTCAAACTAGTTGTTTGATGAAATCATCATGTATAAACATATCACATATGGTTAGCTCAAAACACAACCATCACAATCAAAATCATAGATCACATGTAACCATCATAAACCACAATTATGTACCACATGCATAATTAAAATTGAAATAAAATATTGATACTTATCCTTTAATCGATCATGAGCTTCTACCTTTATCCCTTATCCTTTATGTACATACACCGAATTGATTGCCACACCCGACGAACACCCAGTGCCTTCTCTTCAACCACGTACACATACATACAATGTACATCACATGCATACACCCACACATGGTGTACCACCCAACATAATACAAACACCTACACCCAGTGTACAACACAACACATACACCTACACCCGGTGTACAACACAACACATAACTCTATACCCGACATACAACACCACACATACACCTAAATCTGGCATACAACACAACACATACACCTACACCTAGTGTAACCTACAACACAATACACAACCTACACTCAGTTTACAACACAATACATAAACATACACAAAGTACAACACAATGAATACACATGTCATGATACCACGACTACACAATTCACATACACAGTACCACACGTACACAAAAAAACATGCACACAATACCACATGTACAACATGTACACAACACCACCTGCATAATGTGTACACAACACCACATGTACAAAACACCACCTAAGAAATGTGTACACAACACCACATGTACACAACAACACTTGCACAATGTGTTCACAACACCACATGCATGACATGTACACAACACCACCTGCACACAACACCCCATGTACAACATGTACACAACACCACATGAATGCAACACCACTTGTACAATAATATACACAAAATCACATGTACATAACACCATATGTACACTATTCACACCATGACATATGTACACAACACCGCATATGAAACATGCGTACAACACCATATGTACACAACACCGCATATCCAACATGTGTACAACACCACATGTACACGACACCAAATATACAACATGCGCACAACACCAACTGTACACAAAAGTGCATAAACAACATGTACACTACACCATCTATACATAACATTGCATAAAAAACATGTAAACAACACCATATATACACAACACTGCATACACACAACATCACTAGTGAAAAATGTACAACATATATACAACAGTAGTACTGCACATCTAGAGACCACACACTGACTCTACCAAGCAACCTTACTTGTAGTGTATTTCCACCATCCATGCTTGTCCCAACAAGTCGTAGATCACATTGCTTTCATTCCACTAATGTATACCTCAACATTACCTATCATAACATAAACATAGGCATAGTACAAGCATATAATATCAATTCATATCCACATGATACTAACCTTGTAGATATGCCAGGGTTACTCTTCCCACTTGATTCGTCATAAACCAGGAACCTCTTCATGCCATTCACCCGCATAAGAAATCATTCCTCCACAAGAATGATTCTTGGTGACCCTCTTAGGCAATGACATACATACATACATATATACATATAAACATCAGCATAAAACAATCATGATCCTCGATGACCTTGTCAGACAAAAACATATGTACATACATATATACATATATAAACATCATTAGAATCATAATCACAACAAAATTACCAGATATCGTAAGGTCAAGGTTAAGAGAACTCACTTTATCAGTGTAATGCATGCAAAACAACGCAAAAAATAGTTCCCACATAGCTAAGGCATTTGATGCCTCAAGTCCATTTACTTTCCTTTCCTGTTACCTTTCTCACGATTTTCCTACAATCGTCCATATCCACCAATGGACCCAACCAATCCAAAAGTTGTCATATTATTACTTTTAGCTGCCCCTTACTCATGCACCGAGGTTCATCCAGTTATTACATTTCATGTTGGGTTTGTTTTAGCTCTTCCCAAGCTCCATTAACCTTCCTCCAACCAAATCCAAAGACCCTCAAAATATAAAAGGCAAGAAAAAGAGACAAACAAGAATAAAACCATGAAAAACCAAGAGAAATACGACACCACAAACAAAGTGGCATGGCCATGCATCAAACATAAGCCAAACTACAAATCAAGTGAAAAAAAATCATAGAAGACCAAAAGCACAAAACTAGAAACAAACACCATGACTCAATCCCCATGGTTCCCAAGGAAATCTCAACCAAATCCTTCTTCAAGATTTCGTGGAAGTCTCTTTTGCCATGAAATCCGCTGCAACATACCACCATAAACATGTAATTGTCAGTGCATAAATAAACATAATATACCAGATGCCTTACCTTGTTGTGCCAAGCCTGTTACCTTGTAACTGAACACGTATTCATATCATCTCTCAAGGAAATCCAATTCCTTAATGAATCCAACTATAACTAGAAGCCAATTGTTATACCTGTCAAATAAATGTTCATTAATCTAGTACATATCCATATAATCTTAGAAAAAATCAAGATTAAGAAAACTTCCTATATGAAAAATATTCATTCGTTTGGAATTGCAGTTTCCAAACATAGCCAAAGTGATTCTCACCCAATTCCTTTCTTTTACCTTTTTACCTCGCTGCAATTGAGTCTTACTATGTGTTATCACATCACCTAGTTGTTAGTTACATAAACGAATTAATTGTTACTTTGTCATGATAATACCAAACATGTTTCCCTACAACTTGTTAGCGCTCAAATCTACCTTAGGCTGAAATAAGGTAAGACTCAAGGCAACATCAAACCACGCTCAGCCTCGTAGCTAGCCCTACGAGGACAGGAGAGGGCTCTCTCCGGGTCTATCTCGATAAAATGAGCAATAGGGTGCGAGATGACTTATAATGAATACTGATTTTAGGCTAGTAAAGAGATAGGAAAGTTTGATTTTGATTTTTTGGGTTTTTGTTGAAAAAATGGGAAAAACAATTTTGGGTTCGGGGATAAGGCCAGATCTTTGCAGAATTCGAGTTGGGGCAAGGTAGGCAGTAGTCTTGATGCTTTTGATTATGTGTATGGATGGATCAGAATGACAAGGATCTGAAGAGGGCAAGGGAGAACATGGATCCTCTCCAAACTGGCGAAAACATATAAAACTAAACAAATTTAAAGGCAGAGCACTGGAAACAATGGATTAAACCTCATTTACTCATTCATTTAGTTTCAGAAGAAATAGAAGGGGATGGCATACATTAAACATTAAATAACTTACAAATAACTGAGAGAACACACCATCAAAACTGAAATCCACAAGAATCCCAACAGGTGCTGCAAAACCTTTGATCTTTCCTTAGCCAAAATATGAAAAATATGTACAATAGTGTGCCAAACTTTTCCCAAGAGTCCAACCAGTCCAACCTATAGAATGTCTCAAAAATTACATCATATAGACCATCCTAACCCCTTACCATGCCTCTAGGGGTCTAATTCCTCCTTCTAGGAGCATTTTCAACCAATTCTAAACAAGGAGCTAAAATCTAGGCAGCCAAACAACTTGCCTCTAAAAGGAAGGAAACTGATTCATTCACTTGATTTTCACTTTTTTGTGCGTGAATCATCTAGGATAGGTAAAATTGAATCCAAGTTACATGCCAACCACAAAATTACATCAAGATAACTCAAAAATTACACCCACAAGCAAAACTGGTCCAACTGGCCGAAATTCTGAGCTGGAAAATGAAAAATTGACCAATTTTCTCTATGCGTCGCGCGCCTTTCAGCCAGCTTTTGGGGCACTTCCCGGCATCCAAAGCAAGATCATGATAGCTTTTTGGAAAGCCCTGGGCACTTCTTTGGGCGTGCAGGTGTGAAAGGGTGATTTTTGAGATCCTTGACGCACAGTCATCAGACATCTAGAAATGCTTCGGCCATTTCGAAACATGCATAACTTACAATGAAAATTCCAAAAATATAAATTTTTCCTCCCGACAAAGTATCCCAATCATAAGCGCGCGTCGTGACGTGCCCTACGGATGAGCGGAAAAGAAACTTGTTTTGAGACAGGTGTCCAAAATGATTGACAAAACTTCTTAAATTTTCTCAAATTGGACAGACCTCCATCATATGTCATGCCCGACCAATGAAGCCTCGAGGCCAAAATCCGGATGGATCGGGCCTCTTCGTGATTTTAGTTCTCACCCTTGGCCTCCTAGTGAGAATCTTCATTTGCCTTGCGGGCGTGCATGCGGGCCCAATAATGACCTATCATGTGACAGAAGCATGTTTGTCTCTATTATCATTTAAAAAACTACTCCGGAATGAATGTGCTATGCATGAGTTCGGTCTCTCGCTCAATTGGTGTCATGTCGCTGGGTCTCTTCCGGGCCAATTGTCGATCTTCACAGATTCGCTGCAGCTCTAAAAGTGTGTGCTGATCCTCTAGCTGTTTGTTACGCTGCTCCAGATAGTTTATCACCCACTGAGATCTCTACAACTTAACATTCAGCGTGTCAATCTCGACCTTCTACTCCTCGACGATCTCTTTGGGTTGACTGGAGACTCGCATGGCTATCAATCAAATGTGAATTCGTATCTTGGCCTCTGAGGGAGCCCTCATGATGCGTAGGCCTCTTGCCTCATCACGAATACGTGCTGCTGATCTTGAAGGCGAGACCCCTTCCACATCTTGTGTGGAGATAATACTTTCCTCTGCGTGAAGTCAACAAAGACCCCTTCCTGAGGTGGAGATAGTATATTCGTGCTAAATAAGGTACGTGACCTCGCTGATATGTCACATACACTGGAGCACTGATATGCTCAGTCTCAGAAATATCAAACTGGTGTGAAGGCTCTCCCTCATCATGAACTACCTCGGGAGGCGACTTTGGCGCTGCAAAGAAGTCACGGGAGATGAACTCCTCCCGAGCAATGCCCTGCTGTGCGAGCTGATGTACCACCATGATTTTGATCAGCGCGTAATGATATATGTTGTTATGCTGCTGTGCTGGGGTCTTCTTTTGTACAAGAAATGTCATCCGCTCTATGTTACGGTACATGAAGTATGCAATGCTCAATACGTACCCTCGTGAAATGCATCAGCAAACGGACATGGTACGCATAGAGACGCGAGAATCTGCCCTCGCAACTGAAATATCGAATGATGAGTTTCATCAATGGTGAAAACTCATCCTTCAGAAATATGAATGGAAATACCCTGCTCAGCTGCCTCATAAACCCAGGTTTGATGTATGGCTCATAGTAGGATTTCTCTAGCTGATGTCGTTTGTTCCATTCCTCTCCTATGTTTGGTATTCCGGTGGCCTGAGAAATGGTCTCTGGTGACAGAATGAAGTTAACCCCGGCAAGGTTTACATGGATATCATGTAAATGTAGAACAAATAGACGAGCTAGCTCATGATGATACTGGGTTTGTGAAATCATCTCACAGTATTGGAAACATGACTAATACTGAAAATAATCCATTGCAAGCGGGCAAGCCTGCAATTGAGCCAAAGAAGTAGGCTCCTCCCTGACATGCCTACCACTTTTGCCACTTTTGTGAGACCTCCGTGGCACATTAAACTCTGCTGTGGAATCACTGTCATACTCCTGCTCATAAACTGAATCCGTCTCTGACATGGCGCTGAAAACAAGATGTTTGCAAAATATATGCTGATATAGGTATAGTGAAGACAAAAGTTTCAGTGTATGCTCAAAGCCCAAATGTGTCACATGTGTATCAAAGTATTATAGGAAAGCCACAATGATAATGGTTCTGTTAGATGAGTTTGCATGAAAAACAATCACTGCTTTGATTATAAGGGGATTTGACAAGTGAGTAGAAAAGAGTGTAATGTGGGGGAAATAACTATTAGGAACAAAAGTGACAATAGCCCTTGCAGTGTTTGACAATGTCAATGGAGGATGGACAAAAAGTGTAAATGGGACTTTGTTACAATATGAATGATAAACGGTGTGATAGTGACAATGGTAATGACAGTGGTGATTAAATAGCAAAGAGAGAGCGTGAGGCTAAGGTAATAAGCAGGGACACCACTGACAGCAGATGGTATGAACATATATATCAATAACACAACTTTGCAAACCCCCACAATATCACTAACATTCGTTTAAAAACCCTAAGAAGTGAATTTTCCCATGAACATAGGGTTTACATCTCACCACACTAAACACTTGCTTTTTCATTTTCAAAACACCATAATCATGTCCAAAATTCACTAAGTAAGCGTGAAGAACCTACTTGCAAGAAAATCGAGGCAATTTGGCATGAATCTGGGCGAAGGAGCAAAAATTTTCGGCCCTGAAACTCTACGCGTCGCGCGCTTACCCAGTGCGTCGCGCGCTGTGTGTGTGTCGCGCGCGTGCAAATTTGCACAGGCCTATGAAGCCCAGTGCGTCGCGCGCCTTGTGTGCGTCGCGCGCCTCCTATGTGCGCCGCGCGCACTTCCACTCCAACTCCACAGCTCTGAAACACTCCAAACTCAACTCCAACACTTCAACTCGACTTTGCTTTGGAAATTTATGAAAATGACTTGTTCTCCATGGTTTATATGGGTTGAAAAATATCTCATAAGAATCAGACTTGATTTTAATTTTCTCCATAACCCACTTTGTAATGTTTGGCTTTCTTGGCACTTTATCATTTAATGCAATTCTGTCTTTTGGCTTTCCACTGTTTTTTCTGAGTCTTAGACTGATGAAACTTGGTTGTTTTTGCAGGGATTTGGCATTTTGACTTCGGCAAAGACCATAGGCTTGCTTTGAACTTTTTATGGTGGAACAAATACAAAATTATTACAAAAAATAACATTGACAGTTTTCTAGTTCAAAATAGAGTTTTGGACTAGAAATGTCTTCAAATGTTTTTGAGAATAAAAATATGAAATAGGAACCTTTTCGAAATCATCCTCATGGCCTGCGGGCTTTTATTACATGTATCAAAAGACTGAAAACCCTAGACTCTAGGACTAAAGATTCTTGTTGACAAAATAATCATTTATGACCATAAATGACGTGACCTGAACTTCAGTGATTTTTGAGGAATTTTAATTAGCCCTGCAGGTACAAGCATGAGGAAATACAAGACGACCAGACCCTCTCGTCAGTCAATGGCATGCCCATAGCGAAATGCAACGAAGTGGAATGAGCGAGACACCTAAAAATGGTATGCAAAAAGCGAAATGATCTCTGACAGAGGGCTGTAAGGACCGACTCTAACATTGGCTCCAATGGGGATGGTGGCTCCAAGGAGATGCCAAGAACGGCAGATCTCTGGGGGAGTCAGACAGTGCCTTCATCCATTGGGCGATGGAGTCATTATTTCAACAGATAACACAAAAACTTTTGACACATTTATTGACTGAAAACTTGACTGAAAACTGACTAGAAACTGACTGAGATTGACTCAACTTTAAAACTAAAAGACTGATAAAACTGACTTGACAAACTAACTTAAGAACTGAACTTAAAACTTAAATCTTGCTGGCAGTACATAACCGCCTGTGTTTCTTACAAGACAATATACCATCAAACTATATCATAATGCCAATGTAACCAATCAAGCAGAAGCCTTCTTGATTGATTTCCCTGATCAGATCTGGTGGTCAACAATAAATACTGATAACTGGGCATCAAAAAACATGATTGACCATGATCTCCTTCATCACTGAACACTGCAATAAACACTTTCACAGCTGACTGCAACAAATCTGCCATTGGATCCTGAAAAACATGAATATTTACCTCCTGCTGAAGAAACAAGGTGTCTTTCTCTCCTGATTCCGATCTCTCTTCATCATGTACTTCAGTAAAATTATGCTCCTGGGCTTCAAAAAACTCTGAACAGGTAGATGAGAAGATCTCCTCTTGTAAAAACATTTCAACACATGAAACATATGAAGAAGAAACTGAAAGGGAATCCTGAATGATCTGATCTTCTGTAGTCTGAAAATATGATAGGTCATCTTCATATGATAGGACAGTCGGATTTTCATTACAGTCATCAATCATGAAAAAAGAAACTTCAGCTGATTCCTGATGCTCAAACATGATATCTCTATCATCTACCGTAAATTCATCCAAAGGAACTGTTTCACTTACTTGAATGAAGTTCTCATCTTGTTTTTCATGAACTGACTGGATTACCTCCTCATGAAGGCTGTGTTCTAATGAACTGAAAACACTTGGATCAAAAACTCTGTCTTCTACATCCCGGATGATTTCAACAGCAGAATTCTCCTTGATGGGATTCAGTACAAGGTATTCTTGGTCATCACGATCTGAATCTGAATCTGAAGTAGCTGACTGGTCATTATCACAATCTGCAATTGAAACCTGACTTCCCTGCATGCTGTCTTCTTCTATGGGCAGATCTGAAACAAGCTCTTCTCTTTCATCATCTTCAGCCATATGGCCATCTTCAACCTGCTGATCTATAAATCTGCTTACAGGACTGTCATCCTTTTCAGAAGAGGAAGAAGGTCCACCATCACCTTCTTGACCATGTGCACACTGCAGATCTGCGTTAACTTGAGCTGGAACATGACCGTTCAAGAGTTGATCTATATCGTCTTCAGATAGAGGAGATAATACCTTTTGTTTTCTTTTGCTCAAACAGTGATTGTCTTCATTGATTTCAAGTGAAGGAGTATACAGATTTTCCTCATACTGCCGATCTATTTCATGTAACTCCTGTTGACTGTCAAGATGCAACATTCCTTCATCTTACACCACACTAAAATCTTGATCCTGCTGCAAATTTTCATACCAAGATTGGGCTTCACCTTCCAGAGTGGCCAGGAATATCTTCATTAAGCAATCTTCAGGAAAATCCACCTTCAACTTGCGAATATGCATGTGAAATCTAAGTAGATGTAAAGCAACATCTTTCTTACCATCATCGTTAAACGTAGGCAGATTCCTTGACCAATCTACCTTGGGCATCTTATTCGTAAAACCTGGAATGTGATCTCGGCTCATGGGAGCATATCTTATCGTGATTCGGTCCATCTTGAAAATCTCACAGCTACTGATCTCCCTGCAGTGAAGTCATCATGAAGGATTGATTTTCTGGATCGTTCAGTGAATGAAGTCGCCAGGTGAATGATTTCAGCCTTCTGATGTCTGATCGTTGTTCACCATCAATGATCAGATCTGAACTTTGTCATCCTTTACCGGGGAAGACGTTCCCCAGTATGGTCGCCACTATGTTAGCGCTCAAATCTACCTTAGGCTGAAATAAGGTAAGACTCAAGGCAACATCAAACCACGCTCAGCCTCGTAGCTAGCCCTACGAGGACAGGAGAGGGCTCTCTCCGGGTCTATCTCGATAAAATGAGAAATAAGGTGTGAGATGAATTATAATGAATACTGATTTTAGGCTAGTAAAGAGATAGGAAAGTTTGATTTTGATTTTTTGGGTTTTTTTTGAAAAAATGGGAAAAATAATTTTGGGTTCGGGGATAAGGCCAGATCTTTGCAGAATTCGAGTTGGGGCAAGGTAGGCAGTAGTCTTGATGCTTTTTATTATGTGTATGGATGGATCAGAATGACAAGGAGCTGAAGAGGGCAAGGGAGAACATGGATCCTCTCCAAACTGGCGAAAACATATAAAACTAAACAAATTTAAAGGCAGAGCACTGGAATCAATGGATTCAACCTCATTTACTCATTCATTTAGTTTCAGAAGCAAAAGAAGGGGATGGCATACATTAAACATTAAAGAACTTACAAATAACTGAGAGAACACACCATCAAAACTGAAAGTCACAAGAATCCCAACAGGTGCTGCAAAACCTCTGATCTTTCCTTAGCCAAAATGCAGAAAGTATGTACAATAGTGTGCCAAACTTTTCCCAAGAGTCCAACCCTCATAGTGTCTCAGAAATTACATCATATAGACCATCCTAACCCCTTCCCATGCCTCTAGGGGTCGAATTCCTCCTTCTAGGAGCAGTTTCAACCAATTCTAAACAAGGAACTAAAATCTAGGCAGCCAAACAACTTGCCTCTAAAAGGAAGGAAACTGATTCATTCACTTGATTTTCACTTTTTTGTGAGTGAATCATCTAGCATAGGTAAAAGTGAATCCAAGTTACATGCCAACCATAAAATTACATCAAGATAACTCAAAAATTACACCCACAAGCAAAACTGGTCCAACTGGCCGAAATTCTGAGCTGGAAAATGAAAAATTGACCAATTTTCTCTATGCGTCGCGCGCCTTTCAGCCTGCTTTTGGGGCACTTCCCCACATTAAAATCAAGCTCATGATAGATTTTTGGAAAGCCCTGGATGTCTGCTATCCAACCCAAGTGGAATTTATCAATTTGGAGCTCATTTTCCCGTCCAAAAATTCATTCTCCCACAAGTACTTCCTGCTGGTGCAAAAGGTGGCAGAAAGGTGATTTTCATGGTGTTTTTGGCCCTTTTGATCATCCAAAACTTGATGAAATTCTTCGGCCATTTCTGAGCATGCATAAATTACCATGAAAAATCCAAAAATATAAATTTTTCCTCCAGCAAGTGTCCCAATCATAAGCGCGCGTCGTGACACGCTACGCGTTGGGCGGAAAACCCTGTTTTGAGACCAAAATTTTCCAAAATGACAAAAAATTCTTCAAATTTGCTCAAATTCGGAGCGAAGACCCTCCATCATGTATCATTCCCAGCCAATGAAGCCTCGACCAAAATCCGGAGTGGATCAGGCCTCTTCCGCCGTTTTAGTGCTCTGCTCAACCTCCTCTTCAGAATCTTCATTTTTTCCTTCCAGACGTGCATGCGGGCCCAATAATGACCTTTCATGTGATGAAGAATGTATTTGTCTCTATTTTCCTTTGCCAAAAACTTCTCCAGATGAATGTTAACATGCATGAGTTCGGTCTCTCGCTCAACTGGTGTCATGTCACCAGGTCTCTTCCGGGCCAATTGTCAATCTTCACGGATTCGCCGCAGCTCTAAAAGTGTGTGCTGATCCTCTATCTGTTTGTTACGCTGCTCCAGATAGTTTATCACCCACTGAGCTCTCTACAACTTAACATTCAACGTGTCAATCTTGGCCTTCTGCTCCTAGACGATCTCTTTCAGTTTCGAGCTAGGAGAGCTCGCATCAACATCAATCAATGTGAATTCCATATCTTGGCCTCCTGAGGGGCCCTCATCGTGCATAGGCCTCTTGCCTCTATCCTAAATCTGTACCTGTGCTGAAGAAGAAGGCGAGACCCCTTCCACATCATGTGGAGATAATACTCGCTCTGCTGATGAAGTCAACGAGACCCCTTCCACCTCGGGTGGAGATAGAACTCGTCGTGTAGCTGCAAATAAGGCCCTGTGGCCTCGCTGGTATGTCACATACACTGGAGCAATGATATGCTCGGTCTCAGGAATTTCAAGCTGGTGTGAAGGCTCTCCCTCATCATGAACTACCTCGGGAGGCGGCTGTGATGCTGTGAAGAAGTCACGGGAGATGAAATCCTCCCAAGCAATTCCCTGCTGTGTCAGCTGATGTACCACCATGATTTTGATCAACGCGTAATGATATATACTGCTATGCTGCTGTGCTGGTGTCTTCTTTTGTACAAGAAATTTCATCCTCTCTATGTTACGATACATGAAGTATGGAATGCTCATCATACGTACCCTCGTGAAATGCATCAACAAACGGATATGGTACGCATAGAGACGCAAGAATCTGCCCTCGCAACTGAAATATCGAATGATGAGTTTCATCAATGGTGCAAACTCATCCTTCAGAAATCTGAATGGAAATACCCTGCTCAGCTGCCTCATATACCCAGGTTTGATGTATGGCTCATAGTAGGATTTTTCTAGCTGTTGTCGTTTGTTCCATTCCTCTCCTATGTTTGGTATCCCGGTGGCCTGAGCAATGGTCTCTGGTGACAGAATGAAGTTAACTCCAGCAATGTTTACACAGCCATCATGTAAATGTAGAACAAATAGACGAGCTAGCTCATGATGATGCTGAGTTCGGGAAATCATCTCACAATATTGGAAACATGACTGATGCTAAAAACAGTCCATTGCAAGCGGGCAAGCCTGCAATTGAGCCAAAGAAGTAGGCTCCTCCCTGACATGCCTACCACTTTTGCCACTTTTGTGAGACCTCCGTGGCACATTAATCTCTGCTGTGGAATCACTGTCATACTCCTGCTCATAAACTAAATCTGTCTCTGACATGGCGCTGAAAACAAGATGTTTGCAAAATATATGCTGATATAGGTATAGTGAAGACAAGAGTTCAGTGTATGCTTTACTCCCAAATGTGTCACATGTGTATCAAAGTATTATAGGAAAGCCACAATGATAATGTTTCTGTCAAATGAGTTTGCATGAAAAACAGTCACTGCTTTGATTATAAGGGGATTTGACAAGTGAGTAGAAAAGAGTGTAATGTGGGGGAAATAACTTTTAGGAACAAAAGTGACAATAGCCCTTGCAATGTTTGACAATGTCAATGGAGGATGTGGACAAGTGAAAATGGGACTATGTTATAACATGAATGATAAACAGTGTGACAATGACAATGGCAATAACAATGACAGCAGTGATGTAATGGAAAAGAGAGAGCGTGAGGCTAAGGTAAATAATGAGCAGGGACACCACTGACAGTAGATGGCATGAGCATATATATCAACAACACAAGCTTGGAAACCCCCACAAAATCACTAACATTTGTTTCAAAACCCTAGGGAGTGATTTAGCAATGAACATAGGGTTTATATCTCACCACACTAAACACTTGTTTTTTCATTTTCAAAACACCATAATCATGTCCAAAATTCACTAAGCGTGAAGAACCTACTTGCAAGCAAATCGAGGCAATTTGGCATGAATCTGGGCGAAGGAGAAAAAATTTTCGGCCCTGAAACTCTACGCGTCGCGCGATTACCCAGTGCGTCGCGCGCGTGCAAATTTGCACTGGCCTATGAAGCTCAGTGCGTCGCGCGCCTCCTGTGTGCGCCGTGCGCACTTCCACTCCAACTCCACAGCTCTGAAACACTCCAAACTCAACTCCAACACTTCAACTCGACTTTGCTTTGGAAATTTATGAAAATGACTTGTCCTCCATGGTTTATATGGGTTGAAAAATATCTCATAAGAATCAGACTTGATTTTAATTTTCTCCATAACCCACTTTGTAATGTTTGGCTTTCTTGGCACTTTATCATTTAATGCAATTCTGTCTTTTGGCTTTCCACTGTTTTTTCTGAGTCTTAGACTGATGAAACTTGGTTGTTTTTGTAGGGATTTGGCATTTTGACTTCGGCAAAGACCAGAGGCTTGCTTTGAACTTTTTATGGTGGAAAAAATACAAAATTATTACAAAAAATAACATTGACAGTTTTCTAGTTCAAAACAGAGTTTTGGACTAGAAATGTCTTCAAATGTTTTTGAGAATAAAAATATGAAATAGTAACCTTTTCGAAATCATCCTCATGGCCTGCGGGCTTTTATTACATGTATCAAAAGACTGAAAACCCTAGACTCTAGGACTAAAGACTCTTGTTGACAAAATAATCATTTATGACCATAAATGACGTGACCTGAACTTCAGTGATTTTTGAGGAATTTTAATTAGCCCTGCAGGTACAAGCATGAGGAAATACAAGACAACCAGACCCTCTCGTTAGTCAATGGCATGCCCCTAGCGAAATGCAACGAAGTGGAATGAGCGAGACACCTAAAAATGATATGAAAAAAGCGAAATGATCTCTGAAGGAGGGCTGTAAGGACCGACTCTAACACAACTGTTCACACATGTAAGTCACACATTCCAAAGATCAAGAAATTATATTTATTAATTTGAAATCAACCTTGACCAATACTAACAACCATGTCCTAATCAACTAACAGTCATAAGACATAATGCTACAACTATCACCTACTTACACTCAAGTACATATCATCTGTCTCAACACATGTTATGTTATCTTGATCATCTTATAACAAGATAATTTATTCATGCAATCTAATAGACACATTCTCCTATCATGTAATTAATCAAACATTCAAACAACCTGTAAACGTACATGCTATAAAAACCAAATAGATGACATAATCAAACTCATACCTCGATGCATCTGAGGAGAGGCTATCACATTTTCACAAGTAAGTCCATATTAGTACAATACAATATCATGAGTATATATAGACTCATACCTTAATACCATAATCATAACCATCTGCACAGGCCAATCCAGATTAGCACGATACATATAAAATCAAGATCTTAAATGAAATAACCATAGTAATCATGTATATCACTGCAATGCATATAACAACAAGTTACTATCATTTATGAATATCTAACACACATGCATATGACAACACTAATCAACTCGCATCTATCGTGCATGTAACTGCAATAAAAATAAAATGACAGACATGCACATAACCATAATTCATATAAAAACCATTAATCAACATACTTGTATGACAAACATACAAACCTATACAATTATCTGCTCTTACCTTGAGGTCTAGTGCTGCAACCTCACTCTAATAGTCTGCATCTCTTGCTCTATCTCAACCAACACATCAACATCACAACATACCAACAACATCATGATGGCACAAACTACAAAAATGACTATCATAATGCATGCGTTACCTACCATGCATGCATAACAACATATAAACACTGACATGCATAAAAAATGCATATACAACTGACATGCATTCATGAAAAGCACATCCCAAAAACAACATCATCAACTTATACATGAAAACACAACGATAACAATGAACATCACCATGCATACATAAAAAGCACATATGAAACCTATATGCATGCATGACAAATTGATTTCGCCCATCCAATCCAAGTGTTGAACCATGCTCTGGTACCACTTAGTGGTATAATATATCACCTAAAGAGAACAAAACCATGATCTGATACCACTCAGTAGTATAAGATATCACCTAAAGAGAACAAAACCATGCTCTGATACCACTCAGTGGTACAAGATATCAACTAAAGAGAACAAAACCATGCTCTGATACCACTTAGTGGTACAAGATATCAACTAAAGAGAACAAAACCATGCTTTGATACCACTCTGTAACATCCTGCTCCCACATTTACCCAAGCTAACTGGCCCGCTGGAGTAAAAATGTGATGAAGAGTTACTATGATATGATTCAACTCCCCAAGTATAGTTCAAGAAGTGGAATTGACAAACCAAAACCAAACTAACCTTTCTCAAAAGTTACAAGACTCAAACCCCCGAGTTAAATTTCTCTATGGCTGAACTAGACCCTAAGTCGCACCCATAACAAGCCTTCCATGTGACTGAAACCCTCCATTCGCATGCACAACAAGGGAATCCATGCGATTGCAGACTTTTTATAGGAAAATATCTCTTAATAACATATGCAAAATCCAACTAAGTTAGGGACTTCCACGTACCACCTGACCATAGATTAGGTTGAACCAATCTTTATTTCAGCCAATCACCCCCGTGCCATATTCCAAGCATTAATGTGGGACTTACAAAAAAACAACTAGGGCTTCCTCAGGGTTTATCGCAATCCACCAAGGGATTCCTAGGCCCAAGCCCTCATCTATACAATCAAGGTTTATCACAATCCTGCCAAAGGATTCCTAGGCCCAAAAAAGAAACATACACTACCAAGATTTACCACAATCCCACAACATACCGATCCAGGGATCACTAGGCCTATACAAGCATGGATGCCTCAGGATCTCTCTACCTAAACCGTGAAGAATTTGTCTCCAACCTCTAGGATTTAGCGTATATCCCGCCATTAAACAGTTAAGGATTCCTAGGCCTAATGAGGGTATATGGAATTAGGCTTTATCTCATTCCCACCTTCACTGGTCTAGGGATTCCTAGGCCTTGTGTTTCTCCCTGAGAGCACCCCACTGAGTTTCAAAACCACCCAGTAATCCAACTCAACCAAATAAGAGAAACCCCATCACACCATAGCTATTCGGAAATGGAAAATCAAGGCTGAAAGCCACTGTCACACTTGGAAAAACCCATGCCAATGACAACAAGAGAACCAAATACACACATGCATGTACCATGCATGCCAAAAATAGCAAGGAAATCACACATGCAACTCGAAACCTGCAAGTAATCCCACTGTAGTAGGTTTATCCAACCGTTCCTTTCTTGATCTTTGTTTTCCTTTGCCTTATTTGTCCTTCCTTTTATTTCCTTGATCTAATGCTAGAGTGATCCAAGAAAACTCTAAGTGTCCAAGAGTACGAGAGAGAGAATAGAGAGATAGCTCCAAAACTAAACTGACAAAAGCTTAAACTAACAAAATCTTGTACCGACAAAAATCCATGAACTAATCCTTAGAAATATTTTTATCATTGAGGCCTTTAATTTCTAAAATTTTCAATTATTTTTCTTCATTTTCCTCCTCACATGAAACATGTGACCTTTCACCTTCCTTTTCTCCTAATTTCCTTTATTCTCATAAATAAATTCTAATAAATGTCTCTTTGCCTTTCAAATTCCTTTTTCATTGTGAACTTCCCTTAGCCATAATAAACCAAATGAACACCCACTAGGAGTTTTTGCCCAACATTCAGCTTGGAATACGTGTCCCATGAACTTTGTCTCATTTTTCCTTTATTAACTTTATTACATGGATTTTTAACCCCAGGCTATTACAAATTGATTTAATAATTGCATGGATACCTAGTTTCGGGGTGGAGCTAAACCCTTGGTATAATATCTTAATGTGAGTATGATGGCATCCTACTCATCGTGTTGATCTGGATTTCATATTAACTACAATGATGTTTGACATGTTATTGTGATAAATGCCTTGGAAATGCATTCACTTGCTAGATGGCATTATGAAGGTTTAGACGACTAGTGGTTGTGACCTTGGAGTTTGTCATTTCTTTGAGTCCGCAGAACTTCCTGCAAGGAAATGAGTATAGATAGTTATAGCATACCATCACCATTGGTTGGGTGTTGTGATATTGCATGCCTGAAATAATTTTGCTAGAGAAATTAAGGTGAGATGAGGGATTTGGGGAAAATCCCCCCGTGATGTGTATTCTGCTGTGGCCCTATAATTTATAAGATTGGCAAGAATAAAATATAAAGGACAACATCAAACCACTTTGGAATCGAGGACCTAGCCTTCCTAGACTCAGAGAGGGCTCTCTCTTTTTTTATGATTTAGCTTGATGGTTATAATGCTGATATTAGGCTAGTTATAGAAATGGAGGTATGGGTTTTTTGTAATTGATTTTGGTGGTTGGATGAGCAGGTCTGCATAAGATAATCCATTGGGCTATGGAGTCAAACAGGGGCCGGTTCTGTTGCATCAAAAGTTCAAAAGCATCACAGGGCAAGCTAACTATGTGTGCCAGATCTTAAAGCAACATAGATTGTGAGGTGAAAGAAGCAGTCAATGTGCAGTAGTGATTAAAAAGAAATTAATAATTTCATAACCAGATTGCATGAAGAAAACATTCATATTGTAATCACAAACATAATTAAGGTGCTCCAACAACAAATCTTAATCTAAATTTTATGTTTTACAATAAACTTAAAATGATACGCAGTGAGGAAAAACAGGGGAAACATTCAACATAGAAAAGGAAATCACATCACCAGATGTTACACAGTAATTTGTCACCGTCCCTGCAATCCCCGTCTCGCACATTGGAGGGCTCATTTTGTGACCTATGAGCAGTGACATAACTTGAAAATACTTTCATGGCATTCCCCTGAACATGTACTTTCATCCCCCTGAAGACATCTCCTGCTAAAAAACCCTAAAAACACCCCTTTTTGCATTGGCGCGGGTAGCCAGTTCAGTAGCTGTGCCAATGGGGAAAATCCTTCAAAGAGGTCACACCAATTGGTGCTCTGTCCCAGAGTCGCACTCGCGCCAGCCAATTTAAGGAGTGTTTTTTAAAAATAAATGGTGGAAGTTTCGTCCTAACCAATTCCTATACTGCTATCTATCTTGAGTTGGGAGGTTTGGCTACGGATTTCCATAGAGAGGAAGTGGTTTGCCACCTCTCATGGAAGCTTCCTTGATGATAGGGCCAATCCCATGATTATAGGGATCCCAACTCCCCTTCCTCCATCTATAAAAGCTTGCCCATCTCCTTTGCAAGTTAGTTCCCAAGAGCTTTCACATCCTTATGCTGCAAGAGCCTTCTTGATTCCCTTAAGGCCAAATCCAAGCAAGGAGACTATTGTCAAGTATCCGGAGAGAGAGGCTTGTCCCATCCTTGACAGGCTTTATCGAGACATGTTTTGCTGACGACCCGCCAAAGGAGAATGCTGCGTCGAAGCTATGGTTGTATTTTTCTTTTGACTCATTAATGATAAGCGACTATTGGTTATGGTTCCACTCTTGTTCTTGATAATGTTCATGAGTTATGTCCTCTTCGACTGACATATAGTTGTATATACTGGATTTTATGCTTGCGTTTGTGTTGTTTCTTGCATGTGCAGGTGTCCGATCACGGAGATCGTGAGGATTGTGATCTGCCAGGGCAAAGGAATGGGAGCACCACCTCTTCTACAAACGACAGCGTTGGATTCCAGGTAAGCCTTCATCGCAAGTCGGTTTATTTGCAATTAGGAACCTGCACTGTAGCGTGTTTGATTGTTGCTAGACCCGATCTGGGCTAGTAGGGATCGCCTATGTCCGCAGAGGGGATTAACCTCTTCAACACCAGACATACATAGCTTAAGTATCCTGCAAAGGATTTCTTGCTATTGATGCTCCAACTTCCAAAAATTACAGCGTTCCAATAGTTCTTACAATGAAAATTTCAATAGGGTCCAATTTTCCAACCCCTGATACTGCTAAGGCATACAATATTTAACTAAAGACTAAGTTGATTGCTCTAATCTAACTTGACAACCTTAATTGATTACAATTAAATTAAAACTGGACAAGTATGGCCATGCAAAGGGCCAAGAAAAAAACATCTACTAAAAACACCGCCTCTGGAATTAAATCAGACAGCTTTTTATGAATCCAAAAAGTAGGATAAAGGTGGCTAAGGTAGTCTCGAAGAGGCAACACTGGGTGGCTCTGACATTTATCTCTTTCATTAGGAACACCTTTGCTGAATCATTAGTTCTAATGTGGCGTTGGCTGCCATATGTACCCTCAAATATCTCTGATCATAAAAAGCATAGTAAAGGCACACCAACAAATTTTGTTATTGTTATTTCACTGAAAACAAAAGCTCCTGTGGTTGTAAGTGATTCTTTTGAGCGTTGTGCCCTGTCTCCTTTTCTCACAGAAAATGCATGGGTAATGTGGACACAGAGTTCTATTGTGATACTAATTGACATTAGAGGATTCATCACAACAATTTTATTTAAGGCTTCACCAATCTCTGTTGTTGGTGAGGTATTTGCACCATTCCTATCTGTCCAGATAGGTTGAGGACCTGTTTGACATAGATCTTGTGAATTGGACTTTCCTTGCATGAAGCTTAATCGAGTTTGACTTTCTTTTGCCATCTTACCATAGTTTTCCTTTGGAATATGTGGATTAGTCTAAATATCACTAACAACATTCATTGTTACACCATTTTTTGGTCATCTAACCTATTATCATTAGATGGACCCAAGTACACCATGTAAGACCAATTTTACCCTAAGTAAAATTGCTTTCACTATGTAAAATAACTTAATAAACCAAATTTATTAGGTTGTTTATGGTCTAAACAGGAAACCCCAAAAGGAAATATTAAACAAATCTATATTTGTTTGATTTTCCTCATGGAATAATTAATTAAAAAATAATTTAATTATTATTCTGGGTCATATTTAACCCAAAACAAGGAAATTAATTAGATAAATCCTTATTTATCTTTTTATTTTCTAGGAATAATTATTTAAATCTTATTTAAATAATATTCCTTGTTAAATATGACTAAATCATTTATAAATAATTAAATAAATCATTATTTATTTAATTATAATTCAAACACTTCCTTAAAATAATAAATAAATCATTTATTTATTTATTATTTACAAATAAAGGGATTTGACCCAAGTCAAATGCCTTTTCCCTCCAACAAATATAATAAAATATTCTATAAAAGGTGGATCTAGATTTGCTTAATATTATTTTAATCATACACCAAGATCTAGAATGACCCAATATTTTGTTATAAATAGAAGGGTTTTCTCATTCATTTGTCACATTTTGTTGCTCATTAGATCACTCTGGATCTATGCCCTTGGTCTAAATTTGAGCCATTATCATTGTCAAATTTTCTATTATTTCACTTTGTGAGCTCCCTTTGAGTTCTATGTTTGTTTGGGTTTTTTACACCAACAAGAGAGAGAAATGATAGATTTGAAGCGTTGAGGAATTTCAAGAACCCATCCCATTGAGGAGAATTGGAAAAACCTTTCTTGTTTTCCTCTCAGGTGCCCTTAATATAAAAATTCTTTCAAGAATATTGTCCTTGTCTTGTCTATTGGATGCATGGAGAAAAACTTTATTTTCACTGCTTAATGTCTTTTTATGCATAGATATGGATTTGTGCAGCATTTGTCTTAATCAACTAACCGTAGATCTGAAGATATTGGCAGCCATATTTGATGTTAGGGCTATTTTTTATGCGTAGCTAAAGTGGTCTTTTTTCGTACACTTTGACAAAAGAATCATACTAACAATTGGTGACTCCGCACGGGTTTTCAATTACGACCGTTGTCGTTTTTCATTTTCCTGCATATCCAGCTGCTTCAGACCCTAGGGCTTCTTTTCAACTTTTTGTTTTTTCTATTTTTCTGTCATTTTTCCCTTATAAAACCTTCAAACATTAAAATTTCTGACTTCTGTGCGTTTCTGGCCCTATTGCGCAGGTAACCGACATCAGCCGCAACAGAGACGATAAGTTTTTCTGAAATATGCCGCCGAGACACTCGGAGCTGCAGGTCGCACTTTTTGCCCCAGAACCTGCAACTTGGACTGCAGGGCACAATTTTTAGCCCAGAATCTGCAACCTGGACAGAAAACAGGTCAGAACCTGCGACCTGCACTTTTTTCTGCAATTTTTCTGCAATTTTTCTGGGTTTGTTTGAAGCTTCTGTCAGGGTTTTCCAGCTTCTGTCTCAGCCCGTTTAGACCTGTTTTTGATCTATTTTACTCAACTAAGTGGGAATCTAGCCCCTTAGGGCTTTAGTACGCTCCACTTTTTGTGGAAGAGTTTTAGCTGTTTCAGACGTCTGAATTTTCAAAGTTTCAGCCTCTTTCTTTTCAGATCTGATACCTCACCTTCAGATCCCTTTTCGATCAACTCTTCTCCCCTTCAAATCACCTTCTATAGTTTTGTTTGGGTATGCCTCTAGAGTCACCTCCTCCCTTCTGCCTTTAGCTGATTTCCTCCTTTTTACAGCAACCTTGCCTCTGCATCTTTGCTGTTTTCTGCACCTCTTTCTAGTAGATTTCTCCTTTAGATCTCTGTCCCTCCCGACCTTAGATCTATTGGCCCCCTTTTAGTGTGTTTTGACTAGATTTTTTCCCTCTTTTAGACTAGTTTTGAGAGACTCACCTTCTTGGGTTAGATTGATGCATTGTTAGATGTTAATTTTCTGCATTATATACTATTCTCTGTAGATTTATTTTCAGTTACGCAACACACCTTTTTATTTTACTCTCAAAACATCTGGGTTTAAAAATTAAAATTAACACATGCCACACACTGACCCTAAGCGAAGAAGAGCCTGGTTAACACCACCAGGAAAGACTTTAAAATCAATTGACACTGCACCTTTTTGCCCTTGTTTTGACATTGTAATCACTTGATTCTGCACCTCCCCGCCTTTGTTGGTCATTCTTCTTCCCTTTGTGCCGTCATCATTGTGCCCCCAAGGCGTATATCCTAGAGATTTCTTGGCCTTCACCCTCAGTTTCCGGTTGGTCGACTTACTCCTTCCCGCCGTCGTCGAGTTAGTCCTCCCCCGAGTCCGCACTTCGACTCTTCTTCTGATTCTTTGGGTTCTCCCCCTTCTTCTGGTTCTGCCCTTGTTACCTTCACCATGTCTAGTCTAGGGCCTAACGCTAGCAGCCACCCCGGCCCTAATGCTGGGACTGTTACTAGCAGAACCACCACACAAACTACCTCGACTGTCGCTTTGCTCCCTTATATGGTAGGTCTCAGTCTCCCCGATTTCAATCAGTTGATCAATGATCCTATCCGCCACGATGTTGGTTGGCGTTCTATGCCCACCAAGATCCCCTTCGACATTCCCAAGTTCTAAGGCCTTGCCGGCGAAGATCCCTCCAAACAGATCCGATCTTTCCACATGTGGTGTTCATCCAATTCCATTACTGAGGATTCCATCCGTCTTAGATTGTTCCAACGCATGCTCACAGGCGAAGCTTCTAAGTGGTATGTTGATCAGACTGCCTCTTCCCATACCACCTTTGCGACCATTTCCCAAACCTTCTTATCCTATTTCCAGCTCTCTCTCCGATACGACATTGGTACCGAACTCTTGACTTCTTTCCGTCAATCATCTTCGACCCACCTTTCTGCTCATGTCCATGAATGGCAGAGAAGAAGGAGCTTATGTTGAGCTCCCACCTTTGAAGATTGGGTCTACATGGATTGGTTCCTTCGATCTCTCTTACTCGCCATCGGCAAAGATGTCGCATCCCAGTTCCCTCAAACCGAAGAAGTCGCCCTCCAAATAGCCTTGAAATATGACCTCATCTATGCTCAGTCTGGTTATGTTTATACCATCCTTCCTGACGTCCCCAGACCCGGTGGTGCTATCACACCGAGGGCATCTCACTCTGTTGACGGTATCATTGGAGCTCTTTCACATCCGTACGCTCAACCTCCTATGGGCTATGGTTTTCCTCTGGGAGGGGCCAGCACCTCCAGCACTTTCCCCCCTCCAGGTAGCATGTATCTAGGATACGGCATGCCTCCTCCTTTTTCCCAACCTCCTGCTTACCTAAATGTTGCCCAACCTATCCAGTATCCTTATCCACAACCAGGTGCCCTTGCTCCTTCAGCATTTGCACCTCGACCTCCCTTGCCTTCTCAAACCCCACAATAGAAACTACCACCCCAGCCGGGGCAAGTATTTGCACAGCAGGGCGCGACTAATCCTCCTTCTTCTCAAAGAGAGAGAAAAGGCAATCAAAATCAATCTGCCCCTGGTAATCGTGGATCCACTCCTTCAGGTATTGAATCTAACACTGCTAACCAGCAACAGGGCACTCAGCCCAAGCCAGACAGGCCTCTTCATACAAATAAGCCTTGTTCATGTTGCGGTGTTTACGGTCATTACACTCACGATTGTCCCCTATTATCACAGATGCGGCAGATGTGGGAGTCTCAGGCTACATTTCGAGGACAACATGCCTCCCCTACTGTTCCCCCCAATGTGGCTACTTCTCAACCGGATGTGTTTACCGATCCTTTCCCTCAACAAGGATTCATGGCTACCCAACCACCTCACACACCGGAAGCCACTCAACCTTCCCCTTCTGGTTCATATGATTACCAGATCCTCATGATGAATTCTGACCAACCTCTCACCGTCGACCTTAACCTTCAAACTTGGTCTCGTCAGTACCCCAAGCCTCCCGCTCCGTCTGTCCCCGAGTCACCTTCTTCAGGTCCTACAGAGCCTCTTTCGACACTCAATGGTCCTTTTCAGATCCCTCAGCCCAAAGTTGAGGTTCCTACCAAGGTTCCTAAGGGTCGATTACGCCGAAATGCTGCTTCTGGACGAGTTGCTCATTCGTATAGCATAGTATATGATTTGGTGCAGTCTCCTGCTGCCATTTCCACACTGGAACTCCTCTAGTCATGTCCCTCTCAAAGGATGGCTCTACTATCCTCCATGGGTGCTGTAGATCCTGCGGATGACCAATTTATTGTTTTCGACGCCTGTCAGTCAGACCATCCTCCCCTTCATGCTTCCGTTGCTTTCCAAATCCTAGTCAAAATCCAGAACGCTAACGTGTCTCGGTGTATTATTGATGAGGGGGCATCTACTTTTGTGATGTATGCTTCGGTTTGGAAACAACTCGGATCTCCTGAGCTGGCCCCTTCTACAATCACCCTTCGTGCATGGGATGGCCATGCCTCCCAGCCCATTGGCCTATTCCGTAATTGTCCTATCACTCTTGCAGGAAAGAATGTTTACGTTGACGTTGAAGTCATCGACGCCTCTCTTGATTATAACATTATTTTAGGGCATAGCTACACCTATGCCATGTCTGCTGTCCCATCCGCGGTCCACCGCTAGATGTTTTTCCCTAAAATGGAAAGATAGTCACTATTGACCAGTTGACATATCATGAGCCAAGATCTCAGACCTCCCATGAGTCGACCATCTCTTTTGTAGCCAATAAGAAAACCGTTGATTCTTTGACCAGTGTCTCCCCCGACATCTACAAAGAATCCTCCTTGCTTGGAACCTTCCTTGGTCTTCCTCCTCCCCCTGTTTCTGATCCCAGCTTAGCGAATGTTTGCATGATGCAATCCTCTCGGGCTGACCTTACGTGGCCCGCCTCAGCTAGTCAGCAACCTCAACCTCGCCCACCACAACCTTCTCCTAGCCCTTCGCCTCAACCAGACGAACCTCTTCCTTCTGGCCCTTCTCCTACAGTTGGTACCCGTCAGCCTCTCTCCTCTCCTGGGTCGATTCCACCAGATCTTAACCATCTTGGAACCGTCCCTCCTGGCCATTACCCCGCTGGTCAGATACCTTTCCTTGCTCCACCTCCCAAAGTTTATTCGGTCCCCATCCTGGCCACCCTATCCCTCCCTAATTTGACCTTGGGTATACCCGTCTGGTACCTTGAGCCTCCAACTGCTACCCCGCCTGGTCACCCCAAACCTTACCTTGCTTTGACACCGGTTCAACCGGTTCCCTTAGCTTCTTCCATTGCTCCAGTGCCACCAGCACCTCAACAGGACCCTTCTCCTGTTGTGATAGCACCAGAAAAGAAAATAAAAGCTCGCAAGGGGGCATCCCATGACACGGCTACCCCGTCACACCCTCCTCGGCTGCCGAAGCGCACTATCCAGTGTGCCTTGTGCGATGTTGTCGGTCACGCCACCCATACATGTCCTGAGTTGCCAAAACTTAAGACCATGGTCAATGAGACGTTTCCAGAATCTGATATCCCTATGGTCTATGTCACTATACCTGATTCAATCCCGAAACTTAAAAACTTGCACACCAATCACCCTTGTTATTTGTGCGATTTCCATGGCCATTATACCCACCTCTATCCATGCCTCGACGAGCATCATTCCTCCTTAGATACATACCGCCAATTCAAGACCAAGCACGACTAGATACCTTCTCACTTGTTTGCGAATCCTCCTTGAATAACACTAGAGGACCTGTATACCCCAATTAACATTCCCTCTCCCGATACTGAAATGACAGAGTCTTCAGCCACCATTTGTTACCTCTCATCATCCTTGCGCTCCTCGGTGGCAGTCCCCTTAGTGCCTCCCCCCGATGTTTCACCTAACCCCCCACCTGCTTACTCTTTAGTCACCCCCCATGACGTTGTGCATGTGAGCCTTTCTCCCCATAATGGTGAGTCTGGTATTTCTACCTCATTAGGTGATCCTCTTACCTCCACTCTTCCCATCTTCCAGTTAGATGAAGACATTATGGCAGCTATGACTGAACTTGATTTTCCGTGGGATGATATGCACCATTGTGCGTACTTCCTTCCACAAAAATCCCATGACCAATATGCTGTGGAATCTAAAGACTTCATTCTCGATAAATTCGATTGGTTTAAAAATCCCATCCCTAAACCTGACGCTTTTGAAGAAGGAAACATGGCCAAAATCTCTCCTACCATCAAAATTGACATTTCTATCAAACCGGGAATCGAAGAACATATCACCTTGGGCGCCCAATGCACCTCGAAAGAAATTGAAGCTTACACCAAGCTATTCAAAGAATTCTGTGATATTTTCGCTTGGTCCTACTCCGAGATGCCCGGACTCGATCTAGCCATTGTCGAACACCATATCAACACATGGCCTAATGCTAATCCAGTCTGTCAAAACTTGAGACCCATTCATCCTTCCAGACGTGAAGCTATCAAAGCCGAAATCGATAAGCTTAAGCAGGCTGGTTTCATTTATCCCATCGAATACACCACTTGGGTGTCAAACCCAGTTCCCGTCCTCAAAAAACAAGGCACCATCCGTGTCTACACTGACTTTTGCGACTTGAACAAAGCATGTCCCAAAGACAACTTCCCCACACCATTTATTGACCAGATCATTGACGAGTGTGCGGGGCATGAGGTTCTATCCTTTATGGATGGATTCTCCGGATACAACCAAATCGTTATCCATCGTGCTTATCAACTTAAAACCGCGTTCATTAGTCCGTGGGCAACTTTCGCATACCGGGTCATGCCATTCGGCCTTAAAAATTCCGGCGCCACTTTTCAACGGGCCATGTATTATGGTTTCCATGACCTAGCTCATATTATCCTTGCCTATTTAGATGACCTTACTGCGCGTTCTAAACATCGGGCACAACACTTCCATGATCTGCGTACCATCTTCCTCCAATGTCGCAAGTATAATATCTACCTTAACCCGTTGAGATGTGTCTTCTGCATTCCCGCCAGCCGTCTTCTAGGCTTCATCGTGTCTAAAGACGGTATAACTCTTGACCCTTTGAAAGTTCAAGCCATTATTGAACTTCCTATTCCCCGTACCTTACGCCAGCTACAAAGTCTCCAAGGTAAAGCTAATTTTCTTTTCCAGTTCGTTCCTGACTATGCCACCACCGCACATGGGTTCCTTAGACTGCTTCAATCTAACATCCCATTTGTATGGGATACCTATGCTCATGAGTGTTTTAATGCCCTAAAGCATGCTCTCACATCCGCACCCTTAATCTGTCCTCCTGAATTTGATCGGGACTTCATCCTGTACATCTCCGCTTCCACCTATTTGGTCGCTGGTGTCCTTATCCAGGAAGATGATAATGGTATTGAACATGTGATATATTATGTCAGTAAGAACCTTGTAGGTCCGCTCGTATCCTACTCACATGAAGAAAAATTAGCACTGGCTATCGTGTTCTCGGTCCAAAAATTGCGTCATTACATCCTCATGCGTTCCACCAAGGTTGTGACTAATTCCAACCCCATGGCTTTCCTATTGAGCCGCCGCATCCTTAGTGGGAAGTACGCTTGTTGGGTCGTTATCCTTGAAGAATTCGACCTCGAATTTGTCACACCAAAAAGTAAGAAAGGTTTAGCCCTGCTGAACTCATTTCTGAATTACCTACCGGTACACAGGATCCTCCGGTTAATGATGCTCTTCCCGATGAACACTTATTCGCCATTACCACAGACAACCCTTGGTACGGTGATATCCTTAATTACTTGCGAACCCAAAAGTTCGCCCTCCATCTTGATCGTGATGCTCGCCGACGTATCTGACACCAAGCCCCCCGCTACCTTCTCATCGGTGACGACCTCTATCGTTGTGGTGTAGATACTGTCCTTCGTCGTTGTCTCACACACACTGAAGCCGAGCAAGTCCTCAATGCTTGTCATAGCAGTGCTTGTGGTGTCCACCTCTCCAGTCTTGCTACTGCCCAGAAAATCATGCGCACTGGGTATTTTTGGCCTTCTCTCTTCAGTGATTGCATTGAAGCAGTTAAACACTGTCCCAATTGCCAACATTTCACCCCTAAGGCACTAGCTCCTTCAGCTCCCCTCCATCCTGTCATCACAACTGGTCCCTTCTGTAAATGGGCCATCGAATTTATGGAGTGTCGACCTCCATCCACTGGTAACCATAAGTATATCATCGTGGCGGTTGACTATTTCAGAAAATGGGCTGAGGCTATGCCAACCTTTAACAACACGACAGCTACCGCATCCCTCTTTTTCTTTAACCACGTTATCGCTTGCTTCAGGGTTCTGAAACAATTAGTCTCTAACCATGGCTGAAATTTTGAAGATGAGATATGGCGTGAGCTCTCCTCATTGTTGGGTTTTGAGCATCAATATTCCTCCTCCTATTACCCCCAAGGTAATGGCCAGGTTGAAGCTGTCAATAAAATCCTTAAAACCATGCTTCAAAAAATGGTGAATAAGCACAAAACCAACTAGCATCTCATGCTCTTCCCTGCTTTATGGGCCTATAGAACTTCTGTTAAAACCACCACCGGGTTCACCCCTTTCCACCTCGTTTTCGGAGAGGAGGCAGTCTTACCAATCGAGTGTGAAATCCCCTCCCTTCATCTGGCTGTTGAACTTCTCCCTGATACCCAACCTCTAGAACACCGAATTATCATGCTTGAGCGTGCTTCCGAAGACCGTCATGTTGCATTACAAACCCTCGAAGCGGCTAAGAAATGCACCAAAGCTCAGTATGACCGAAAATTCCACCCTCGTACTTTTCACGAAGGTGATCTTGTTCTAGTCTATTACTAGGCCCATGCCGTCCTTGGTCATGGGAAGTTCAAATCATTATGGCTAGGCCCTTACATCATCAGTAAAGTCCTGGGTAAGGGGGAATACCTCTTAGAAGACTTTGAAGGCCACATCCTTCCTCATCCTTGCAATGCACTCTATCTTAAGAAATATTACCCATAGCATTTCTGTCCCGAAATGTATGTTTTATTTTCTTTAAGATAGCCAGCATCTGTTCATTTTTCCTGATTTGATACTTCACCAGGACACCTTTTTTCCATGAAGGTTATATTCACCTCTCCTCCAAATCAGATTTCCTCACTTACAACACTTATATTTGGGGCACCTCTTTGCCTCCTTACTTGTCCTTGTTCGTGTTGATTTTCGTCATGAGGTACCCTCTTGTACTCATGTTTTTATGGTCCCCCATTGAACCTTTACTGTGTTGCAGCACCATCGAGTTGCCCTTGTTTAGAGAATCTGATTTGAGTCATTATCACATTCATGGAGTCTATCCCGAGTCCCTTTGTATCCCAATATAGTCCTTCATCCTTCATTGTTTGGTCTCTCTCTTGCGTCGCACATTATGGCCTTCAGTCCCATTGTCCCCTATCCCTCATGATATTGTGTCAGTCACTACCAGGCCATCCATGCCCTTTATGCTTCAACAAGGGAAGTCGTCCTTTCGCTACTCAGTTCCACCCATTTCATCATCATCATTGGTGTCAGTCTGTCAGTCGCTCTACTATTTTCTCTCGTACCTTAGTTGAGCATTCCTTATTGCCTCACCTATGGTGGACCTCCTTCTGTCGACATCAGCTCATTCATTCCAGAAGACAGGTCTAGAGGGCGGTGTACCTTGGTTCCAGCTTCCACTCTTGTTCGGTGCCTCGGATCAGGAAAAGGGACTACTCATTTCCCTTTGACTTGGTTATTTCTCACCTTCAGCTCCTTTCAACATGATCGAGATCCATATACTTGATGGTCCAGTGATACAATAGCTGTTCTCTGTGATTCCTTGGTGTGTGTGAGATGTCTCAACCCTCATGAGGTTGTGGCCCTGCAGGTAGCCCCCCACATGCCCATATGACCTCTTCCTCGCAGCCTTCGATGCAGCTCCATACATTTGATGATGTCGGCCTTAGCCACTTGCAGCACCTCTTTGATTTGCATGTATCAGTCAGATTTTGCGAGCCCTTCCCCATTGATAGGGGGCATTTGGGTTGTATTTGAATCTCATGTACTCAGATATTATTGTATAAGTCCTGGCTATTATCCCAGGCACAACATGTATGTGGGATTCCTCATTATATCTTTTATCTGGCTAATATTTATGCCAGCATGTATTTTACAGTTCAGTTCCTTGTTTATTGGACGCTTTATTCTTTTGTACTTTGTCTCAGCGGGTATAGGTATGCCTCCCCCGCCGCCTTTAGCACAGGTATTACCTCATAAAAAGAGTCTTATTGCACCTGTAAGTCTCGTCTCCTCAGGGTCTAGTTTTTTAGCACCTTAGACTATCTTACATTTCTCTCTTTGAATTCCCTTTTGATGTCTGGTGACTGAGTTCTTACAACGTACTTCGGTCATACGTTTTTCTCCTAACACTCGCACGCTGGGGGCAATTTGTTACACCATTTTTTGGTCATCTAACCTATTATCATTAGATGGACCCAAGTACACCATGTAAGACCAATTTTACCCTAAGTAAAATTGCTTTCGCTATGTAAAATAACTTAATAAAACACATTTATTAGGTTGTTTATGGTCTAAATAGGAAACCCCAAAAGGAAATATTAAACAAATCTATATTTGTTTGATTTTCCTCGTGGAATAATCAATTAAACAATAATTTAATTATTATTCCAAGGTATACTTAACCCAAAACAAAGAAATTAATTAGATAAATCCTTATTTATCTGATTATTTTCTAGGAATAATTATTTAAATCTTATTTAAATAATATTCCTTGTTAAATATGACTAAATCATTTATAAATAATTAAATAAATCATTATTTATTTAATTATAATTCAAACACTTCCTTAAAATAATAAATAAATCATTTATTTATTTATTATTTACAAATAAAGGGATTTGACCCAAGTCAAATGCCTTTTCCCTCCAACAAATATAATAAAATATTCTATAAAAGGTGGATCTAGATTTGGTTAATATTATTTTAATCATACACCAAGATCTAGAAAGACCCAATATTTTGTTATAAATAGAAGGGTTTTCTCATTCATTTTTCACCTTTTGTTGCTCATTAGATCACTCTGGATCTATGCCCTTGGTCTGAATTTGAGCCATTATCATTGTCAAATTTTCTATTATTTCACTTTGTGAGCTCCCTTTGAGTTCTATGTTTGTTTGAGTTTTTTACACCAACAAGAGAGAGAAATGCTAGATCTAAAGCGCCGAGGACTTTCAAGAACCCATCCCATTGAGGAGAATTGGACACACCTTTCTTGTTTTCCTCTCAGGTGCCCTTAATATAAAAATTATTTCAAGAATATTGTCCTTGTCTTGTCTATTGGATGCATGGAGAAAAACTTTATTTTCACGTGCTTAATGTCTTTTTATGCATAGATCTGGATTTGTGCAACATTTTTCTTAATCAACTAACCGCAGATCTGAAGATATTGGCAGCCATATTTGATGTTAGGGCTATTTGTTATGCGTAGCTAAAGTGGTATTTCTTTGTACATTTCGACAAAAGAATCATACTAACATTCATTGTAGAAATTTTACCAGCCTTTGTTGCCCCTAACCTAGGTGTGATTTCCATCAACCATCGTAGCATAGTTATACTGACTAACCTGACATAAATTAGACAGTAAATTCGTTTTCCTTTCAACTTGAAATATGTTTTTGGCACAACCGCTCGAGGAAGATCCTTTCTCATCATTTCTACAAACAGAGTCCCATTGTTCCCCTCAAGTAAAAAGCTTCCATGATGAACAATTAGTGGAGCTCAAGGATCCCATCATAACTTCCACTACTGTAGTAGCATGCCACACTCCACGAGCTATTGAAGTGACAAAAAACTAGGATCTCCACATACATGGATCTCATTGGCCTTCAGTCCAAGCAATGCTTTGCTCCATGAAAAATTTCTAACTTGATCACTGATCATCTGAATCTCATCAATGACAAAAAATTCATAGCATTCATCCGTAGACACCATTTCTACAGTACAAGCAACATGGTTTGCAAATGGAACGCGCTTCTTCTCTTATCCAGTATGAAAACTGCAATACACACCAAGTGCATTCACTTTGTCAAACACTTCCATGAAAAGGAGATGAAGTGGACTACAATAAATCCCACTCTTTGCCTCCATGTACCGTTGTAGAGAATTATATGGTTTGCCACTATTTGCTGGCCCACAATGGTAAATAATCTTCCTTTTCATCGCTCGTGCAAACGAGAACCATGTATGTGGCTTCGTAATATCAACAGACTGAACCAGAGTCCGAAACCTCATTATCTCATCCAGAGACTGTTTCAAGCAAAATAACCACTGTAATATCTCCATCAACTGCTCCATCTCAGATTTGGCTAGTTTAGAAACTTGGGTGCATTGGCTCATCTCTTGAAACAAAACCACAGGATCACTAAAATGAATTTCTCCAGTACTTCTAATATTGATTTCTCCTTCCTTCAAAATTTCGGTATCTTCAGAAATTTATGAACAATTTTCATCTTCCGATATCTCTGTCGCACTCTCAGTCCTCGTTGCAGCTCCTATTTTCTCAAACTGCTTGCAATTTGCTCGCCCTGTTCAGATAGAACAGAGAAATATTTTGCATTTCCTAAAGTTTTAGAATGTTTGTTCTGAAAATGATACAATGATGGCTCGAAATACCACGTAAGTCATTTAATTTTAGTACATTCAACATCTCACCATTGAAAATCAATTTCCCACTTCCGAACTTTCTCTGATGCTTCGACAGAGCTTGTGCACTGGGTTGTACACTGCTGAGTTGGTCATGCAAAACCCACTACCGGATTTTGGAGGGCCCAACAGATGGTAAGCGGTATCAGAGGGAGGGGGTGCGAACATATCCTCCGCTTGCCACGTGTTCAATGGTTGGGATTTGAAAACATCCCATTTCGGAGCCCCCCTCCTCCATTAAACTTCGACACACCAAGGGGGTTATAAATTAGATTGCAGCCGTTGATTTTAATCAACGGTCATCATTCATAGCCAAACATGCACGAGGTTTAACAATTTTTAAAATATAGACTTAATTAATTAATTATACATTTTAAATACATTCAATTTCCTTCGAAATAAATTTACCAAAGACACTTCTAATTTGACCCACCTTCACTAATGAATTTAAGAAGTTATCTCAAAAGAATGCTCTAGTATTTTGCATTCTTTTGCAAACACCATGTCTTAAACTGTTCTACCTGGACAAGCTTTCTCTGTTGTTCATAAAAAAAAAATCTTCCAAACATGGTACAAGAACGGTTGTAGCATTTGATCCTTCAAACACTATCCTATGCAAGGACTCTGTTTCAGTTGCAGGCTTTAAATTCTGATTCAAACTTTGGAAAGGTCAAGAATGTGATTTATAAGTTGAAGAAATAAATCCCCAGAGGATATCACGACATCCAACAACTGCCATTGTTCTAGATCTAGTTTGGTAGTAGCAAGTATTTCAGCCATGCTAACAACACCTGTTAATGGTGAAGGGATTTCATGAGACATTGATGCCAATATTTGTTTTGATCTCATGGCTTCCTCTGTTATATGGATTGTTTTATTGAGTTCTGTCTCCATAGATTTTCTCACTACTATTTCCTCTCGAAGATTTTCCAAATTTTATCTCTTTGCAACCTGATCAGTAATATACATCCCCATATAGTTCAGTTCAATTGTCTCCCCAGTTTTACTAAAAACAGTCTCTACGTAGATTAAGAATGTATTTGTCCCAAATAAATCTGTTTCAAAAGTAATTTCCCATTTTGCTGGTAATCCACGCAGTAAAAATTCTTCCTTAAAATCCTGAGATTCTTTCACACCAGCTCCAGAAAATATCTCAACATCCTTTTTCCCTATGATATCCTCTTCCTGAAGACTAGGAAAGTGATTATAGATAAACTGATAATGTAACTCCTTATCCTGATGACCAATCACAACAGGTGCATTATGGAGAACAAAATGTAAGAAGTTTTCAACTCTTGTTAACATCTGAGATATTTCTTCCACTGGTTGCATTTGTTTTTCTAACAACCCTATGTTTTCTTGCAGTTCTTCCTCGAACTTGTTTTCTCTTTCAATGCTTGCATCCAATAATAGTTCAAGATTTTTTTGCCCGTTCTTTCCAATACTTTATAGAATCATGCTCAACATCCATTCAAAATTTATTAGTGAAAATATAAACGTCCTGTTAGGGTCTTATAATAATAGGATTCATAATTTTGAATTGACTTTGATTAGTCTTGTAATATGTACATACTTTGCTTTCTGCAAATTTTTTTCCCATATTAGAAAAAAAAAGTAAAAGAGGGTAAAAGTACTAAAAGAAAAATCAAAGGACTTGAAAGAAGAAATATAAAAAAGAATATGAAAATAGACCCCAAACAAAAATAAAAATAAAAAAAATACTTCATGAAAGTGATGAAAATCCAAATGCCACTACTATTTACTTTTACTGCAAAATAAACATTGTGTACAGCTTGTTAAAATGCCACAATCCATGAAGGTTAAACAACTTAATCATAACCTCATGCTTTAAATTTCATGTTGTTAGATAGAGAATAAAGATCTAGCCAAATAGTTTAATCTTGGCAGAAAAGTAGTTAGGTAGAGAATACTAAGGAGCTCAACAGCTTAATCTGAGCCCTTGGAATCAATAAGGATAGAATTAATTAGTTTGTTGTTTTAAAAGAAAAATGAATAAGGGTTTGCAAACTCAAATTCACCCATGAAAATGAAGTAAAATTTTTAAGGTAGCAGATAGATAGGTACAAGAAGTTTTTACAATCATAGATAAGCAGAAAATTGGTCATTTTATTTACTAATTTCCTTCAAAAATCATCCCCTTGTAGAAATAATTCATCCCCCCCATTTTCATTCTTTCCACTTCATTTTTTCCCTTTTTCCCATTATCATCCATTTTCCTTTGAAAAAGTCCCCTTTTCCTAAGTTTAAAACATATTTTACTTAAGAAAAGGAAAACCCTTTAACGAATTCTCCTTTTATTAAAACAATACCCAAAAAACCCAAAAAATAGTTTTTATCCCAAGTTAAATGATTTAACCTTTTTCGGGTCCCATAGCGAAGGAATTCACTCCCGACATAAAGATTTTACATTATACTTAGTTTAAATGCACATCCCGCAAATACATTTATTTTTTAACACTAACCTAAGGCATTAAATCCTGTATATACCTTTTAGCCCGTATTAATATAATTCACTTATATATATATATATATATATATATATATATATATATATATAAATATAAGACTAAATTCTATTTATGAAACATATAATACATGGAGGCTCAGGCCTCTGCAGTTATAGCCTATTCTAGAGGCATAATTATACAAAAACTAAAAACAGTGACTGCCCCCGAAGGGGAAACCAACCAACTTAGTTGTTTTACAGCTGCCCGTAGCGGGAAACCAGCTTCGTACATGGAGAGTAGATAAGTGTTTGAAAACGTCAAAAGGAACAGAAAATAAGGGTCCCAAAGACTTGGAACCTGAAACCAGAAACCAGAAAAAACCTGATGGCTTATGTGGAATTTCTTGGGGGAGGTGTTTCTTCTACGATGAGACACTGATACTCCTCGGTGTCATCTGCATGCTTGTCACAGGTGTCATCCTCCGCGTTCTTGGGGACATTGGTGGTGCCTGTGCTTCCATGACCTCCATCGTTGCTCGACAAATCCTCACTGCTACTGTCAGAGCTTTTGATTCTACTGCTGGAGGAAGGAGCACCCTGCACGACTACGGATGGAGCACCCTGGACCGCCCCCTTACCAGTAAGCTGCTGAGTCGCAGATTCTGAAATAGACTTCTTATGTGTTGGGTGTGGAGCCTGATTTTCTTCCTGATTCAAAGATCCTTGTTTTAGTTGGATGTATACCCTAGGAAAATTGTACACCCTTGAACGCGGGGGGGGACTTGTCCCCCCCAGCTGGGGGGTCCGGGGGCCAGCGGTCCCCCGGCTGGGGTTTCGGGGCAGCGCCCCTGAAGCCAAAAATAGATGTAAAATTGCCTTGTAAAAGTATAGTAATTTCTAGTCAATCTGGGCCGTTCATTAGGCGGATGATCTGATGGTAGAAGTTATGTTTAGTTTAGGGTTTTTTTCCCTAGAAGGCAACCCCTCGCTTTTTTGAGGGTATTGTATTGCGGATGCGCATGGTATGTGTATTCTCTGAGCGGGAAACAGATAGGGAGACAATGAGAGAGAACAAAGGATATTACAGCGGATCTACTGTAGGTTTTGTCTCTTCATTTTGATGGATAATAGAAAGGAAGGACTGGCTGTTTGGGATGGACAGAGCCCAAACTGGGTGAACCACGTATATCTGTGTCTCTCTGGTTTTATGTGTTTTGTGTGCTTGTATTTTACGCATATTTTATGTGTTACATTACTTTGTAATATTTAATTTTCTAACAACTGGTATCAGAGCCGAAGGTATATTTGGCTGATAAACTCGCAGGAAAGAAGGGTTCCTGGTTCAAGTGGGAGCAATGGCGGAAGATGCTAAGTTTAGTGTCGAGAAATTTAACGGCCAAAATTTCCCGCTGTGGAAGATGCAGATGGAAGATTATCTGTATCAGAAAGATCTGTACCTTCCATTGAGCGCAAAATAAAAGAAGCCAGCGGCCATGACAGACGCGGAATGGAACATTCTCGATAGAAAGGCACTCGAAACAGTACAGTTGTGCCTTGCGGCGTCAGTCGCCTTCAATATTTCGAAGGAAACAACAACAGAGGGTTTGATGCAGATGTTGGCGAAACTATATGAAAAACCCTCGGCCTCAAACAAGGTATTTCTTATGAAACGACTATTTAATATGAAGATGTCGGAAGGTGGATCTGTTGAAGACCATTTAAATGATTTTAATACAGTTACCAGTCAGTTAAGTTCTGTAGGGGTAAAATGGATGAAGAAAGCTAGAGTTCGTTATTTGTTGTGACATTTCCGCAGAGTTGGAATGGTTTAGTTATGGCCATTAGTAACTCTGTCTCTGGATCTAGTACTTTAAAGTTTGATGATGTTGTTGGTGCTATCCTTAGCGAGGAAATACGACGGAAAAGCTCCGGTGAGACATCGGGTAATGCTTTGAGTGCAGAGTCTAGGGGAAGAAGAATGGAAAGAGGAAAGAGCTTGGGATATCATAGTAAATCAAGGAAAGGCAGATCCAAGTCCAGATCGGGGATAGTGTGCTGGAAATGCGGAAAGAAAGGACACCTAAAGAAAGACTGTAGATCTCGGAAGGGAAAAGAAGGAGATGCACAACAAGAAAATAATCATGAAGCAAATGTGACAGGTGATGTGTTACAAGATGCTTTGATTCTTTCTTTCTAAAATGTTACTGATTCTTGGGTTGTAGATTCAGGGGCTTCATTCCATGCCACACCTGATAAGAAATATTTTCATGACTATGTTCAAGGAGATTTTGGACAAGTTCGTTTGGGTGATGATAAACCCCGTAAAATTGTTGGAATGGGTAAAGTTCTTGTAAAACAACAGAATGGAAACCAATGGCTACTAAAGGAGGTAAGGCATGTTCCAGATCTGAAGAAAAATTTGATTTCAACAGGGCAGTTAGGCGGTGAAGGTTGTGTGACAACTTTCACAGATAAAACTTGGAAGGTCACCAAAGGAGCCCTGGTAATAGCAAAAGGAAAAAAGGTTGGTACATTGTATTTATGCAATGGTATTTCTAACTCTGTTAATGCTTTAACTTACAAAGGAGAAGATGCAACATTATGGCATCATAGGCTCGGACATATGAGTGAGAAGGGGATGAAGGTTCTTCACTCAAGAATTTTTTTGCCAGGTTTGAAGAATGTTGATTTAGATTTATGTGAGAATTGCATTTATGGAAAACAAAAGAGAGTCAGATTTCTCAGAGTTGGGAAAGAAAAGAAGAGTGAAAAATTGGAGCTTGTGCATACAGATGTATGGGGACCTGCTCAGGTATCATCTCTCGGTGGCTCTCGCTATTATGTTACGTTTATTGATGATGCAACTAGAAAAACTTGGATTTATTGTATTCAAAATACATCTGATGTATTTGATACTTTCAAGAAATGGAAAGCTTTGGTTGAGATTGAGACAGGAAAGAAGTTAAAGTGTCTCAGATCAGATAATGGAGGTGAATATTGCAGAAAAGAGTTTGATAGGTACTGTTCAGAGCATGGAATTCGTAGAGAGAAGACAGTTCCAAGAACACCACAAGAAATTGGTGTGTCAGAAAGGATGAACAGAACAATCATGGAGCATGCAAGGTGCATGAGATTGCATGCAGGATTGCCTTTACAATTTTGGGCAGATGCTGTAGATACTATTGTTAATCTAATAAGCAGAGGGCCTTCAAGTTCCTTGGATGGTGGTATTCCAGAGGAAGCATGGACAGGTAAAAAGGTAAACTACTCTTTTTTAAAGCCATTTGGTTGTGAGGCTTTTGTCCATATTAATAAAGAAAATAGAACAAATCTTGAGGCAAAATCAAAGAAATGTATATTTATTGGATATGGTGCTAATGATTTTGGTTATCGCTTATATGATTATGAAAATCACAAAATAATTAGGAGCAGAGATGTAATATTCAATGAAAAGGTCTTGTATAAGAATCAGTTGCAGGAAAAGAAACAGGAAAAAGAAAGCAAGGAATACGCGGTTCTTGATGAGATAACTCAAAAAGTAAAGGTGCCTGAAAATGATAATAATCAACTACCACAGTAGCATCAACCACCACAACTGCAACAGGCACCTCAAACACCTGAAAGTGGTGTTAGAAGATCTACCAGGATAAGTAGACCCCTTGAACGATACTCTCCTTCATTATATTATTTATTGTTGACTGATTCTGGTGAACCTGAATGTTATGAAGAAGCAATGCAGGTTGAAAGCATGAAGAAGTGGGAGCTAGCCATGGAAGAAGAGATGGACTCCTTAATGCATAACCAGACTTGGGACTTAGTCAGGTTTCCTGCAGGTAAAACTACATTGCATAATAAATGGGTTTACAGGCTGAAGGAAGAAGATGGAGGAAAACAGAGGTACAAAGCTAGACTTGTGGTGAAGGGGTTTGCACAGAAGAAATGTATTGATTTTGATGAAATATTTTCTCCTGTTGTTAAGATGACTTCAATCAGAACTATCTTAAGTCTTGTAGCAGCGGAAGATTTACATCTTGAACAGTTAGATGTAAAGACAACATTTCTCCATGGAGATTTGGAGGAAGATATATACATGCAGCAACCAGAAGGATATGAGGTAAAAGGGAAAGAAAAATTGGTGTGCAGGTTAAAGAAGAGCTTGTATGGCTTAAAACAGGCTCCAAGGCAGTGGTATCTAAAATTTGACAAGTTTATGTCTGAACAAGGTTATACTATATGTCACTCTGATCATTGTGTTTATCTAAAAAGGCAAAATGATGGCAGCTATATTATATTGTTATTGTATGTAGATGACATGCTTGTTGCAGGATCTAACATGCAGAAAATAAATGTGCTCAAAAGAAAATTGGCAAATTCATTTGCAATGAAGGATTTGGGAGCTGCAAAACAAATCCTTGGTATGAGGATAACTAGAGACAGGAAAAATCGCAAATTAACACTGTCTCAGAATGAGTACATAGAAAAGGTGTTGAAAATATTTAGTATGCACATTGCAAAACCTGTTAGTACACATTTTGCTAGCCATTTCAAACTTAGTAAGGAGATGTGCCCAAAGACCCAAGAAGACATGGATTATATGTCTAAAGTTCCATATGCATCAGCAGTTGGAAACTTAATGTATGCAATGGTCTGCACAAGGCCTGATATTGCACATGCAGTGGGAGTTGTAAGCATGTACATTAATAATTCAGGAAAAGAACATTGGATCGCAGTAAAATGGATTCTCAGATATTTGAGAGGTACCACAAATCAAGCATTATGATTTGGTGGTTCAAACATTGCTCTATAGGGATATGTTGATGCAGATATGGCAGGTGACAGAGATAACAGGAGGAGCACTACAGGATATGTATTTACTGTAGGTGGAACAGCTGTCAGTTGGGTTTCAAAAATCCAAAGTGTTGTTGCACTTTCAACAACAAAAGTAGAGTATGTTTCTGCTATAGAGGCTAGTAAAGAAATGATTTGGTTACAAAGGCTTATGGGTGAATTGGGTAAGAAGCATGATATGAGCACGTTATACAGTGATAGCCAAAGTGCCATTCATTTTGCAAAGAACTCAGCATTTCATTCCAGGATTAAACACATACATCTCAAGTACCATTTCATACGGTCAGTATTGGAAGATGGAGAGTTGAAGCTAGAAAAGATACACACTAGCCAGAATCCTGCAGATATGCTAACAAAAGTTGTAACCAGGGAGAAACTGAAAATGTGCTCAGTTTCAATTGGTCTTCAAGGATGATGATGAAGATGAGGAACAGCAAGGTCCAAAGAAGAGTAATTTTCTAGCAAATGAAGTAGCGGTGGAGTTGCTACAATCAGTCTCCAAGTGGGATATTGTTGGGTGTGGAGCCTGATTTTCTTCCTGATTCAGAGATCCTTGTTTTAGCTGGATGTATACCCCAAGAAAATTGTACACCCTTGCACGCAGGGGGGTGCGGGGGGGAATTTTCCCCCTCGCGGGGTCCGGGGGCCAGTGGTCCTTCGGCGGGGGTTTCAAGGGCAACGCCCCTGAAGCCAAAAATAGATGTAAAATTGCCTTGTAAAAGTATAGTAATTTCTAGTCAATCTGGGCCGTTCATTAGGTGGATGATCTGATGGTAGAAGTTATGTTTAGTTTAGGGTTTTTTTCCCTAGAAGGCAACCCCTCCCTTTTATGAGGGTATTGTATTGCGGCTGCCCATGGTATGTGTATTCTTTGAGCGGGAAACAAATAGGGAGACTGTGAGAGAGAACAAAGGATATTACAACAGATCTGCTGTAGGTTTTGTCTCTTCATTTTGCTGGATAATAGAAAGGAAGGACTGGCTGTTCGGGGTGGATGTAGCCCAAAATCCGGGGAACCATCTACTTTTCATTGTGTCTTTTACTTTATGTGTTTTGTGTGCTTGTATTTTCTGCATATTTTATGTGTTGCATTGCTCTGTAATATTTAATTTTCTAACATTATGCAATTTTCTGGGACATGGGATTTTAGCATTGAGATCTTCCTCTTTGAAGCTAATGGTGATAGTGGATGTAATCTGAGGTCAGTCCATGGTGCAGGTGTAATGGAACTGTGCAGAATGGGCGGGCAGCGGAGAGGCCACCGTCTCCAAGAGAGGCAGCGACATGGGAAAATTGGTGGAGGGAGGAATCAGTGGCAGGGTAAGAGACCTTCTTGAAGCCCAGTCTCGGCCACGACCACTGCGGGTGGCAGGGTAATTCCCAAATGAATTATCCAGCGATGGGGAGGAGGTATCAGAATGAGCAGAAATTAGAGGTCTAGAAGCTCTGCCTCGGCTGCGGCATCACGTACGGTGGCGGCGGGGCATGGTGGAGCTAGGGGAAATACAATGGTGAGGTGGAGACCACAGGGGTGGAGGAGCAACATAATGTGAGGGTAGAGGAGCAGAGAGCTAAGGAGCCGAAGGCCTGCAAGGCACAGAGATGAAGTTTAGACTACAGTGAAGGCTGTGAAAGAAATGCACGCTAGGGAAAAATTCAATGCAGCAAAGGAGACTGCAGTGCCTCCCTGTAGGCATTCGAAAGCTCGGCTCCGAGACTCCAGGGGGAAAAATGCAGCTTGAAAAAATAGGAAATGGAGGGATACTGCCACACAAATTCATTTTGAAGAGCAGGTGAGTGTATCGACATGCGATCAGAGTAAATGAGCACCGGTGGATGCAGTAAGGGCGATTAAATGCCCGTGTCAGGAGACCATGGGTGACCATGTGTCTGGGTCACGTGTCATCCCATGCGCCCGCCATATGGCTGTCCGTAGAAGTCACCCTCATTCGAGAGTGTTGTGTCTTTGTGCACCAGATTAGTGCATTCCTGTATGAGAGAGGGATCATGGAGGATGGTGAGGGGACCAGAGTGTAAGGTTTGGTCACTGTCCACTCCCTTTTTCGCAAGCAGATCCACAACTTTGTTGCCTGATCGTTTAACATGTTTGAAGGAGATCGAATGATTATATTTCAGCCACTTTTCTATAAGCTCCAATATCGCTACCAATCTCCAGCTATTAGCCACCTTGGTGGCTGACACTCCCATGAGGAGTTGAGTAGCAACATTGATGAGAATTAGAGAGTCTCCTTCTATTTTGATAGGAAAATAATTGCGAAGTTGAGCAAGGAAAAGCCCTTGCCATAAGCCCTCCAATTCAATCGAATTGTTGGAGTCCCATCCTATGGAACCAAATAAGATCAAGAGGGGGTTGCCATTAGAGTCTCTAAAGATACCCCTGAATCTTGCATCGCCTGGGTTGCCTTTGGAGGCGCTGTCAAAATTCATCTTTATCGGGCCAACGGGAGGAGGAATCTAGATGTTGGGTGAGTCTAGATGAATGGGAGGAGAGCTCTTATTGGAGTGGCCTGAAGGTAGCGAGAGATGCCAATTCTACCAGATTAGCTTCTCCTGATCTTGAGTAGGGAAGTCAGAGTCCTGCCAATGTTGGAGAGCCAAAATTTCTTGGAGGTTGATGTAGAGGTTATTCCATATTGTGTCCAAGGGAGTGCACTAATTCTTGAATATTCTCTTGTTTCTTTCCTTCCAGAATGTCCATATAAGAAGACCCAGAATAAGAGTCCACAGTGAGTTTAATATCTTTCTATTGTAAGGAGCCGATGGCCAATTGGGGATGGTGCTGACAATGTCCCTTGAAATTCTGCTGAATTTTCTGCATCTGAAGCTCATTTTTTCCCACAATTTGTTAGCTAAGAAGTAGCTTTCCATAAGGTGCTGAGTGATTTCATTATGTGTTGAACAATTGGGGCACCGTGAGGGTCCAATGAATCCTTTTTTTACAAGATTGTCCCAGGTGAGAATTATTTTACGACATAGGAGCCATAGGAAAGTGGAGACTTTGGGCCAGATGAATGGTGTCCAAATTTGTGTCCATAGGGAGTTTTTTGGGTCTTGGGTGGGATTTATCAACTAGTATGCTTCCTTAGTGGTGAATGTGCCTCGAGGAGTATATCCCCATCTAAGAATATCTTTCTTTTCTGAGTATCTAATCTTTCTGCTGTTGAGTTTTGTGCTGATTTCCCTGTTGATGTCCTCCTGCCAATGTTGGAATATTTGGGTTACTGGTACCCATTGAAAATATCCCTAAGTTATGGAGGGTAACCAATACTAGTTGAATTTGTTGTCCAGATGCTAATATTTTACCGAGAGGGGGGGGGTGAATCAAGGTTTTGTGCAGATAATCAAACTTTTACTTTTTCCTTTCTAAAAACCCATACGCTACTTTACTAAAGGAAACTAGCGTATATACGCGGATATCCTTTACAGAACTCGCGTATGTCCTGAGATCTAATTATGTGTTTGAATCTTAACTCAGATCATTGCATTATCAGATATTTCAGAAATAGTAAACAGGGGCAGACAGAACAAAATAATCATCACACATATGCAACACACATGAACACCAGGATTTTTAGGTGGAAACCCAATTCGAGAGAAAACCACCGCTGCCGTTGTTTCAGCCTTTAAAATTTATTATTAAGAAAACTTCTTACAATCATGTACTGGTGCAGACTCAAACCAGCACGCAGGCACCCACCTGCAGAAGGCTACAACCTTCTCTCGTTTACCAGCCTATCCTGGAAGGGAGCTACAACCCCCTGCTCTCGTTTACCAGCCTCTCCTGGAAGGGAGCTACGACCCCCTGAACTCGTTTACCAGCCTCTCCTGGAAGGGAGCTACAACCCCCTGATTGAAGGCTTCGACCCTCAGCACCACTGCAGACCACGTTTCATCAATTTTCAAACTAGATCAAACAGCTTCAACACAACCCTTTACTTATCAACAATCATACCTTGCTCATTGCTTCAAACAGAACAGTGAGACCACTGTAACCAGAATATCAGATATAACCCAGACTTCAGAATAGATATGCAGAAACACATTCAACCTTCAGCAACCATTAGATCAGAAATCATACGCGCTTTTATTTAATTAGACCCGCGTATATACGCGCTTTCCAGAAGACGAACCCGCGTATACTTCAGTGCATTTTCAAAGAAAAACCCTAACTGCGCATACACGCTTTTCCTTCCACAGACGTGCGTATACACGCGCTTTTCATGAAACGAACCTGCGTATAGATCTATAAAAGATAAACTTTGCAGTACAGACCAGATCTATGAACTTACCCAGATTTCTTCAATCTCTTCACCAGGATTGCGCCAGGTCTTCTTCACTTCTTTTAAGATCATCATTGACATTCACCATTTCTAGATCTAGAGATCTTGAACCTTCATCATGTTCATAGGTGCATCATAGATTCAGATCTATCAATAAGGAATAGGGTTCAACCATACAGATATACTTCAGAGTGAAGTATTCATCAAAGCCCAGACACATGCACACCTTTTGCACAATGATTTTCTTCTCCTTATATAGGGTTACCCTTCATCAATACCATGAGTCAAAACCACATAACTTAAAATGGTATTCCTTGACGGGATCACATAGGCGAACCATCATTCAATACAATGGGTCAATACCATGGTAGTTACCCCTAGTTTTACAAATTTAGAGCGCTTTTTCCCATACGCGACTTGGCACGTTATTTCCCGCGTGCATACGCTACTTCATCTAGGAAAATCCACGTATGCCTTGAGACATACTCTTTTCATCATGTTCTGGCACATACTGACATTCCTTCCATCATTACCTTCTGTACTCATTGTAGATACATCAGATTTACATCATTTAACAAGTTCATCAAGTCAAGAACAACTTCGTCAAGTAGGTTGCCATCATCTTCATCAAGTGGGTTGCCATCAAGGACAACACTCTGCATCATATTGCCAACAATCTCCCCCTTTGGACTTGATGGCAACCACGATGGTGTTTGATCACCATAACAGATAAATACATTAAGCACAACCATTATTCATGATATTCTCCCCTGATTCAAACACCATGTCACTCTCCCCCTTTGACATCAAGGGCAAAGGGTGGATAAAAACCAACACAAGGTTTTTCTCCTCATGTAGACATAAGAGCTCTGCAGATCTGAAGTGCACTGAAGTTACCGTGCTCCCCCTGAGTTCATGCTGAATCTTCAAACATATTTTTCAATGAAGTACATGACTCTATGACCTTCCTATCACCAAGACTCATACTTACATCAAAGATCCAACCAAGTGGATTTACATATGCGACTCAAATACCCAACCAAGTGGGTTTACAAATTTGGACAAGTCCTTACATGAATAAATATTACAATTGACATCATGGGTCTCAACATGACCTTTTCATCAAATTACAAGTATGACTTTTCACAACCAAAACCAAAAATACCTCAAGAGAGAGAACAAGTTTCAGAACCATCATAATGCCAACAATGCATTATTCTCAGCCAGGCTAATGCTCCCCCTGAAACTGTGCATCCTTTCCATATGACCAAAACTCCTCCTTAGCTTGAGTAACCTGAAAAATTTCAACAGCCAATCATCAAGGCATCTTCACCCAATATCAGAGAATGAAACAAAAATATAAGAGCTGAAACATCACCAGAGAAGCCATATAGCATCAGAGATACCAAACAACACCATAGCTTGTGCTGAAGAATGCTGACCCAGAAAATTCGTCAGCAACCACCCATACGCGGTTTTCTGTGTATGAACTCGCGTATATACGCGACTGTCTTTCAGGAAACCCACGTATCCAATTTAATCTTCTGAAATGAAGCAGATCTGATCTTCTGAGAGGCAGAGACCATTCCCAGCTTCTGTCTGAGATATTCGAATGCTTCCCTGGGCAGAGGTTTGGTAAATATATCAGCAACTTGTTCTTTGGATGGAACATACTCCAACTTCACCTTTTGTTCAAGCACTTGTTCACGTAAGAAGTGATACTTGATGGGAATGTGCTTGGTCTTGGAATGCATAACAGGATTCTTTGAGATACTGATGGCACTTGTATTATCACACATAATGGAGATAAGAGGTGAACATTTGATTTGAATGTCTTGTAAGGTTTGCATCATCCAAAGAAGTTGAGTGCAACATGATGCGGCAGCCACATATTCTGCTTCTGCTGTAGATAAGGCAATAGAGCTTTTCTTCTTGCTGAACCAAGATACCAACCGGGGCCCCATATAGAATGCACCACCACTTGTGCTTTTCCGATCATCAACATTTCCAGCCCAATCTGCATCAGTGTAAGCATGTAGAGTAAGATCAGCATTCTTTGGATACCATAGTCCAAAGTCTTGAGTTCCTTGTATATATTTGAATATTCTCTTGACAGCCTAAAGATGAGACTCTTTTGGATTGGCTTGGAATCGTCCAACAATCCCAACTGCATGCATAATATCCGGTCTGTCCCAGTGAGATACAAAAGACTTCCTATCATAGATCTATATTCTGGTTGATTCACCGTGGGAGAATCATCATGAGAACTGAGATTACATCCGGTTACCATTGGTGTACTTACAGGTTTGCACTCTTCCATCCCATACTTCTTCAGAATTTGCTTAAGGTATTTTGCTTGAGATAAGAATATACCTTCTGTAGTTTGATGCACTTGTAAGCCAAGGAAGAATGTTAGTTCCCCAAGTAAAGACATTTCAAATTCTTGCTGCATGACAGAAGCAAATTTCCGACTCATAGATTCTTCATTACTTCCAAAAATGATATCATCAACATATACAACCACAATCAATAGTTTATCATTTTCAATTTTTGTGTATAAATTGCTATCAGCAGACCCCTTTGAAAATCCTTGTTGATGAAGATATTTGTCAAGACGATAATACCATGCCCTTGGAGCTTGTTTGAGACCATATAGAGCCTTTTAAGTCTACAAACAAGATTTTCATCATTTCCCAAAATGAATCCTTCTGGTTGTTCTATATAAACTTCTTCTTCTAGATCACCATTGAGGAATGCAGATTTGACATCCATTTGATAAACTTTGATTTGTTGAAAACTTGAAAAAGAAAGAAACATTCTTATGGCTTCAAGTCTAGCTACAGGAGCAAAAGTTTCTTCAAAGTCTATACCTTCTTGTTGAGTATACCCTTTTCAAACCAGTCTAGCTTTGTTTCTTATAACGTCCCCATTCTCATTTAGCTTGTTCTTGAATATCCATTTGGTTCCAATGACATTTTTATCATGTGGTCTTGGTACCAATTCCCAAGTGTGGTTCTTTTCAATTTTATCAAGTTCTTCATTCATGGCTTGAATCCAACATTCATCTTTGCTAGCTTGATTGACATTGTGTGGTTCAATCGTGGATAGAAATGCCAGATAGCTAGGAGATCCCACAAGAGTCCTCCTTGTTTGTACACCCGATTCCTTGTCTCCCAAAATTTGAGATTCAGGATGATTCTTTTGAACATATCTGGATGGAGCCTTTCCAGATAAATCATCTTCAGGTTCTTCATTGGATCCACTGTCTATATCATTTCTATTTGATGTAGAAGGACAAAAGTCACCATCATCTTCTTCTGTTGTTTGTCTTTCTTATTTAGGGACTGCATGAGACTCATCAATAACAACATCAATACATTCAACAATATTTCGAAGCCTTTTATTGTAACATTTGTATGCCCTGCTTGTAGATGAGTAACCAAGAAGTATTCCTTCATCTGATCTAGGTTCAAACTTGCCAAGCTTTTCATCATTATTTTTGATAAAGCATTTACTTCCAAAAACTCTAAAATGTTTCACGGAGGGAGAATTACCATACCAGAGTTCATATGGAGTTTTGTCACTATTTACCCGAACATGTGCCTTGTTAAGAATATTTGCTGTTGTGTGAGCTGCTTCTCCCCAAAAAATATCAGGTGTTCCAGAATCATCAAGCATAGCTCTAGCCATTTGTTGAATTGTTCTATTCATTCTTTCTGCTACGCCATTTTGTTGTGGAGTGCCAGCTACAGAAAACTATCTTTTTATGCCATGTTGTTCACAAAATTCAAGAAATTCATTTGATGTATATTCTCCTCCTCGATCAGATCTAAGACACTTGATTTTTAGATCTAATTCATTTTCAACCAGCGCTTTGAAGATCTGAAATTTTTCAAATGCTTCATCTTTGTGTTTGATCAACCCAATCCAACACATTCTAGAGAAATCATCAATGAATAAGATATAGTATTCTTCACCACATGGTGACTTTTTCCTCATAGGTCCACATATGTCAGTATGAATGAGTTCAAGAGGCTTACTTGACGATCCTTCCTTGGCATTGAATTGCACTCTGGTTTGCTTACCGAATTGACAAAATTTACGTATGATACTTTCAGGTAGAGAAATATTGGGAAGACCACGAACAACATTAAGTTTGCTTGATTTGTTGATTTGAGAGAAGCTTAGATGCCCCAACCTTCTATGCCATAGCCAGTTTTCTGAAGATTTACTCAAGTAACATTGTTCTTTGCAATTCTTCAATACATACAGGTTGCTTGGAGTTCTTTTTCCTTTTATAATTGTTTTACCTGTATCAAGATCATGAACCACACATTCTTTTGAAATAAAGACAACTTCAGTTCCTTGATCACACATTTGACTTACACTTAACAGATTATGCCTTAATCCATCCACATACATGACATCATTAGCCTTCACCTTTTCTTTTAGAAACACAGACCCTTTTCCTTTAATTACAGCAGGAGTGTCATTTCCAAAAGTAAATTTATTTTCCTTTTATAGAGCACTATATGCACGAAGTTTGTGTTTATCACCTGTCATGTATCTCGAGCATCCACTATCAATGTACCATTGATTTTCTTCACCTTCCGCAAATAACGCTATGCCACAATTTTCAACCTGTGATTCCTTCTTTTTCCATATTTTGGATTTTGAAGGAAGATGCTCTTTTGGCTGAACTTTGCTCCTGCATTCAGATTCTTCATGCCCATAGTTATTGCAATAAGCACATTCAACTTCATTTAGAAGAGGAGAAATTTTTTTATAGGTATTCTTCTTTGTTTCAATATCAACCCTTTTCTTTCTTGCTTATCTTTTCATGATGGTTTTATATGCAACACATTGAGCGGCTTTATGGCCAAAATTGTGACATGAGAAACATTGTCCATTGAAGAAGAAATTTCTGTGATCATGAAATCTTCTACTTGAATTTACCTGTTGATTGGGGCTTCTTTGAAAGATATTCCTGTTAGTGTTCCTTGCATTAAGATGATCATGCTTTACCTGTAAAGATTATTTATTCCCTTGCTGAGTGGCAGAATTTTGTAAACCAGTTGTAGCTGCTTTTAGATAATTTGGTGCTGAAGCTTGAGAAGATTCTCCAATATATCCAAGACCTGTCTTTATAAGAGGAGAACGTTGTACCTTGATAATCTCATCCAAGGTTTCAGATCCTTTAGCAAATCTGAAATTCAGAGTCTTTTCTTTCTCAAATTCTTTTCTTGCGCTTACCACTTCACATTCTAATTTCTCATTGTGTTTCTTTGCCTCTTCAACCTTCTTTTCCAGAGTCTCGATGGTTATTTTCCTTTCTTCTAAGAGAATTTTATATTCTTCTAAGAGAATTCTGCTTTGTTCTAAGCGTATTTTGAGTTGATTGTTCTCTTCAAGAAAATCATTTTCCTCTAGAGCATCCACAAAAGTATCATTTTCTTCTTTAGATTCAAAAGCCATGAGAAGTCTAAGATCTTGTTCACATTCTTCCTCACTATCAAATACCCCATCATTGTCATCATGAGTATAGTAACTTCTTCTAGTGCTAGACCGGTTCTTATTTCTAGCTACTTCCTTTCCTTTTGTAGGTGTTTCTTTGTGAGGACACTTAGCAGCATAATGACCAAATCTTCCACAGTTAAAACATTTGAAAGGAAGCTTACCTCTAAACCGTCCTGTACCAAGTTGAAGTTTCTTTACAAAATTTTCCTCATATTCTTCCGAAATATATCCTGATCCTTCTACTTCTTGTACTTCTTTTCCTTTTGTAGAAGCTCTAAAAATAGCTTCTTTGACTTCAGATGGTCCTCCTCTTCTCATTTCATATGCAGTCAGTATGACATGAAGTTGCACCACAGTAAGATTTTGAAGATCCTGTTTTTCTTCAAGAGCAGAGACTTTTGACTCAAATTTTTCCATTAGTGATCTCAAAATTTTCTCAACCAAAGTAGTTTCGGTTATTGTTTCTCCCAGATTCTTCATACGATTTACAACATCATCAAGACGTAAAAAGAAACTGGCAATTCTCTCATCACTATGCATCTTTAAATTTTCATATTCAATTCTGAGAGTTTGGAGTTTTGTATTTTTTACCTTTGCATCACCTTCATAACTCAAAATGATTTTGTCCCATATTTCTTTTGTTGTATTTAGCTGCATGAATTTGACAAATTCCGATTCTATTAGACTTCCTGTTATAACATTGACCGCTTTTGCATTTGATTCATAATTCTTACTTTCAGTTGGATCTGTTGGTGTAGCAGCTGGATATTGATATCGTTGTTCAACAATGGCCCATACATCTGCTCCCATAGACTGAAGAAAGGATCTCATCCTCATTTTCTAGAAGATTAAATTACTTCCATTGAAGAGCAGAGGCTTGATAGATGCTGTTCCTTCTTGATAGCTCATCTTGCTTGATCTTCTTCTAGCGGCTAAGCCTTTTCAGAAGGACCTGCTCTGATACCAATTGTTGGGAAAAATACTGAGAGGGGGGGGTGAATCAGTATTTAGTGCAGACAATCAAACTTTTACTTTTTTCTTTCTTAAAAACCCATACACTACTTTACTGAAGGCAACTAGCGTATATACGTGGATATCCTTTATAGAACTCGAGTATGTCCAGAAATCTAATTATGTGTTTGAATCTTAACTCAGATCATTTCATTATTCATTCATCAGATATTTCAAAAACAGTAAACAGGTGCAGACAAAACAGAATAATTATCACACATATGCAACACACATGAACACCAGGATTTTTAGGTGGAAACCCAATTCAGGAGAAAACCACCGCTGCCGTCGTTTCAGCCTTCAAAATTTATTATTAAGAAAACTTCTTACAATCATGTACTGGTGCAGACTCAAACCAGCACGCAGGCACCCACCTGCAGAAGGCTACAACCTTCTCTCGTTTACCAGCCTATCCTGGAAGGGAGCTACAACCCCCTGCTCTCGTTTACCAGCCTCTCCTAGAAGGGAGCTACGAACCCCTGAACTCGTTTACAAGCCTCTCCTGGAAGGGAGCTACAACCCCCTGTCTGAAGGCTTCGACCCTCAGCACCACTGCAGACCATGTTTCATCAATTTTCAAACCGGATCAAATAGCTTCAACACAACCCTTCACTTATCAACAATCATATCTTGCTCATTGCTTCAAACAAAACAGTGAGACCACTATAACCAGAATATCAGATATAATCCAGACTTCAGAATAGATATACAGAAACACATTCAACCTTCAGCAACCATTAGATCAGAAATCATACGCGCTTTTATTTAATCAGACCCGCGTATATACGCGCTTTCCAGAAGACGAACCCGCGTATACTTCAGTGCATTTTCAAAGAAAAACCCTAACTGCGCATACGTGCTTTTCCTTCCACAGACCCGCGTATACACGCGCTTTTCATGAAACGAACATGCGTATAGATCTATAAAAGATAAAATTTGCAGTACATAACAGATCTATGAACTTACCCAGATTTCTTCAATCTCTTCACCAGGATTGCGCTAGGTCTTCTTCACTTCTTTTAAGATCATCATTGACATTCACCATTTCTAGATCTAGAGATCTTGAACCTTCATCATGTTCATAGGTGCATCATAGATTCAGATCTATCAATTAGGAACAGGGTTCAACCATACAGATATACTTTAGAGTGAAGTATTCATCAAAGCCCAGACACATGCACACCTTTTGCACAATGATTTTCTTCTCCTTATATAGGGTTACCCTTCATCAATACCATGAGTCAAAACCACATAACTTCCAATGGTATTCCTGGACGGGATCTCATAGACAATCCAGCGCTTAATACAATGGGTCAAAACCATGGTATTTACCCCTTGTTTTACATGTTTAGAGCGAATTTGAGCATACACGACTTGTGACGTTAATTCCTGCGTGCATACGCTACTTAGCCTAGACAAACCCGCATATGCCTTGAGACACACACTTTTCATCAATGTTCTGGCACATACTGAAATTCCTTTCATCATTACCTTCTGTACTGATTGTAGATACAACAGATTTACATTATTTAGCAAGCTCATCAAGTCAAGAACAACTTCGTCAAGTAGGTTGCCATCATCTTCATCAAGTGGGTTGCCATCAAGGACAACACTCTGCATCATATTGCCAACACTAGATGATTGATCTGATCCACGTGTAGCTGAGGCCGTAAAATAGTTGCTAATTTGGGTCTTTGTTGCCAAGAATCTGCCCAGAAACGTGCTGTACCACCATCTCTGACCTCCCAGACGCTGTGCTCTTGAATAAGTGCTCGATGTTGTTTGGCTGCATTCCATATGATGGAGCCTACGTCATCCATTGTCAGCCTGATAAGATCCTATGATGGTCTATTTTTGGCATATTTTGCGTTCCAAAGGACTTCCCACGGCGTGTGTGGCACAGATAGCCATTTCCACCAGATCTGAGTGCCCATGACTACATCGCTATGATGCAGATCTCGGAAGCCTAGACCCCCATCCATTTTTGACATACAAACTATTGTCTATTTGACCAGAGCCCATTTTCGATTTTTCCCAGCAGAGCCCCAGAGAAAGTTGTGTTGCAAGCCTTTGATCTTTTTGAGAACCCATTTGGGTAAAGCCAGAACTGAAAATAGATATAGGGGCATAGATTGCAAAACAACTTTGATTAGAACGAGATGGCTAGCCATGTTTAGGGATCTGTAGGTCTAGGAGGAAAGACGGGCTTCCAGCTTTTGAAGGAGAATTTTCCAGGAGGAATGTCTTATAGCAGAGTCAATTAAAGGTGCTCCAATGTATTTAGCCAGTAGAGAGGCGATTGAGAAACCAAGAATTCTGGAAATTTTCCTTTGAGTTATGATGGGGGTATTGAAGAAAAAAATCTGCGATTTTGCAGTATTGATAGAGGTACTAGAGGCCTCCGAAAAGGTGTCGAGCAGGGATTTGAAGGTGAGATCTTCTTGGGCTGACAGATGTCCTAATAACATGTTGTCATCTACAAACTGTTGGTGGGTGGTGGTCTGGGAACCATGGACAGAGATTCTGTGGAGCTTCTGAGTGTGAAGAGAATTTTGAATGAGACGACCTAACCCTTCAGCCATGAGGAAAAAAAGGAAGGGGGAGAGGGGGTCTCCTTGGTGAATGCCTCTGGAGGGGGAAAAGGGATGGGAAGGGATGCCATTGAAAAGGATGGAGAAGAATGGGGAGGTAATGATATTCATGACCCATCTGACCCAAGTGGGACAGAAACCTAAAGATGTGAGCATGTGCTTGATATAATTCCAAATTAACTTGTCAAAAGATTTAGAGAGATCTATTTTAAGGAGCATACCTTCCTTCTTGGTGTGTTTTATGGAATGAATGACTTCATGCGTGAGAATTATTCCATCTAAAATCTGTCGTCCTTCCACATATCCTATTTTTTCAGGCGAGATAAGTAATGAAAGAAGAGTCTTGAGCTTGTTGGCAATTACTTTAGAAATCACCTTGTAAATGATGTTGCAGAGAGAAATGGGCCTAAATTTATCTAGCATGTTGGAGTGATATTCTTTTGGAATGAGAGATATAAAGGTAGTATTGATGGCCAGGAGCATCCACTGCAGAGTCCTATATTCCTCTACTAATTGCTAGACTTCCAATTTTATAAGATCCTAGAAGTGATGGAAAAAGTTGGAAGTAAAGCCGTATGGTCCTGGAGCTTTGTCATCTTTTAATTGTGCCATATTTGTTCTAATTCCTGAAGAGTGAGTGGACGGAGGAGCATCTGATTATGTTCTTCTGTTATGATCTTGGGAATATACTGAAGGATCTTACTTATGGTTGGTTGTCTACTTTTTTGGGTTTCATAAGAACAGTTTTGAAGTGATTGAGTAGCTCTCTCTCAATGTCCTCATGTTCTTCCAGTCTTTCTCCATGCTGATTCTGTATCTGTGCAATATTATTATGCATCCGCCTTTGAATGGTTGAGCGGTGAAAGAATTTAGTATTCCTTTCCCCTTCTTTTAGCCATCTTATTCTGGATTTCTGCTTCTAGAGGATTTCTTCTTGCCTTATTCTTTCTTCCAGCTGAGTAAGAAGGCTTTGTTCCTGAGTAGCAAGTGACTCAGTTCTTCCTTCATTGATTATTCGCTACTGAATTTTAGACATATTTTGTTTTAGAACCTTTTGCTATTGGAAGATGTTCCCAAAAGTGGAGTGATTCCATTGCTTGATCTGTGTTTTGTTATTTTTGAGCTGTTGCTAGAATTGATACATTTTGGAGCCTGCAGGAGGTGTAAAGCTTTTCCAAGCATTGGTGACCATGCACTTAAAGTCAGGGTGAGTGAGCCAAAAAGCTTCAAATCTGAAGGGTCGTTTGGTAGAATCTCCAGGTTGCAGCCATTGTAAGAGAATGGGCCAATGGTTAGAGCCAGAAAGAGGAAAAATGGAGGCTTGGATGTCTCCTCCTAAGTGGATTGCATTATCCGATATGAGGAAGAGATCGATCTTGGAGGCGATTTGCTGGGATCCTGAATGTTTATTGTTCCATGTGTGCATGCCATTGGAGAAAGGAATGTTGATTAACCAGTTTCTTTGGATGAATTCCTCGAAGTGGGTTCTTTCCATCTCTAACTTAGCTCATCCTCCTGTCTTTTCTTCTATCTTGGTAATCATGTTGAAGTCTCCTCCGATTATCCAGAGAGGATATATTCTGTTGGAGTTTAGAATTTCCATGGTATTTAGCAACGCCATTTTGTCCAGCGGGTCTTGAGGGAAGTAAACATTGGAAAGGTGACCATGAATGTTGGATCTGAGAAGATGGAAAGTGGCTTGTATGAGATTATGAGAAGCATGGAAATCGGTGAGTGAAATTGCTTGCGGATCCCATGCAATGGCAAGGCCTCCCGAGGCACCAGAGGCATCGACGGCAACTGAGCGACAGCCAGGCCAAGCTTTGGAGATGACAGAGCCAAGGGTGTTGCTATTACATTTAGTTTCTTGCATGAAAAAGGCATAAGGTCTCTCTTAATGAATCATGTTTTTAATCATTCTGCGTTTCGTGGGGCTGTTAAGCCCGCTTATATTCCATGAAGTGAGCTTCATTGGGAACTATTGGAAATCGGCTGGTAAAAAATGGTCAACTTGGGATATCTTCCAGATTCCACCATCATATTATTATTGATAAAAGATGAGATATTTACAATGGGGAATCACCGAGGCTTTAAATATAGCCTCATGGTGTCCCTTGGTGAAGAGGCATGATCTTTGATGATGCCCTTTCACTTAATAAAACCTAATATAACTATATCTAACTAACAATTAATAAAATATACATAGCATTTCCCCTCTCTTAAAGATGCTTTGTCCTCAAAGCATACGTAATAATGGACAATGTTGACGAATGCCTGGGTTTCTTGAGCGGTGGGCTCTTGCTTCCCACATTTTAAAAATATCGTGAAGCATCTTCTTGAGCTCCATCTGTTGGTGATGTGGATAGCGACAAGATTTGATATTGACAGGGTCAGGTCCTTTCTTGAATTCTATTGGATGTTCATGTTCCTTATTAGGAGGTATTTTTATTGGTAGGTCTTGGAAGAATTTTTCGTGTTTCCTAACTATTCCTTGTTCTTCTGGTGATTTTTCGTGATTTCTCTTTAGATTTAGAGGTAAGTTACCAACAATTATCGTTCGATGCAACTTCTCCTCATCATCAAATGCTTCATTCTTAACAACCATATCTGCTTCATCACCGAAGGCCTCAACAGCTTTTGGGACTGTATCAGTGGCTTTGGATGTGTTTGTCTCTTCACATTTTTCTTTCAATTCTGGTGATGAAACATTTTGTTGTTTATAAGCATCTGAATTTTCATGGTTTCTTTCATTTTCAATGACTATGTCTATTGTTGCATCTGTGATAGAAGTCACGTTAAACTCTTTATGTGGCTCTTTCACATAAAGAATTGTTTCTTTTTTTGACATTGGATTTTCATTTATACAAAAGTTCTCAATAACTTCTTTTGTTGCATTATTGGCTTTACCAGTGGATTGGGTTGCATTTTCCTCTCTTGGTTTCTCAGCTCTATACTTTTCATGGTTGATCTCAGAGCCTCTACTTCTAGATGGTTCAACACTATAGCCTTCATGTGAGCTGATTTCCAATTCAACCTTATTTAATTGCTCTTCTTCAAAGATGTTATATTCATGATGATGATCTGAATTAGCTGAATTGTTCAGTTGATTATGTTCGAAATTTGGGAATATTGGAGATTGTGTCTGACTTAACTTATCTATCTTATCATTTAGCTTATTGAAGAGTTATGTCCTCTTGTTCATTGCTTCGTTATGCTTTTCTGTGGCCTCGTGATGATTTAGCCACATTTGTCTTTCTATTCGATTTGTCGTATCATGAACCTTTTTGATGTCGTTGGAGTGTCCTGCAACTGTACCTTCAAGATCGATTAATCTTTTTCCGAATTCTTCATAATTATTATTGATCTGTTTCTTGAGATCCACCAATTTCTTCTGGAATTCGAATATCGACATTGATGAAGACATTGAACGTGTATGAGGTAGGGAATATTTTTCTGCCAGTTTTTCCCTCTTTTTTTTTTAAAATTAATTAATTAAATTAAATTTTTTTTGAAATAATAATAATAATTTCTATTATTATTATTATCATATATATATATATATATATTTTAAATAATAATAATAATAATAATAATAATTATTTTATTATTTGAATTATATATATATATATATATATGGGGAAAAAGATTGTTAACCTTGAAAAGTCACGTTTTTTTTAAAAGTCACTTTGTTTTGAAAAGGCACGTTGTTTTGAAAAGGGGAAATGGGTTTTAATACCATGGGCAATTACCATGGGCCCAAAAACCACGAGCTTGTAAACCACGAGCAATTACTCTTCCTTTTTAATTTTACTTTGTCTTCACATGTACGTATATGTACTTTTTATATATATATATCTCTTTTTACTTTTTCTTTTTCTTTTTCTTTTGGAACTATTTTCTTTTAAATATATATATATATATATATATATATATTTTTTTTTTTCTTTTAATTTATTTCCCCCTTTGTGTTAACTTTCCTTCTCTCTTTATTTTATATATATATATATATATATATATATATATATATATATATATATATATTTCTTCCTTCTTCTTTTTTAAAAACAAATGTTGTTGCCCACAAGCACTTGGTTTTTAAAAAAATCTGCAATTCTGGAATTTTCTTGTAATTCCTTAATTCTGGGTGATCACACAGATCCCGAAGAGCGATGGCTCCGATACCAATGGAGTGTAAAAACTCTGGTAAACTTGATAATTATATATTATTATTGATGAAGATGAAAGATGAGATATGAGATATTTACAATGGGGAATCACCGAGGCTTTAAATATAGCCTCATGGTGTCCCTTGGTGAAGAGGCATGATCTTTGATCATGCCCTTTCACTTAATAAAACCTAATATAACTATATCTAACTAATAATTAATAAAATATACATAACAATTTCCCCAATGATGATGGTTCTTTGCAGATCTGTTCCTCTTCTCCTTTTCTTGGTTTCTTTGAGTTGTTTTTTGCCATCCCAAAGACTGTCTGGTTGTATGCCAAGTGATATTCGCTGTTGCACACGAAATAAAATCACCTCTAAGCTTTCTATCTATCTTTCATGTATTTTTTCATATTCTTTCTTTTTGCAGGCCTGCTCTAGGCCAAAGATATCCAAATCTCCTAGGTCCACGCTCTCAGGTTCCTCTTCCATAAGAATAGAGTGACTACCCTTTGGGACAGAGCCATCCGTCGGGATTTTAGCTTGGAATAAGTCATCGATATCCATACTATTAGGTTTCCAGAGTACTAGATCTGAGTCCTTATTGAGACTGGGTGTGGAGCTGGTATTTTCTTGAGGAGATTTTGGGGGGATTTGGGATTTAAGAGGGCCAGTGGAGGGTTCGAAGGTGGATGGCTTAGGTGATGTCTCAGGTTGTCGCAGAAGTTCGTTGTCTGGCTGTGTTTTCTTGGCAAGGATATCAAAGCTGTTACTGGTAGACGGAGCAGAGGAAGTGTGCTGAGGAGTTTTGGAAGCATATGAGGGTTTCTTATGATGCTTTTTCCGGCTGGAGAATTTTGTAAATCCCTCTACATCAGAGTTTTCCGTGGTGACATTGGTTTTGGGGGTGATATTTAATGGACAGTCCCGAAAGAGATGTCCATGAGCATGGAATTTTCTGCATCTAAAGGGTACATTTTCATAGTCTATGGGTTGTATCAATTCAAAGACATCATGATATAGACTTACCGAATCCATGAGGGCTTTGGCCAGATGCATGTAGACACATATTCTTACATACGATTTGTATCTTCTGAGCTTTGTTTCCTCAGCTACCTTTATAAACTCTCCTAAGCCATTGCCGATAGCCTTCAGTGATTCTTCATCCCAGTACTCCACAGGAAGGGACTACATCCTGATCCAGACAGGTGCCCAACTGAAATCTTCTTTATCTGGGTTGAATCTTTCAACCTAGTCTTTGAGATAAAGGCCTGCTAAGTTGAAGAAATAAGGGCCGCCATCTAAGATGTGGTTTCTATCCTCAATGCAGTTAAAATTGAAAAAGCCTTTTGGCCCTAACTGTGGAGTGACATGTCCTTTTGGCTTCCATTTGGAGGCAATCCATCCATGTAGTGCCTTCTCAGTAGGCTAGAATCCAACAAATTTGCCTATGAGTGCATGATATTTCATGTACTATATTTGTGCATTGATACGGTGGCTGGGAAGATATATCTTTGGCTGCTCTGCCGTGATGGGGAAACAAGCAACAAAGGTCGCCTTTGGCTGCTCCGTATTGCCTACAGGCTCGTGAGTCTTGTTGTTTTGAGTTGCTGTGGAATCGTTCTTGTGCTCTGCAGATTCAGAGGACGTGTTCTATGCCGCATTAGAAATAATTGTTTCTTTAGTGCCTGAGGGGGGAGGGATACTATCCCCCCCTAGTTGGGAGGGTTATCGAAAGGAGTCAGGGGACTGATAGTTCTCTTTGCCTGTTGAGATTGAGGGGCCACTGGTGTGGCAGACTACGCTCAGACAAGTGCCGTTGCAGGGTCTGTCAAAAACCCTAGGAATCCATTGGGGGAGCGCTTAACCACCCTTACCACATGGTTTAATGCCAAAATTAATTTCAGCACCATGAAAGAGCTGAACAACTGTATAATTCACTTATATATTATTCTCCACCCATATTTTCATTTTTAACCTATGTTATATTTTCCCACATTTTATATAACCCTGTGTCCCATATGTTAAATTATTAAACCATGTTATTAATCCATAATCCCACTATATATAATCCTTGCCAGTTATAAACTTACACCTTCCCGCATCACATTGGTTATAATATATTAAAACCTTGATCATTCAAATGTATAACCAATAGTATATAAACCTCATTTATATGTATTAAAACCTTAGTGTTAATACATATTAAACCTCCCGCATAGTCTAAAACACCAGCCCCACACCATCTTACCTTGCATCTCTATCACATCATCCTAACTGTTTGATTTTCATCCGCCAAATCCAACGACGGTTATCCCTTGTCACACATTTCTTATCGTGATAGTTAACCTACCCCAAATCTTGTGATAAGTGTGGTTTTCGGGCTTTCTCTCCCCTCTATGTGTCTAAATCATATTGGATCGCAACGATCAAACTAATTCCAATTACCACCTTTGAATCCTACGAAAACTGCTTGGCGGTTTTTTTTCCTCCCTCGCTCCCAAACCACTCATCCATTTTAAATGACCATGCAATCAATGCATTCATTGCTGAATGAAAAAGTTTATAAACTGCCCATTTGCACTCTTTTTACTCTTTCGTTATCGATTTCACGTAGAAGAAGCATTGCAGACCGAAAAAAACACTGCCGAATCCATTTTTAAGCCTAAATGAAAGAGAATTCACCAATTTGATTGCTACAACTACTGCAGAAACCATCCAAGTGCTCTAAAGACCAAAAAAAGCTTCTGAAAGCTTTCAACAACCTCAGAAACCCTCCTGCAAAGCAACACTTCCATTTTTCTAGTTATTCTTCAGAATAACAGACTCATTCATCAATCTAAAAGAGTAATACAGTTATTCAAATCATTTAGGAGCCTTTAAACCCAAAGAAAACCCCATTTGCTTCCTAAAATCCTTTGTTTTGTAAACCCTAAGCGTATTTTCACAGATTCTGAAGCCTTGGAATGTTTTTAAACACAAATTTTGATTAATTGAAGCTTCTAAAAACATTCTAACCGCCAACCCTCTACAACCCCTTGTTGTAGATGTAGAGCACATTCCCCTGGTTGATACGGACTTCAATATTACTGATACAGTGACAAAATTCAACCTTCTTGAGCTTCACTGTTGGAGCCAAGAAAAATCCCTAGATCAAGTTGATGAAGTGTTTATCTGGGAGTCAAAATTACCAAGATATGTTGTTCCTCATACTTACCAATGCCCAGAAGTAATCAGACTCTGCCAATCATGCTACTCTCCTGATCAAAGAGCCATAGTAAACCATGAAAAAGAAGTCCTGTTTATTATTACAACAGATTCAATCAAACAAATGCTTCAGATACAACCTAGACCAGATGAAGTTCCTTGGTCCATTGTAGCCCTTACTAAGTTATATTTGGATCTGGACTTCCCCAAGAGGTTCCAGATTTTTCAGACCTTCATGCCTTCTTATGTAGAAATTCCCAAGCTAAATCCTCCATACTCTTCTGCTAAATTCTCTGAAAGGACAAGACATATCATTTCCATGTTGTCTTTCATTCTTGGCTACTTTACAGATGAACATGTTGATGTTGCAGTGCTTGGTTTCTTGTCTACTTTTACACCTGGTCAACCTCCTGCTACCATTTTTAACTTTTCCCAATATATTGCTAACAATATCCATGAACAATTGGTAAAATTACCTTCTGAAGGTGTTTTTGAGTACTCTTCATTCCTATTTCACATGTTCCTATATTTTCAGTCTGAGAAGTTTAATACAAGCCTTCAGAAGCTTGATGTGGAAGGAAATCCACAATCAGCCATCTTTTGGACTTCCTTGATAAGGAAAGATTCAAATGAGTTCACCTATACAGATTTTACAGATTCATTCATACATCCCATAGTTAATTTACTGAAAAATAGTGTACAACCCAGAATTAGTAATGAAATCAAGAATACTTTGCAATTGTCTGAGCATAATAGTATAGGTTATTGGTATTTGTACGAAAAATATACATAAATAAGAGTTTATGGATCAAGTCTTATCCCTTATAAACTGCCCAAATGCCTCCCTATGAGGTTATTTTCCCTAGAATAGATAAGGCAGATTCTAAATTCATATGGTATTAATTTCTTAATAGCAAAGAAGAAAACACAGTTCAAGTTGCAGAACCAAGTTGGCCCTTTTATCTGTAATAATAGAGAGGCAGGTCCAGAGGCTGAAAAATAATTTCTGGAGTTCAAGTTCAATCACAGTTTCCTATGGTATTATGATCCCCCTGGTGTTATTAGTAAAATGAGAGTTAAATGAAAATTAACTCCATACGTACATGAAAAGAAGCACGAGATTGAAAAATTCTCAAACCAATTTGAATGGTTAGAGAATACATTGGTAGAGGCAGGAAAACAATGTGATACTAGTCAAAATTTGCAAACTCCAGCCCAAGAAGACAGAAATGTGAAGAGAAACAAAGAGGAAGGATCCTATACAACAGAGACTACAACAAAGACTAAATTCAAATTGATATACAGTAAAAAGCCAAAGCTGAATCCTGCTAATAAATAAAAGGAAATAATAGAAGTGATTGATAAAGAAATTGCAGAAAAAGACAATGCACCTCATACAAGAATTGAAGAGGAAAAACAACTCACTACTTCAAAGACAACTAATTCAGAAACAACATAGTATTGAAGTTTCTCCATCTAAGAAAACAACAAAAAAGGACATGGATATCAAAGAGAAGTTCCTGCCACTGTCATCCCTGCAGTTACAACAATTATACCTTCTACTTTGGAAAAATCACTAGCTCCTAATGTCCCAATGTTTACAACAGTTCCAGTTACTTCATCTACAACTTCAGCCACAGAATCTTCAATAATAGCAGCACAACGTTCAGGTGAAGCAAACAAACTAGTAAAGGCTATGCAAGATATGTCTATTCAGAGAAATGAGATAAACAGATTAAAAGAACAACTCAAAAATCTTGAAGATGCTAAGAAACTTGCTCAATTAAATGCTAAGAATGAAGAACAAAAAGCCAACAGATTGAATGAGCAACTGAAAAAGTTATAAAAAGAACTAACATTGAAGGAACCAATGGAACATGTCAAGCATCAGTTATGGTCGAATATTAATGAAGCAGTCAATGATATTTGGCCATCCATATAGGTCATATATGAGCAGAAAGACTTAGTGAAATTAGCAAGAGAAGCAATCCAGAAGATCATAGAATATTTTGGGAAAAAACCTGAAGAGGCTCTAGAAATCATCAAGTTTATTAATTCAAAAAATAGACAAGAGCTGGAAGAGATTGGAATTAATGATCGAACAGAGACCATCCTAGAAGTTAGGAAGGTAATCTCAAAGAAAAATTTGATGATACAGTTAGAGGAAAAATGCCAGAACATGGAGATTGCAATCACAAGGTTCATGATCAAGTTTTGTGTTCTAAGGCAAAAAGGCCTTCCCAATCCTCTAATTATTAATGATAGATTAATGAAGCAGGATGATTATGATAAAAATATAAGATAGTTTTCCAGAGAACAAGTGAAAAATTCACCCTTGCAGGGAATCCCAACGGGGAAGGTACTCTACAATAATCTTGAGAATTTGTTTTACTTACAGCATGAAGTAAAACACTTATTTGTGAACAAGCCAAAATTTTTAAAATATACTGAAGCTGATGAAAAATTCAGAAGGATGATGAAGATAAAACTGCCAGAGGAAGAATTCTAGGAAAAATTAACTGATTTACTGTTAAATCAGATTGAAGTGAGCATAGAGCAGTGAGAGTCAAAACAGAGCTTTATGTTTTTACATCAACATTTATAGTTTTGCAGTAAAAGAGTATCAGTGAAAGAGTATCAGGATAAAGTGTATCAGTTGAAAGGTTAAAGTCAAAATCAGAACAAAAATGAATCTTCCAGCGTGAAAGACACTTCACTGTCCAGCTGCAGCTTCATTGAACAGTGAAGAGATAAAGCATTGACAAAATCAAGACAACAAACCATTTATTTAAATAAAAAATGGACAGCTAGCATTAGTTAGAAAGCTGTCACTATCTTCTTGCATGAAGATATTTCTTTTTCCATGAATAATTCCTAAGCTTATTCTAGGATATTTTGTATGAATTTTTATATAAATACTTCTCATTTAGAAGCATTGAGTGTGGATGAATAACATTTATATAGATTGTACTATTATGAACCTAAGCGTTTTTTGTACCAATTTCAAGTCAATAGACTGGATTAAAGCAATAAAGCATCATATTACCAGATTCATGTGTTGGGCCACTACAGTGAAGTATTTTCACTTGTTACTTTGTCAACTTCTTATGTTTTCCATCAATACTTGAATGTGTTCTAAGTCTAAATGATAAATCAGGAATTGTTATTTCATAATATGTTGAAAGCACTCTGTTTTAAATGAATATCATTTATATGTTTTTCACTGATATCCATATTAGGGAATCCTTAATTACTCCCTAGTTTCAATTTACCTATGCCTTTTCACTCATAATCTGCATTTAAGAACCCTTAATTGCTCTTTTATCTTGATTAAAATGATTTTCACCATCAACCTTGAAGACCTGAAGTGACTCAGCTATCTTGCCCTGTAAGCATTTCCCTTTAGAACTTGATCCTGATCTGACTGCTTGACACATTGACTCCGTTAGCCCAATGGAATACAGATCTACATTTATCCATCTAAGTAAGTGATTTCACCACCAAATAAAATCAAAACCCATAACCAATTTACCCTACATAACTAGCCTAAAATCAAATATAATCAGCAAAGATAAATCATATAGAGAGAGCCCTCTCTAAGCATTAGGAAGGCTAGATCCTAAGGCTTAAAAGTAGGTTTGTGGTTACCTCTAATATTCTTTAAACACAAAATAAAAAATCTCACAACTATTGAGAATTATTGGAGTGATAACATACTGGAAACCATACTAGGGAAAATAACCAATCCTCAGTGTTTTAAATAGATCTTAAAGGAAATATTTTCACCTTAAGATTGTTTTAAAGAGTTGTGAGTATATTTTCATAAAACCAGTAATTATGGCTTCCAGAAGAGTCTACTATACCAGGCCCAATCCAGATCCACAACCTGCTGTCATAGTAGATAATCCTGACAGAATTGGAAAGAAAAATAAAAAAGTAGATAGTTTAGATAATAAGATTTCATTGGTCAAAGAAAATTCTCTTCCAAATAAACTATCAAGTTTACAAGACATATAATTTGATTTAAATTTTGAACAATCTTTATTCAGAACTAAATCAGAAACTGACTTACATAATACTGTAATAGATCTTGATTTCATTTTATTTATTGAAACTAAGAAGGAATCTATTTCAGTTGATTCTGATCAAAATGTTTTTGAAGTTTATGATAAACTTGATGCCATAACTGCAACTTTTATTAAAGAAATTGATGAAACTTATTTACAACATTCAATTGAATTGACTGCTTTATCAACCTATAACCTGAAACCTTCTACTAGTCATTTAGATACCAGTCTTTTAGAATTTGTAGGTTCATCCTTATTTACTACCACTTCATCCATTATTTCCACTACAGTTCATTCCACAGATGCATTTTTTCCCAAGCAACCACTTCAACCTATAATTTTGTTTCCATCTTCCACCACCTCAAGTTCATCCCCTAGTATTTATACTGCTTTTTCTAGTACATCATTCTCATTTCCAAGCACCTCTTCCAGTATCCCAACTTCATCTTCTAGTATTTCAACCAAATTTGCAAGTACATCTTCTTAAATTCCAATCTCATCTGCAAGTGCTTTAACTACATCAGTAAGTCCTTCTAGTTCTTCACCAAGTACTTTAAACTTACCTCCTAGCCAAGCTAGAATCCAATCCATGGCTGTCAGATATGCTCCCTTGGTCCTACCAGCACAGTTACATAACATGCCCCAAGATTATCAAAGAAAAATCCCTCAAGTTAATGGAACCACTCAATACACTGCACAACAACATGTTAATAAGATGACATACTATTTTGAACTGCATGAAATTGACAATGATGATGTCCAAATGAGACTTTTTGCTCAAACTTTAACTAGTGATGTGAAAAATTGGTTTAAAGGTTTGAATGCAGGTAGTATTGCTGATTTAGCTGTCTTTCATAGGATGTTTCTAAATAGATGGGAGAAAAATAAGAATCCACTACAAATTTTGTCTGAATTTGAAAATATAAAAAGAGCACCAAATGAAACAGTTCAAGATTATTGTACAAGATATAACAATATTTACAATGCAATCCCTGCTAATCTTAAACCTCCTCTAGACTCCGCTCTTATTAAATTCCCTGATGGATTTGATACATATTTGGCTTACCAACTGAGAGAGAGAAATCCATAAACCTTAAAGCAGATGCAAAATAATGTTGTAAGTGTAGAGGCAAACTTGTTAGCAAAGAAAGCTAGATTAAGAAATGAAAGAAGAGTGACAATAAAAGAGGAAACATCAACTTCAGATTTGAAAATAGATAACTTAGCAAAAACGTTAGAGAGAATGATGGATAGGTTATGTAATATGGAAAGGAAGCCACAGTGGGATAACCAACAACAGGGACCTCAAATTAGAAATCCCAAGTTTAGGAAAAACACCAACACTGGAAAATATAGAGAATCAACACCTGAACAAACAATAAGATCACCTTTCCAAGAGAACTATGTTGAAAGTTCTCATCAAAATGAAAATGATGAAGACACTCAGATCAATCTAATGGGAATTAATGATGATAACACCATTTTTATTACACAAGAAGAACAGGAGTTATAAGAATTACAACAAGTAAAATTAGATTTTGGTGAGTCTTTTGATTACAAGAAAGGTTACGAGTTTGCAATTAATGGAGTTCATAAGAAATATAACCTTAGGAGCAAGAAAAATGTAGATCATTCTATTAAGAAATCTGCCCAAACCCAAACAAATAAAACAATAGAGGCTCCTACAACTAAATTTCTGCAAATCCTCCCTAGGGAAACCCAACAAAACTCTAGTTCAAATCAGAAAATTTCAAGTCCAAAAATTTCACCCAGTCCTAAAATTGTTGACATCACAGATGCTGCTGTCCAAAAATCAACAGATATTCAAAAATTTGCTTCTGCCAAGACAACAAATTCTGTTAAAACAATAATGTCATATCCAAAAACATCTACTGCTGATCCAAAATTAGCTGATCCTAAAGCAGCCACTGCTAAAACAACTGCTGAAACTAAAAAATCTGCCAAAAATTCCACTGCATCTCAAAATTTCCTTGAAAATAAAATTAGAAATAGTGAAGCAGTGGAAATAAAAACCGAAAATGAAAAACCAACTATAGAAAAAGAATATAAACATACCCAAACTACAATTACAAAAGAAGAAATAATTCAGCTAGGAAAATCACAAGCACCATTTAACATCTAAGCTGAAATTTCCAAACTGAAGATACCAATTCCTTTGACAGAGTTGGTAAAACATGACCTATACAAAACAAATATCACTGAGAATTTAAATACGAATGATGGAGAAGATTCAGTTAATTTGAGTGATGATCAACCAGAACTAATCTTTGGCCCTGATGTTAATGGGAAACAACAAGAGGGAGGAGTTCCTCCTTTCTACATTAGCTTAACTGTTCATGATTAGATTTTACATAATGCAATTCTAGATTCAGGGGCTTCACATAATTTGATGCCAAAAGCAATAATGGAAACCTTAAATTTAGACATCAGTAGACCTTATAAAGATCTTTTCTCATTTGATTCTAGTAAAGTGAAATGTTTAGGCTTGATAAAATATTTATGTGTTACTTCAGTTCAATACCTTGGAAAAAGCATAGTCATGGATATTGTAGTAGCTAACATCCCTCCAAAGTATGGAATGTTGTTATCTCGCTCATGGGGAGCTAAACTGCAGGGATCTCTACAACTAGATATGTCTTATGCAACAATTTCAGTTTTTGGCCAACCCAAGAAAATTTACAGAGAAACATTACTGAGTACATGGTTAGTAGTGTAGAAAGACCTTGAAACTATTTTATTTACTCTACACCTACTGATATGGACTCATTCATTTTATGAATTCTGAAATTGGCATTGAGAACAACACTGAACTTAAACAGAAAAAGAAAGCACTAGATAGTGACAACATTTTTCATGAATCAATGTGGCACCTAGATTTTGATGGATTAGTTAACAAATTAGGAGCAGGAGCAGGAGTTTGGATACATAACATGGAAAACAATCATGTAGAAGGTCATTTAGATTAAATTTCAAATGTACAAAAAACATGGCTGAATATGAAGCATTGATTTAAGGACTGCAGATTGTTAGATATTTAGGAGCCAAAAGAGTGTCAATCATGGGAGAGTCTGAGTTAATTGTGAAAAATATAACAGGAGAATATTATGTATATAATCAAAGATTAAGCCAATATAGAGAAACTGTTTTAGATCTGATTAGGGAACTGCTTGAATGTGACTTTGCTGCAATCCCTAGAAAACAAAACATACAGTCAAAAAACTTAGCAACTTTTGTTAGTACCTGCAATCTGCCCTTTCAACCAAATCATAAATATACAACATAAGTCAAACACATGCCTACAATACCAGATAATCTAAAATATTGGCAAATATTTTCACAGGATGAACAGATTTATCATTTCATGAATGCTGAAGGAGAATTTCAGAATTGTAACATAGACACAGATTGTACAGTAGATCAAATTATAGATAGTTAGATTGATATAAACAATGTAGATGTAAATAACTTAGATTTTACTAAACCCACTAAATTTACTCAATTAGAAATAGATAATTTAGAGAAAGTAGCGATTGAAGAATTAACAGATGATGACTATGACATTTTAAACCTTAAAAACAACTTTTTACCTAAGGGATTAGCCCCTTTAGAAGATCTTTTTGATTCTAATGATGTTGCAAGAAAACCTAAGATGGAACCATTAAGATCTGACATTGAAGAGTGCAATATAGGAACATAATTAAAACCTAAGATGATAAAACTTTCAAAAGCCTTACCTCAAGAAGAAAAATTGAAATACATAGCCCTGTTTAAGGAATTTTAGGATCTATTGTATGGAATTATGAGGACTTAAAATCTTATGACACTAGCATAATACAACACAAAATACCCATTAAAGAAGATCAAAAACCTTTCAAGCAGAAGCTTAGAAGAATCAATCCAGTTTTGATGCCTTTAATTGAAAAAGAGGTTAAGAGAATGTATAAAGCCAAGATAATTGCACCAATTAGATATTCTGATTGGGTTTCAAACCTAGTTCCCACTAGGAAGAACACAGGGGAGATCAAACTATGTGTTGATTTCCAGAATTTAAATAAATTTTCCTTAAAAGATAACTACCCTCTCCCCAAGATGAATCACATTTTACAGAGGGTGGTTGGTTCTTCCAGGATTTCATTACTTGATAGATTCTCTAGATATAACTAGATTTTAGTTCAACCAGAAGACCAACCTAAAACTGCCTTTACTACTCTTTGGGGTACTTTCATGTATGTGAAAATGCCTTATGGATTAATGAATGCAGGAGCCACTTTTAAAAGTGATATGGATATAGATTTTGCTAAAGAAATTCATGATTTTCTTGTCATCTATCTAGATGATATTATTGTATTCTCAAATACTCACAATGAACATCTAGATCATCTCAGACAAGTATTTATAAAATGCAGGAAATTTGGCATTTTTCTAAATCCTAAAAAGACTTTATTTGGACTAGAAGAAGGTAAATTGTTAGGACATATCATATCTAAAGAGGGAATTAGGATAGACCCAGCTAGAATAGAGGCCATTCTAAACATAAGTCATCCTAGGAACATTAAAGAATTGCAAGCTTTCTTAGGTAAGATCAATTTTCTCAGAAGATTCATCTCAAACCTAGTAGAAATAATTAGAGAACTCAATAATATGTTGAAAAAAGACTCAGTACTTAAATGGAATGTGGAGGCCAAACAATCATTTGAATCAATCAAAAAAGTCTTGACAAAAACTCCAGTCCTAATAAGTCCTAATTTCCAAAAATATTTTATTATTTTTTCCTTTGCTTCAGAACATACTATTGCTGCAGTCTTACTGTAGAAAAATGATCAGGGCTATGAGCAGCCCATTTCTTTTTTCAGCAAATCACTTAGAGATGCCACTTTAAAGTATAACATAATCGAAAAGTAGGCACTAGCTTTAGTGAAAGATATCAAAGAATTTAGAATGTACATCCTGTTAGTGTCAGTCTGGTCATACTGCCATCAGTGATCAAAACTTACTCTTCTGCATTTGCATATTAGCAGTCCCATACCATAAATTTTCATCATTCCATTAGGTCATGGATTCATTGATGGTAGTAGTCTTTCATCAGTTTTCCCTCATGTAAAACTTTTTGATTCTCCTCTCTATGGTCTTCAGTCATGATTCACTTTCACTCGCATTTCATATTGTTAGGTCATAGGGTTGGTCTCATTAGGTTCTAGGGTCTCATCATGGTTAAATTAATGAGTCAAATGTCAATAAATATCAGCAAGGTCATGAGGAGGTCAAATAAACTCAGAGGCACGGTATCTGGAAAGGTTAAAGAATTGTTCTATTGAGCTTGATGTAAAGTTCACCTCAAAACCATGTTTTGAGGTGAAAACATGGTACTTTGCTTTTTATTATCATATTTTATGTAATTTTATGTCTTCATATGTAATAAGTTGCACTTCAGAAGCTGCTATCTCCACAAAGCCACCACCCTGCCTTTCAAAGGTGTTTTCCACAATATTTTTACTGCAAAATCATGTGCTAAGTATTTCCATCAGAAAGAGCCAGGAAAGAGCTTTCCAACGGTATATTATACTCTCAAAACTGACTCCTGGATTGAAAAATATGCCTAAGTGAACAAAAGTCCCCAATAGCCTAACCTTAACCCTTTTCCCATTTGTCCCTTAGAATTTATTTCATAAAATTTTAAAGTCTTTCAATATAAAACCCTTCTCCTGATTCGATCGCACCCCTTTTCCCTCGATCCTATCGCAACCCTTTCCTCCGATCCGATCGCACCATTTAAATCTCAACTCCCGATTGAGTCACCTCCGATTGACCCCGCTCGATCACATCTAGACCGTTGATCTTATCAACGATCCGACGACCTACATTAAATCGCATCACAGCTCTGCAAGCCATCGCATCATCACAATCGACATTTTTCTCATGACACTTTACCCCCGCTCTACTCATCCTCCGATTTGCGATTGCGATTGGCTGGGTCCCACCATAAACCCTTTCGCTTTTTCCCAAACAAAGTGTTATTTCCTTTGTGAAATGCGATAAATCAATTTTAAAGGGTTTTCTAAGTGATTTCATTGCATCGCATCGCGCCATGTTTTACACTTCCGGCTCCCTTCCGCCGATGCGATGAGTCGCACATCACAATTGGCACTTCCCAAAGTCCTTTGCTTCCGCTCCACTCCCCTTCCGATTTCTGATTGCGATTGTCCCTTGGGCCCCACCTAAAGGCCTTCCGCCCTTTCCAAAGAAAAAGGGGTTTTCCCTTTGTAAAACCGCAAAGTTTATTTTAATTTGTTTTCAAAGGATTTACCCCATTACTCCGCCGGCTTATCCTTTTACCCCTATTACACTTATTCCAATCGCATCGCAAGTTTCATTGCCTCGTTCCAATACGCCCACTCCTCTCCCGCTGCGATTCCCGATTGCGATTGCGATTATCCCATGCGACTCCTCCTATACACTATTGCATCGCAAACTCCAAACAAATTCGCTTCATTGTGTGATACACCCCATCCCCTCCTTCTGATTGCGATTTGTGATTGCAACGCGGGCCCACCATCCTTTCCTTTGCTCCTTTTCACCCAAAAAGGGGGTTTTTCCTCATTAAAGGGAAAATTTCATTCTTATTGGTTTCAAAGGAATTTTCTTCAAAAGTTGGTTTTTCTTCAAAGAGTAAAGACAAAGACAAACAGTTAAAGGCCGAGAACTAATTATGAAATAGAGACATCTACAACATCGATGAAAAAGGGATCTAAAATAGAGACATCTATTTTCATTCATTTAGTATAATTGAAAATCCTCCAGATGATCAAATGTACCGTTTCTCCTTCTCTTTAGGGGCATCTGGTTGGTTTATTTTCTATGTTCAGATTTTAGTTCTTGAGCTGGTGAAACAACTCCTCCTTCTGTGGATCTACCCCCGTCAAATTCTGTATATTTAATGTAATTCTTCATCATTTTTAAGGGGGAATAAAGTGTGGAATAAGTTGGAAATCACTGAGGACGCTCTGCGCTCCATTTGTAACAGTTTGACACGAAATTAATAAATATATGCAACTCTGATTTGTGGGATCCCTGTGGTATGGATTTTAGCATTATTTTTTCTTTTGTGTTCATCTGTTAATTATTATGTTTACCATTCAATCATTCACATTTCTGGTTGAATGCTTTCAAGATAGATAGGTAGAATCCATTGTATAATGCTCTGCCTTGGGAAATCATTCAATACTCTATGTTTTATGATGTTTGAAAAGGATCCATTTCTTATGCCCTTTTCAGCTCCTCATCAATCCTAAACATTCCATCATTATTTAAAATGAGTTGTTAAAATCCCTGCCCACCTTGCCCCATGAAATACCCTGTATCTCTGATTTAATTCCCCAGATTCAAACTTCCCCATCTGCTCCATACAACCCTGAAAATTTATAAAAACATTTCCAATTATTATACCTAGCCTAGAATCAGTTTACTTTTATATTTCATTGAATATTTTTCCCAGAGAGAGCCCTCTCCTGACCTCGTAGGGCTAGCTACAAGGCTGAGTGTGGTTTGAGGTTACCCTGATTTGCCTTCTTTCAGCCTAAGGTTCAAATTAGGTGATAGAATTTCTGGCGACTCCACTAGGGAGCATTTATAACAAATGATTGATTACCTCAGTAATATTTTCCAAATAAATTCTTGGACTCTGGATGATGAGGTTCAGAGTTTTCTAGGCTGAAATAAAATTGTAAAGTAGAAATTTGACCACACTGGCTTCAAGGAGATACATAAGGGCCAATCCTGATCCAAATCATCCCCCTGTGTTTGAAAATCCTAATCTTATTCCAAGAATAGTCAGAAGACAAGAAGGATCACTAAGTCCTAGACCTATTTTCAGATCCCATACTTGGCCCAGTGAGTGGTTGCTTGTAGAAGACCTCTCTTTTGATGAATGTTTTGAGCTTTCTTTGTTTAGAAATAAATCTGAGACTGCACTTGATGACACAGTTTTAGATCCATAATTTCTTATAGATATTGAATTTCAAAGGGAAAACAAATCATTTGATGACTATATCCTAAATTCCCCTCAGAAATCTGTCACTGTAACCAATATCCCTGAGCCCTCAGAGTTATCAGAAACAGAATTACCTCCCCTTAAATCATCAGCATTTCCATCAGTTTCAGAAATCAATTCTCAGCCTTTGACTCCTCCATTAACGCCTCCCTTGAATCCTAGTTGTAAATCCACCTCGAGTCATGGCTGCCCGGTATGCACCCCTGGTTTTTCCTCAGAACTTGAATCATATGCCTATTGATTACCAAAGTAAAATACCTATCTTTGATGCCACTCAAAGCATCACAACCCAACAACATGTTGATAAGATGAATGACTTTTTTGATCTTCATGAGGTAGAGGCAGAAAATGTGACCACAAGATTGTTTTTCCAAAGCTTTGGAGGTGAAGTTCGAAAATGGTTCAGAGCCTTACCAGCAGGCTCTATCCACACTTTGCAAGAGTTACATAGAAAATTCTTAGACCAGTGGGAGGTAAAGAAAAACCCACTTCAAATCTTGTCTGAATATGAAAATATTAAAAGAAATGTGGGTGAAACTGTACAGGATTATTGTGTGAGATTTAATGATGTATATAATGCTTTTCCGGCCAATCTGAAGCCCCCCATGGGGTTAGATTTGCTCAAGTTTCTAGATGGTTTCGACGCTGATATGGCATATCAGCTAAGAGAAAGAGATCCTACCACACTTGAAGACATGCATAAGATAGCTGTGAGTGTTGAAGAAAATTTGCTGGCCAGAAGAGCGCGGAAAAAAGTTGAAAAGAGAGTAACTGTGAAAGAAGAAGCTTCCCCTTCAGACATTAAGATGGATACTTTGATCCAAACAGTGGAGAAAATGGTTGATCGGTTGACTATTTCAGATAGACCTGAAGCACAAATCAGGAATCCAAATTTCATAGGACATCAGCAGCCATAATTTTGAATTAAGCAGAGAGATAAAGAATGCAGGACCAAGCAACACCACAACAGTAGATCAGAATTCCATTACAGCAAAATTATGTTCAAGGAATGGAGACAGATGATGATGATGATCCAGTCATTGAAGCCAACCATTTCTTCACTGCTGATGGTGCGCCCATCTTTCTCACAGAAGATGAGTAATATACAACGACTGCAGACATTCGAAAGGACGGAGATTTCATATTGACTAATGATGTAGTGTTAGAAGAAGATTTCGATGATTATCAAAGAGGATACATGAATGCTTTGTCAACTCAACAGAAACAATATTCTTTGAGGAGCAGAGATGTGCCGATCAATCTTATTCAGAAAAGAAAAGAGCTGCAATTGAAAAATGACTCCTCAAATACTCAAAGAAAAGGGAAAGAGCCTGTTGATCCTTCTCCTAGCAAGGCATCCTCAATGACTAACGTTGCAAATGAAAAGAACCAGCATAGCGTAGCAAAGGAGCAAGTAGAGAAGAAAGATCCTCCCATTAAAGAGGTAGAAAAAGTCCCATATTTTAGTCTAGAAAATGAAATTTCTAAGCTGAAGGTGTCCATGCCCTTGATTGAATTGGTGAAAAATAGCACTTATAAACATCAGGCGTCTAGAATTTTGCAAATAGTCTCTATATCGGATATGGTAAATGTTGAAGATGATTATCCTGAACTCATTTTTGGTCCAGTCATAGAAGGTCAGTCAGGAGAAAGTGAAGTCCCTCCCTTTTACCTGAGTCTTAGATTACATGAGTTCATTCTACATAATGCTATGTTGGACTCAGGATCCTCACATAACTTGATGCCTAAAGCCATTATGGAGAAGTTGGGTCTTGATATTACCCGCAAATACCATGATTTGTATTCCTTTGACTCCGATAGGGTCCATTGTATTGGTCTTATCAAAGAGTTGGTAGTATCTTTAGACCAAATCCCAGCCAAAAATGTTTTGATGGATGTAGTTGTTGCCGATGTTCCACCACGGTTTGGGATGATTTTGTCCAGGTCATGGGGTGCAAAATTGAAAGGAACCATTCAGCTTGACTTCTCTTATGCCACCATTCCCGTGTTCGGTCAGTTGAGAAAATTATATAGGGAGAAGAAAATGAAATACATGATCACTAGCAAAGAGAAGCCAGTAAATCATCCAATTAATGCAGTCCACACAGATCTGGAGTCATTTGTATTATATTTAGATGGTGGTTTGAATGATGAAAATGTTCAGTTGGTAGAAGTAGATGAGATACCTGAAATTTCATAAAATTTTAGGGAAGTCCTTAAACAGGAAAATGTTAAAACAATAAGCATTTCTAAGCTTCCTGCCTGCCAGCAGCAAAAGGACAGTGAACAACAGAAAGATGCAGAAATTAGTCTAGATAAAGTAGAGAAAGAAGCAAAATTTCAGCATCTAGTAGAAGAAGAAGGAGGCCTCCAGAGCATGGATTTTGATGGAGCTGTTGGTAAGGACAGTGCTGGTATAGGAATATGGATTCAGAGCCCTGTTTTCCAGCCTGAAAAAGTTCCTATTAATGTTAGAGTGTGTGATTACAAGTTGGATTTTGACTGCTTTAACAATGAAGCAGAGTATGAAGCTTTGATTGCAGGTTTGAAAATTTTGAAGAAGCTAAATGCAAAGAGTATTTTTGTCTATGGAGATTTGGAGTTGATAATCAAATAGGTAAAAGGAGAGTACCAAGAAAAGCATCCACGATTGAGGGCCTACAGAAATGAAGTCCTAGACATCTTGAGGAAATTTTCTGAGTACACTTTGGCAGCAGTACCCCAAATGCAGAATCTCATTGCAGATTCTCTTGCCACTACTGCAAGTAATTTGAAGATTCCCATGAATTCCAACAACAATTTTGAAATTTATGTCAAACATCAGCCTGCTGTTATGGATAATTTAAGGTATTGGAAAGTGTTTTGGAATGAAAATGAAATCAATGCCTTTTTGCAGAGTGAAGGAAAATTCAAGGATACTCCTATAGAAGGTGATTATGAGGTTGATGATCAAGAAATCGAAGCAAATCAGATAGACATATTGCAGCTGAAAGATAATGTGATTCCTAAAGGTCTCATACCTTTGGAGGAGCTTTTTGATCAAGATGATGTTGCAAAGAAACCAAGCTTGGTGCCTACTGATAAAGGAGTTGAAGATGTGAATCTGGGAACACCTAACAAGCCTAAGCTTGTGAAGTTATCAAAAGCATTGTCCCCTAAGGTAAAGGAACAATATGTTAAATTACTTTCTGAATTTTCTGATGTGTTTGCATTGGGATTATTCAGATTTGAAGGTGTATGAAAAAAATAGAATTCAACATACTATTCCCATCAAGCCGGATCAGAAGCCATTTAGACAGAAGCTGAGAAGGATCAACCCAAAGCTGCTTCCATCCATTGAAAAAGAGGTAAATGAATTGTATAAAGCTGGTATCGTTGTCCCAATCAGATTTTTTGATTGGATTTCAAATTTGGTCCCAGTACGTAAAAGGATAGGAGAGATAAGGTTGTGTATATATTTCTGGAATCTGAATAAAGCATCCTTAAAGGATAACTATCCACTTCCGAAAATGGACCATATTCTGCAGAGAATAGTTGGAGCATCAAGGATGTCACTACTCGATGACTACTCAGGCTATAATTAGATCTTGGTGCATGAGAAAGACCAAGACAAAATTTCTTTCACAACACCTTGGGGAACTTTCCAATATGCCAAAATGCTATTTGGACTGAAGAACGCTGGAGCTACTTTCCAACGAGCAATGGACATTGATTTTGCCAATGAAAATGATGTTTTTATTATTGTTTATTTGGATGATCTGACAGTGTTTTCTGGTTCTGATGATGAACATTTGCACCACTTGAGGGTTGTTTTTCAGCAATGCAGAAATTTTGGGATTTCTCTCAATCCGAAGAAAAGTCTGTTTGCTATGGATGAAGGCAAGATGCTGGGGCATATCATCTCTAAAGATGGTATTCGCATCGATCCTTCAAGAGTGGAGGCCATTCAGCACATAGACCTCCCACGTAACAAAAGGGAGATTCAAGCATTCAATGGTATGATGAACTTCTTGCGTAGATTTATACCCAATTTGGCTGAACATTTAAGAGAAATGACTAACATGTTGAAGAATGATAGCGCTGTCAAATGGAGTGAGGAAGCTATCAAGTAATTTAATCTGGTAAAGTTTGCTCTGTCCAATGCCCCAGTCTTGATCAGTCCTGATTACACTCAATATTTCATTATATTTTCATTTGCATCGGAGCATACTATGGCCGCAGTTTTGATGCAAAAAAGAGATCAGATTGAAAAACCAATTTCCTTTTTCAGTAGGACCGTTCGAGATGCTGCTTTGCGGTATAATATCATTGAGAAACAAGCATTGGCCCTTATAAAGGCATTGAAGGATTTTAGAGTATACATTCTGCATTCACATACCATAGCATATGTTCCTAATGCAGCAGTAAAAGATGTGTTGATGCAAACTGATCCGGAAGGAAGAAGAGGTAAGTGGATAGCAGCAATGTTGGAATATGATTTGGAGATTAAACCCACAAATTTTATCAAAGGACAAGGCTTGGAAAAGCTAATGGCCCAATCAAACCTGCGTGCTTTGAATATGAATCTTATAGTAGCAATGTCAGAAGATGAGGATGAAGGTTTGCTTGTTCCGATTTCAGACATTTTTCTACAATCCCCATGGTATGCAGACATAGTTTATGTTCTTCAGCACCTTTCACCACCTCTCGGCATGTCTAGAAGCAAAGGTAGATCATTGAAACTTAAGTCTGCTAAATTCTGTATTTTAAACAGTGCTCTATATTGGAAAGATCCAGGAGGTATTCTGCTTAACTATTTGGTTGAAGATGAGGCTCAACAGGTGATGCATGAATTTCACAAAGGTGATTGTGGTGGTCATTTGTTTTGGAAAACTATAGCTAACAAAGTGTTGAGAGCATGATATTATTGGCCCACTTTATTTTCATATTTGTACAAAACAGTGATGAGATTCCATGAGTGTCAAGTTTTCCAAGGAAAAAGGAAACTGCTTCCTCTTTCTTTGAAACCAGTTTCAGTAAATGCTCCCTTTCAGCAGCGGGGACTCGATTTCATAGGGGAAATCCATCCCGCATCATCAGCACAACATAGATGGATCTTGACAGGAACCGATTACTTCACCAAATGGATCAAGGCCATTCTAGCAAGGCATGCCACTGATACGGTAATCATTCAATTTTTAGAGTCGAATATTTTGTCTCGTTTTGGTTGCCCTCACAAAATCATAACAGATAACGCAGCAGCGTTTAGATCCAAGAAGATGGTAGAGTTCTGCGACAAATACAATATTGTGTTGGGCCATTCAACGACATACTACCCACAAGGCAACGACCTGGCAGAATCATCCAATAAATCTCTGATAAACATAATCAAGAAAATGCTGGAAGAGAACAAGAGGAACTGGCATCGAAAGCTCATCAATGCGTTATGGGCGGATAGAGTCAGCAGCAAGAAATCCTTAGGTATGTCACCATTTGAGTTGGTTTATGGTATTGATGCTGTTTTTCCCACGCCACTCACAGTTCCAGTCATGAGATTACTGCAACAGGTTGGCAGTGAAGAAGATGATAACCAGCGAAGGATCAATCAAATGATCCACATTTAGCAAACAAGAGAGGAAGTGTCTTAGAATGCTATTCAGTTGCAGGAGAAGATAAAGAAAATCTATGACCGTAAGACCAAAGCAGAAAATTTTCAGTTGGATGATGTGGTGTTGAGATGGGATGCACAAAATGAGGACAAAGGGAAGCATGGTAAGTTCGACAACCTGTGGAAAGGACCATACAAGATTTTATCATACAGGGGACAAAATGCTTTCTTGCTCTCAGAGATGGATGACCAAGATTTCCCTGGAGGACTAGTGAATGGTAGGCTTTTGAAGCACTACCACTGTTGAAGATGATGGATCCAAATTTGTGTCACAATCATTGTATATACCATGCCATTGTTGGTCAGATTTCAGTTACACAGTCATTGAAGTTTGGGGCCCGAGGTGAAGGCTATAAATCTTGAATGATATGTGTGAATTTTGGTCTTAATTTAGTTTTTAGTCATAGTTTGAGTTAGAGTCAGTTTTCATTGTGTCAGTTTTCAGTATTTTAACCATATTTTCCCAATGGATAAGGCTACTTGGTCTACGGTGTTCTTGGCACTTCCAAGGAGCTACCATCCCCATTGGAGCCAATGTTAGTGTCAGTCTGGTCATACTGCCATCAGTGATCAAAATTTACTCTTCTGCATTTTCATATTAGCAGTCCCATACCATAAATTTTCATCATTCCATTAGGTCATGGATTCATTGATGGTAGTAGTATTTCATCAGTTTTCCCTCATGTAAAAATTGTTAATTCTCCTCTCTATGGTCTTCAGTCATGACTCACTGTCACTCCCAATTCATATTGTTAGGTCATAGGGTTGGTCTCATTGGGTTCTAGGGTCTCATCATGGTTAAATTAATGAGTCAAATGTCAATAAATATCAGCAAGGTCATGAGGAGGTCAAATAAACTCAGAGGCACAGTATTTGGAAAGGTCAAAGAATTGTTCTATTGAGATTGATGTAATTTTCACCTCAAAACCATGTTTTGAGGTGAAAACATGGTACTTTGATTTTTATTATCATCTTTTATGTAATTTTATGTCTTCATATGTAATAAGTTGCACTTCAGAAGCTACTGTCTCCACAAAGACACCACCCTACCTTTCAGAGGTGTTTTCCACAACATTTTCAGTGTAAAATCATGTTCTAATTATGTCCATCAGAAAGAGCCCGGAAAGAGCTTTCCAATGGTATATTATACTCTCAAAACTGACTCCTGGATTGAAAAATATGCCTAATTGAACAAAAGTCCCCAATAGCCTAACCTTAACCCTTTTCCCATTTGTCCCTTAGACTTTATTTCATAAAATTTTAAAGTCTTTCATTATAAAACCCTCTCCTGATCCGATCGCACCCCTTTTCCCCCGATCCGATCGCAACCCTTTCCTCCGATTTGATCACACCGTTTAAATCGCAACTCTCGATTGAGTCACCTCCGATTGACCCCGCCCAATCACATCTGGACCGTTGATCTTATCAACGATCTGATGGCCTACATTAAATCGCATCGCAGCTCCGCAAGCCATCACATCATCGCAATCGACATTTTTCTCATGACACTTTACCCCCGCTCCGCTCATCCTCCGATTTGCGATTGCGATTGGCTGGGTCCCACCATAAACCCTTCCGCTTTTTCCCAAACAAAGTGTTATTTCCTTTGTGAAATGTGATAAATAAATTTTAAAGGGTTTTCTTAGTGATTTCATCGCATTGCATCACGCCATGTTTTACACTTCCACTCTCCCTTCCACCGATGCGATGAGTCGCACATCGCAATCAACACTTCCCACAGTCCTTTGCTTCCGCTCCACTCCCCTTCCGATTTCCGATTGTGATTGTTCCCCGGGCCCCACCTAAAGGCCTTCCGCCCTTTCCAAAGAAAAAGGGGTTTTCCCTTTGTAAAACCGAAAAGTTTATTTTAATTTGTTTTCAAAGGATTTACCCCATTACTCCGTCGAATTATCCTTTTACCCCTATTACACTTATTCCAATCGCATCGCAAGTTTCATTACCTCGTTCCAATACGCCCACTCCTCTCCCGCTGCGTTTCCCGATTACGATTGCAATTATCCCATGCGACTCCCCCTATACACTATCGCATCACAAACTCCAAACGCATTCGCTTCATTGTGTGATACACCCCCTCCCCTCCTTCTGATTGTGATTTGCGATCACAATGCGGGCCCACCATCCTTTCCTTTGCTCCTTTTCACCCAAAAAGGGGTTTTTTCCTCATTAAAGGGAAAATTTCATTCTTATTGGTTTCAAAGGAATTTTCTTCAACAGTTGTTTTTTCTTCAAAGAGTAAAGACAGAGACAAACAGTTAAAGGCCGAGAAATAATTATGAAACAGAGAAATCTACAATAGCGATGAAAAAGGGACCTGTTCTTCAGATTTCCTATTTTCATTCATTCAGTATAACTGAAAATCCTTCAGATGATCAAATGTATTGTTTCTCCTTCTTTTCAGGGGCATTTGGTTGGTTTATTTTCTATGTTTGGATTTCAGTTCTTGAGCTGGTGAAACAACTCCTTCTTCTGTGGATCTACCCCCCTCGAATTCTGTATATTTAATGTAATTCTTCATCATTTGTAAGGGGGACTAAAGTGTGGAATAAGTTGGAAATCACTGAGGACACTCTGCGCTCCATCTGTAACAGTTTGACAGGGAATTAATAAAGATATGTAGCTCTGATTTGTGGGTTCCCTGTGGTATGGATTTTAGCATTGTTTTTTCTTTTGTGTTCATCTGTTAATTGTTATGTTTACCATTCAGTCATTCACATTTCTGGTTGAATGATTTCAAGATAGATAGGTAGAATCCATTGTATAATGCTTTGCCTCGGGAAATCATTCAATACTCTATGTTTTCTGCTGTTTGAAAAGGATCCATTTCTTATGCCCTTTTCAACTCCTCATTAGTCTTAAACATTCCATCATTATTTAAACTAAGTTGTTAAAATCCCTGCCTACCTTGCCCCATGAAATACCCTGTATCTCTGATTTAATTCCCCAGATTCAAACTGCCCCATCTACTCCATACAACCTTGAAAATTTATAAAAACATTTCCAATTATTATACCTAGCCTAAAATCAGTTTACTTTTATATTTCATTGAATATTTTTCCCAGAGAGAGCCCTCTCCTGACCTTGTAGGGCTAGCTACAAGGCTGGGCGTGGTTTGAGGTTACTGTGATTTGCCTTCTTTTAGCCTAAGGTTCAAATTAGGTGATAACACATCCTTTATTCACATATCATTACTTATGTTCCAAATTTAGTTGTAAAGGACATTCTAACACATAATGGGCCTGATGGTAAAAGAGGCAAATGGATTGCCACCATTTTGGAATGTGACATAGAAATTAAGCCCACCAAACTCTTTAAAGGTTAAGGTTTAGCCAAACTCATGGCTGAATCAAATTTTCATGCCTTAGATATTAATTTTATTGCCCAATTAGATGATCAGGAAGAGATGGCGACTCCAAATATCAGTGAAGCCTTTTCAGACTCACCATGGTATGTAAATATTATATTTGTATTACTTAATTTACAAGCTCCTCCTGAATTATCAAGAACTAAAGCTAGATTTTTAAAGTTAAAGGAAATGAAGTTTTGTATCATAGACAATGCACTGTTTTGGAAAGATCATGGTGGAAATTTATTGAATTGTTTGCTTAAAGAAGAAGCTGATAAAGTTTGGAAGAGTTTCATGCAGGTGACTGTGGAGGACACCTTTACTGGAATTCCACTGTAGATAAAATCTTGAGAGCTGGTTTTTACTGGCCTACACTGTTTGTATATGTGAAAAAGTATGTGACCTCCTCTCACAAGTGCCAAAGTTTTGAAGGAAAGAAAAATCTGCTACCTTTAACCCTTAAACCCATTTCCACAGAAATGCCTTTTCAACAATTGGGTCTTGACTTCATTGGTGAAATTCACCCTCCATCCTCAGCCAAACACAAGTGGATTTTGACAACCACAGACTATTTCACTAAGTGGATAGAAGCCATACCTTCCAGGCAAGCCACTGATACTATCATATTCTAATTTTTAGAAAACAACATACTCTCAAGATTTGGATGCCCCCAAAATATCATTACTGATAATGCAGCTGAATTCAAGTCCAAAAAGATGATTGATTTCTGTAATAAATACCACATTAACTTTGGCCATTCCATGCTTATTACCCTGAAGGTAATGGCCTTGCTGAATCCTCCAATAAAATCCTTGTGAATATCATCAAGAAACTACTAGAAGACAATAAGAAAACCTGGAACAAAAGGTTAGTGAATGCCTTATGGGAAGATAGACTTACCACAAAGAAATCTATTGGTACATCCCCTTGCCAGTTTGTTTATGGGATGGATGCTGTTTTTCCATCTTCTTTAGGAGTACCAGTAATGAAGATAATCCAAGAATTGCAGGTTGAAACCAATGATATCCAAAGAAGAATAGATAAAACCATACACTTGCAGCAAACCAGGGAAGATGTCTATCTCAAGTCTCAAGTTTTCAAGAAAATATTAAAAAGATATTTGACAAGAAGACTAAGGAAGATGATTTTTATATAGGTGAAAAAGTTCTTAAGTGGGATTCCATGAGAGAAGAGAAAGGAAAACATGAGAAATTTGATTTCTTATGGAAAGGCCCTTATGTTATTTATGGATACAGAGGTAACAATGCATTATTTTTGAAAGAGTTGGATGGATCAGATTTGTCAGGTGGACCCATCAATGGTAGAATTCTAAAGCATTACTATTCCCCAGAATAACAGTAGTTCACTTTATTCATTGTACATAACATTGCAGATTTTAGAATGGATTGGACGTTTCTCTAGAAAATTTGAAGCCCGGAGAGAAGGCCCTAAGCTTTGAAGGATAAAATATCATAAGTTTGAATAATGTAGAGCTTAGAAAACAACTTCAAGGCCAACAAAGTTAAAATTCAAAGGTTAATAGTCTCAAATTTCTTGGCATTTCACCAGGAAATTCCATCCCCATGTGGAGCCACTATTAGGGTCCTAGAATAATAGGTTTCATAATTTTGAATTGAATTTGATTAGTCTTGTAATATGTACATACTTTTCTTTCTGCAAATTGTTTTCCCATATCATAAAAATATAAAAATGTAAAAGAGGGTAAAAGTCCTAAAAGAAAAATCAAAGGACTTGAAAGAAGAAATATAAAAAAGAATATGAAAATAGACCCCAAACAAAAAAAATAAAAAATAAAATAAAACATGAAAGTGATGCAAATCCAAATGCCACTACTATTTAATTTTACTGCAAAATAAACATTGTGTGCAACTTGTTAAAATGCCACAATCCATGAAGGTTAAACAACTTAATCTTAACCTCATGCTTTAAATTTCATGTTGTTAGATAGAGAATAAAGATCTAGCCAAACAGTTTAATCTTGGAAGATCATTAGTTAGGTAGAGAATAATAAGGAGCTCAACAGCTTAATCTGAGCCCTTGGAAGCAATAAGGATAGAATTAGTTAGTTTTCTGTTTTAAAATAAAAATGAATAAGGGTGTGTAAGCTCAAATGCACCCATGAAAATGAAGTAAAAATATTAGGGTAGCAGATGGGTAGGTACAAACAGTTTTTACAATCATAGATAAGCAGAAAATTGGTCATTTCATTTACTAATTTCCTTCAAAAATCATCCCCTTGTAGTTAGTTTGCTGTTTTAAAAGAAAAATGAATAAGGGTTTGCAAGCTCAAATGCACCCATGAAAATGAAGTAAAAATATTAGGGTAGCAGATGGGTAGGTACAAGCAGTTTTTACAATCATAGATAAGTAGAAAATTGGCCATTTCATTTACTAATTTCCTTCAAAAATCATCCCCTTGTAGAAATACTTCATCCCCTCCATTTTCATTCTTTCCCCTTCATTTTTTTCCCTTTTTCCCATTATCATCCATTTTACTTTGAAAAAATCCCCTTTTCCTAAGTTTAAAACACATTTTACTTAAGAAAAGTAAAACCCTTTAACTAATTCTCCTTTTATTAAAAAATACCCAAAAAACCCAAAAAATAGTTTTTATCCTAAGTTAAATGATTTAATCTTTTCTGGGTCCCATAGTGAAGGAATTCAATCCTGACATAAAGCTTTTAAATTATACTTAGTTTAAATGCACATCCCGCAAATGCATTTATTTTTTAACACTAACCTAAGGCATTAAATCCTGTATACACCTTTTAGCCCGTATTAATATAATTCACTTATATATTATTCTCCACCCATATTTTCATTTTTAACCTATGTTCTATTTTCCCACATGTTATATAACCCCACATCCCATAGGTTAAATTAATAAAGCATGTTATTAATCCATAGTCCCACTATATATAATCCTCGCCAGTTATAAACTTACACCTTCCCACATCACATTGGTTATAATATATTAAAACCCTGATCTTTCAAATGTATAACCAATAGTATATAAACCCCATTTATATGTATTAAAACCTTAGTCTTAATACGTATTAAACCTCTTGCATAGTCTAAAACACCGACCCTACACCATCTTACCTTGCATCTCTATCGCATCATCCTAACCGTTTGCTTTTCATTCACCAGATCTGACGACGGTTATCCATTGTCGCACATTTCTTAGCGCGATAGTTAAAAATACCCCAAAGCTTGCGATAAACATGGTTTTCGGGTTTTCTCTCCCCTCTACGTGTCTTAATAAAATTGGATCGCATCAATCAAACTAATTCAACTTACAACCTTTGAACCCTGCGAAAACTGCTTGGCGGTTTTTTTTCCTCCGTTGGGCCCAAACCACTCATCCATTTGAAATGACCGCGCAATCAATGCATTCACTGTTGAATGAAAAAGTTTATAAACTGCCCATTTGCACTCTTTTTACTCTTCCGTTACCATTTTCACGCAGAAGAAGCATTGCAGACCGAATCAAACGCTGCCGACTCCATTTTTAAGCCTAAATGAAAGAGAATTCACCAATTTGATTGCTACAACCATTGCAGAAGTCATCCAAGTGCTATAAAGACCAACAAAAGCTTCTGAAATATTTCTACAACCTCGTAAACCCTCTTGCAAAGCAACACTTTTGTTTTCCCAGGTATTCTTCAGAAGAATAGACTCATTCGTCAATCTAAAAGAGTAATATAGTTATTCAAATCATTTGGGAGCCTTTAAACCGAAAGAAAACCCCATTTGCTTTGTAAAATCCTTTGTTCTATAAACCCTGAGCATCTTTTCACATATTCTGAAGCCTTGGACTATTTTTAAACACATATTTTAATTAATTGAAGCTATCTACAGAATTGAAAAAGCCTTCTATGACCTTCAAAACCTTTCCTACAATACTTAGGCATCCTTGTTGCATAAAATTGATGTCTTGAGATTACTTTTTATCACAAAGAGTGCATTATAAATCCCTAGATATCATTTGTAGAAGCTCTAAAGTCCTGAAATTTCTCTTTTGTTACAGAGATTACAGTTTGGTTAATTGAATGAATTTAAAACCTTTTTGCAGACAATAGATAACCCCTGTTTTATCCAAATCCTTTTGCAAACTACCATAAACTTTCAAAGGTGCTCCTACAGGCCTGAAATCAAAGTTATAAGGTCAAAAGAGTATAAAATTGATAGATCAAGCAAAGAAATGGCTTCCAAAAACATTCTAGCAGTCAACCCTTTACAACCCCCTATTGTAAATGTAGAGCACATTCCCCTGGCTAATACAGACTTCAAGATTATTGATACAGTGATAGAATTCAACCTTCTTGAGCTTCAATGCTGGAGCCAAGAAAAATCCCTATATCAAGCTGATGAAGTGTTTATCTGTGAGTCTGATCTGAAAATGTAACTATTTGTAAATGATGTGAAAAGTATCCATTTCCATTTAATTAACTGTGCAAAGTATTCTCCATGTCTTGCACGTTAAACAAAGTGTTTTTGGTAATTGTTTCTGAGTTTTTGTGTGAGGAATGTTAATTAAGTTTATTGTTTAACATATTATATCAGAAATACACAGCAAGAGAAATTCACCATAGCATAACACAACAAACTGATGAGGCAGTTCACCCCTCCTAGGCTACATCTGCCGGGTCCAAGGCTCCCAATGGGCATGTCCTTGCTCTATTAAGTTGCTCAAAATGGTTATATAGTGAAATATATTCCTAAACAGGCAAAAAAAGCTGTGAATTTGACTTCAGAAGACAGAAATAAGCTAAAAATGGCTTTTGTTTCACCTCAAACAGTGAAGTACAACCCAATACATCTCCATCTCCTTGATGGCCCTAGTGGCTCTTTCCTCTTCCCTGAAGCAAAAATGGATGTAGAACACCTCTTTTCGCTCTGAAACCTATTCCAAACTCTTCAGAATGCTCAGAATAACCAAAATTGACTAAATTTTTTATTGTTCAAAAGTCCTGTTTTGAAGGTCATTGGGCGATTTCAAACTTCAGTAACTTTCACATACGACATCGGATTTGAGTCCCGTTCATGACACCAGAATTGCAGTGACGAGGCCTTTCCGTTCGTTCATATTGCAACCAATTCTGAGAAGTTCCATTTTTATTTTCAACTTGGACATGATCTCCTGATCACACCTCCCCATTGGGAAGATTTTGGACCCCAAAAGCCTTCAATTACCTGTTAAGAATATGAGGGTACAAATGCCTCACCTTTTCCACCTCCATCCATTTTTACTTACTTGGTTTGCTGCCTTTTAGACCAACCCGAACATAATCAACACTTCCCCTCCTCAAAGTGTGAGTCCTTCTGTCAAGGATAACATCTTCTTTCAGCTCATCCAAAAATTATAGCGAGAAATCCTCTATGGATGGCAGCTGAATGTCACTTTCATGATGAGCAATTAAAGGAGGTTCATAGAAATGTAAATTTTCCACATTCACAACGGAATACATTTGCATATATGAAGGAAAATATAGTTGAAAAACATTATTTCCAACTTGTCTAAGGATCTTAAATGGACCATAATGAATAGGCTTCAGCTCTTTACCTTCTCCTTGCATTATTTCCTGACTAATATGCAGCCATACCTCATCTCCTTCTTGAAACTTATGATCAATTCTGTGTTTGTCATGCCTCTCCTTGTACTTGCCTTGACTTTTTTCAAGGTGTTCTTGAACCTGCTGATGTATGAGTTGAATTATTTCAATGAACATGCGAGATTTGTCAATGTCACTATGCCCATCAATGGCAACATCCTTCTCAAGAATGAAATCTAAAGGTGACTTAGGAAAATACCCAAAACAAGCTTCAAAAGGTGAAGTATTTGTAGAAGAGTGCTTGGCCTAGTTGTAACCATGTTGAATGTAATGCAAGTGCTCATCCCAAAGCTTGGGATGCTTGCTGCAATAACCTCTCAAGATATGTAAAATGGTTCTGTTCACTACCTCTGTTTGGCCATCTGTTTGCAGATAGAAAGCAATACTCTTCTTCAACTTGGTGTCCATCATGTTCCATAAATTGGACCAAAAATTCCCAACAAATCTGGAATCCCTGTCACTAGAAATAGAATTAGGCAAGCCATAATGAACCCATACATGTTGAAAATATAAATCAGCAATTCATTCAGTAGTTATAGATTTCTTACATGGCATAATAATACACATCTTGCTGAATCTATCAACAACTACATAAAGATAATCATGTTGCTTTCTAGATAATGGTAGACATCCAACAAAATCCATAGAAACACTTTCCCATGGTCTAGAAGGTACCAAAAATGGCGTATATAAACCAAGTTTCCTATTGCTAGGCTTGCTTGTAGCACATAATGAACAACCTCTAATGAAATGTGAAACACTATCTACCATGCGAGGCCAATAACAATACCTCTGTAAATGTGCATCGTTTTGCTTACCCCGAAATGTCCAGCAATAAGAGAAGAATTAGCTTCTCTCATGATACTTACTCTCTCCCCCTTTGGTATACATAACTTGCCCATATGAAACAAAAAATTGTTATGCAAGTGATAATCATTCTCCTCAACATGATTCCCTTCACTCAAGTTAGCCTACACATTCTTAAAATGAACATCTGATACATACTGTTCTATGTAGCTCTCATGTACAATAGAATCATTCTTAAGTAAAGTAGTAGCACTAAAAATAGGCCTTGAAAGCATATCAGCAAATTTATTGAAAATACCTTTCTTGTACCTTATTACCAAGTGAAATTTTTGTAGGAAACCCATCCATTTGAAATGTCGTGACTGTTGTAATTTACTTTGCGACTGCAAGTACTGTAAAGGCTGATGGTTGGTATGAACAACTGTTTCTTTGTGTATCAAATAGTGTTTCCACTTTTTGATGCTTTGTACCAACACATACAACTCCTTATCATATGTAGGATAATTCACAACAGCACCATTAAATGTCTCAGAATGAAATGCGATAGGCTTACCATGCTGTAAGAGAACTGTACCCATGGCGTAATCACTAGCATCGGTATGAATCTCGAATGGCTGTCTCAAGTCTAGTAATGCAAGGAATAGAGATGAAATTATCTTCTCTTTCAAAGATTCGAAAGCTTTTTATTGCTTGCCTCCCCATTGGAAAGCATGCTTCACGCTTGTCACTGCATGCATAGGAGCTGCTATGGCAGAGAAGTTAGAAATAAACTTCCTCCAATACTGAGCTGCACCCAAAAAACTTCTTACCTCTGTAATGGATTTGCGAGTAGGCCAATTCAAAATGGCTTCTACTTTAGAAGGATCAATTCTCAAAGCACCTCCTCCTACTATGTGTCCCAAATAAACCTAAGAAGTGTTTCCAAATTCACACTTTGACATTTTAAGAAACAACTAATTTTTCTTCAAAATATCAAGTACTTTCTTAACATGCATGACATGATCTTCTCTAGTCTTGCTAAAAATTAAGATGTCATCTAAGTAGAAAATAATGAAATCATCAAGAAAAGGATGGAAGACATCATCCATTACCCGCATAAAATTTGCAGGTGCATTACATAAACCAAACGACATAACAAGCCACTCAAAGAGTCCCTGTTTTGTTTTAAATGCTGTCTTCCAAATGTCACTTTCTGCAATTCTAACTTGATGATAACCACTACATAAGTCTAACTGAGTGAAATATTTAGCATATTTCAGCTGATCTAACAAATCATATATCCTTGGGAGTGGGTAACGATTCTTTACCGTTATTTTTTTCAATGCCCTGAAGTCCACACACATGCGCCAAGTTCCATCTTTCTTCGGAATCAACACTATCAGTGACCCACATGGAAAAGTGCTTGGCTTATGAAACCTTTGTCTAACAAGTCTTTAATTTTCCTCTTTATTTCAACATTCTCCATGATAGACATGCAGTACATGCCTATGTTAGGAAGAGGACAATCTTGTTGTAACTGGATTTCATGTTGAATCTCACTTTTAGGAGGCAAACCTGTCGGTTCCTGAAACATCTCATGATGTGCATCAACTACATCATATAAATTTGATTTTAACTTGGAATCACAATTTTCAAATGACTCATGATTCACATCAACCTTAGGCTTAACGGTAAGAAGTACAAAACTCTTACTAGAATTCACTAGCCTTTTTACCTGTCCCGCATTTACCATCGCTATATTTGTCTTCTTGAGATGTTATCTAACAATAAAATCCTTGCCATATTTAAAGAGATGATACTTATTTTCATGGTGATGGAAGATCTCTTTCCTGTCAAATAAGTAAGGACTTCCCAAAACAATTCCTGATATATCAAGCAGCACTACATCAAGTTCAACTGTGTCAATAAAGTGTGCAGTAATTGCAAAACACAATATGCACTTTCTTGAGACTTGTAAGTTTGCATCCTTGCATATCCACCCAAGTGGATAAGGCTTTGGATATGGAATGGTCTCAAGTTTAAGCTGCTTGACCAAGTCTTCTGATATGAGATTTTCTTGTGACCCACTGTCAAACAGTGTGTCAATTTTTGTATGTTTTGAGACTACCCTCACATGGAACAATTCAATTCTTTCTTCCTTATTTGGAGCTTGTACATGATGGTTTGAAGTACTAGTGCTTGGATTAGTTTCAATTTCCTTTCCCTTCATACTCTTCAAACCCATGGCTGCAATTTTAGTTTCGTCACCTGAATCATCACCTAAGTCTTGTGGTGTAGTTGTAGTAGCTGTAGTTTTCTTCTTTCCTTTGTTTTTGTTAAATTGAGTTCTTTTTTCAGGATGAAGTTTCCAATAGTTTTTCTCTTCATGGCCTTCTCTTGAACAATGTTTACATATCACTTTCTCACCCTCCTGTTTGACAGATGCATTCTTTTTTCCTTTTCCCTTATAGGTTTTATCTTTGTTTTTCCCCTTAAAGGGCTTGTTTCTACCCTCATCAAAAGTGTTTTTCCCTCTAGCCTCTAAATGCGTATCTTGTACACAAACTTCGTCTAGACTAGTATGATTGAACATAAGGATAGTATGTCTAAGGCAGCTGTGCAAACCACCTATATATTTTAGCAAAGTATCTTGACTTTGTAAGTCTACCTCTAATAAGAGTGCTCTTCTCCTAAACTCTTGGGTGTAGTCTTGTACATTTTGTCCCTTAAGTTGTCTGAAGTTTTGCCAGTTCATGATAGCCTTTTGTAAATGAGTTAATGGATAAAATTTCTTTTTAATTGCAGTAATAAATTCAGCCCATGATAAAGTGATCTTACCATGTTTTTTTTAATTTCATCCTTGGTCTTGGCTTCCCACCATACCAATGCTGCTCCATCCATTCTCAAAGAGGCTAACTATATCTTGGTGTCGTCATCATGTAGGTTCTGTATCCTCAAATAAACTTCCAACTGCCTTATCTAATTGTCAAGTTTCTCTTCATTGACTTCACCTTTAAACATAGGAAACTCAAATTTAACATCAAGCTTTAAAAATGGACCTTTACCAGTGGTTTTAGACTTGTGAGATTGATTCACTGAAGTAGAGGATGACGATGTAGAGGAAGAGGATGAAGATGGGGATGGTGGATCACCATTTCCTCCATGTCCTTTCTTTGACTTGTCATCAATTTTCTTTCCTCCTGAAGAACCCTCTCCTTCTTTTTGATGTTTAGACCCTTCTCCAACAAGCCTATCATTCCTTTCTTGGTAGAGTATCCTTACCATATCAGTCATGTCCAAAAAATCCTTTCGGAATACCCGTTCTTCTTCTTTGGGATCAATGTCTTCAGGAGCTTCTCCTTCTCTTGAAGACATGCTTAAGGCTTCTTCAGTAACTCTTGGGGGTGTAATAGATGGTGGAGGAAATGGATTTTTGGCCCTCCTTGGTCGAGGATTAACTTGTGCTCTAACCAATTTTCCTTCCCCTCTTAAGAGTTTAATCCTAGTAAGCATAAAAACTTGCAAACAATCAACTATATCTTTGCACAAGAAAAAATGCAGAGTAAAACTCTAGCTCTAATACCAAATGATCTGAAAATGGAACTATTTGTAAATGCTGTGCAAAGTATCCATTTCCATTTAATTAAGTGTGCAAAGTATTCTCCATGTCTTGCAGGTTAAACAAAGTGTTTTTGGTAATTGTTTCTGAGTTTTTGTGTGAGGAAATGTTAATTAAGTTTACTGTTTAACATATTATATTATAAATACATAGCAAGAGAAATTCACCATAGCATAACACAACAAACTGATGAGGCAGTTCACCCCTCCTGGGCTACATCTGCCGGGTCCAAGGCTCCCAATGGGCATGTCCTTGCTCTATTAAGTTTCTAAAAATGGTTATACAGTGAAATATATGCCTAAACATGCAAAAAAAGCTGTGAATTTGACTTCAGAAGATAGAAATAAGCTAAAAATGGCTTTTGTTTCACCTCAAACAGTGAAGTACAGCCCAATATAGCTCCATCTCCTTGATGGCCCTGGTGGCTCTTTCCTCTTCCTTGAAGGAAAAATGGCTGTAGGACACCTCTGTTCACTCTGCAACCTATCCCAAACTCTCCAGAATTCTCAAAATGGCCAAAATTGACTAAAATATTTTTTGTTCAAAATTCCTGTTTTGAAGGTCATTGGGCGATTTCAAACTTCAGTAACTTTCACATATGACATCGGATTTGAGTCCCGTTCGCAGCGCCAGAATAGCAGCGACGAGGCCTTTCCGGTAGTTTAGATTGCAACCAATTCTGAGAAGTTCCATTTTGACCATTTTTTCAACTTGGACATGATCTCCTGATTAGAGTCAAACTTGCCAAAATATGTTGTTCCTCATACTTACCAATTCCTAGAAGTAATCAGACTCTGCCAATCATGCTACTCTCCTGATCAAAGAGCCATAGTAAACCCTGAAAAAGATGTCTTGTTTACTATTACAAAAGATTAAATCAAACAAATGCTTCAGATACAACCTAGACCAGATGAAGTTCCTTTTTCCATTGAAGCCCTCACTCAGTTATATTTGGATCTGGACTTCCCCAAGAGGTTCTAGATTTTTCAGACCTTCATGACTTCTTATGTAGAAATTCCCAAGCTAAATCCTCCATACTCTTCTGCTAAATTCTCTGAAAGGACAAGACATATCATTTCCATGTTTTCTTTCATTCTTGGCTACAATACAAATGAACATGTTGATGTTGCAGTGCTTGGTTTCTTGTCTACTTTTACACCTAGTCAACCTCCTGCTACCATTTTTAACTTTTCCCAATATATTTCTAACAGTATCCATGAAAAATTGGTCAAATTACCTTCTGAAGGTGTTTTTAAGTACTCTTCATTCCTATTTCACATGTTCCTATATTTTCAGTATGAGAAGCTTAATATAAGCCTTCAAAAGCTTGATGTGGAAGGAAATCCACAATCAGTCATCTTTTGGACTTCCTTGATAAGGAAAGATTCAAATGGGTTCACCTATATAGATTTTATAGATTCATTCTGTTGGGGTCCCGTGATTTGTTATATTGGTGATAAAAAATGCACAATGTAACATTAGACCAGTCTTTGGAGTCCTAGGACCTAACCTTCCTGGACTCAGAGAGGGCTCTCTCTAATTTGTGAAAAGGATATGAACTTATTTGCTTTTACGGTTTTATTTTAGGCTAATTGTTAAGTTTAGGGTTTGTTTGTTTGTTTTGGTTGGGTAGATTATCAAGTAGAATAGATGGAATAAGGAAATATTCAAGTCATTGGGCTATGGAGTCAATAAAAGTCATGGAAATTTCAATAATGAGTCAGGGTTGCATCACAAGGCAAATCTAGCATGGTCAAATGGATTTTCAAGGTTAGTATGAGATGAAATGAACATCAAGTTTGTGAAAAAAGTAGGGAAAAGGGAAGTTAATAATCCTTTTTCATATACTTTAACAAGAAGGGCCTTGAACACTATTTGGCATAAAGAAGTAATCAATAGATAGAGCACACCAATAAATTTTTGATTCAACTCAAGAAAATAAACATTTAAGACAAACAATCCAATGAAATATAGAAGGCGAGAAAATCATTTAACTTCTAGTGATTTCACCTTCAAGGTTGGAAAAAATTTAAGATAAACATATAACTTTAATCAAATAAGATGGAACTCCTAAACATCATTGATCATAGCCATAAAGATCTCCAAAAAAACTATTCAAGCATGGACAAAGGGTATGATCGAAACATAGCCTCTTTGGCAAAACCTAATTCGTGGTACTTTAAAGAGAGATCTCAAGAACAATGTTTTAGTGACATCAAACAAGCAGGGCTAACCATAAAGCATATTTGATACCTAATGTATTGAACCATTCATGAGATAAAAAAGCTTGGGTGGGTCTAGAGAGCAACTAAGAATTCTCTAAACTGACCTAGAAGATGAAAACATAGAGGCAGTGAAGAACAAACAGAGCTAAGGTGTTTTTGAAAAACGTTTCTTAGTCTAAAACCTTTGTCCTATTGCAATATAGAAGGATGAAACAACATGATACATAAGAAAACATGAACTAAATATAAGCACATCACCATTAACCAAGATCAGGGATCCTGTAAGCAAGTCTTCTCCATCATCAATTAAAACAACCCATTCACAAACTCCACAACACCAATTTCTTCTTCAATCTCCAAAAAACCATATATTTCTCTCAAGATTCATCAAATGCCAAACCTTTACAATGAGGCCCTCATGCTCTATTTATCTAGAAAAGAAGGGAAAAAACCCTATTTAGGGTTTGAAAATGTAAAAAACACTCATAAATGTCATTTATGTCTAAGAGACCATGCAAGGCCCAAGACACAAAATATCTCATGAAATAAATGAAAAAATAACTCTTAGTACCTAATTTCGGAGTGATTTGCCCCAAAAAACACTAAAATATCATTTTTCCATAAATGAGTGTATTTTGTTGACTTTTGGCCAAAAAAGCACAGTGAGGTCTGAACGCGTAGCGCCGACACGGGAGAAACTGGGTCCACTTGCAGCCTTGTTTTGATGACCTTCCCGATGTCAGAATTGGCTCCGTGATGGCCCCTTGGAAAGCATGATGAGTCTAATTTCCAAAAATTCCCTTGGTTTTGTGATTGGGTTTCATTTACGTGTCAAAAAAGGAAATCTACCAAAACTTCTATAGGCGCAGCGCCAGGCCTGAAAATGAGGCAGAAAGGTGAAAAATGAGGTGTTTTTTGGACTTTTGAGGGACCAAAAATGCTCCAAATGATTTGAAACTTGGTGAGCATGCTGTGGTTGAGCCGAGGATTCCAAAAATTCCAATTTTTCCTACTTATGATGCCTGAGATGAAAGCGTAGCGCCAGGGGTGCTGCGCTTAGAGGCCTCCAAATTTGCAAAATACCAAAATTTGTCAAAAATTTCCCAAAATTGATGGATGTCTTCCTTATGGGGTTTGAGAGGCCTGTAGAGAAGCTTCAAATACGATTCCAAGGTTAGCTTGGTATTTTTCCCCTTTGAGTGTTTGTCTTTTGGCATGGGCCTTTTTTAGCTTAGCCCTTGCAACTTGGTTTCTCTAGGCATAATGCTTGGTCATCTTCCTTTGGAGATCAAGATCCTTATTGGATTTCTCCAATTTAGCCTCCAAGTGTATGTTTACTCTTTCTAGCCAAGGCTCTCGATCATATGCTATCACCATGGAAACAACTCATCTAGAGGGAGCTGCTCTGCCAAGGATGATTCTTGTTCTCTTTGTTTTCCCAAGGCCTTCTTCAAACCCATGGTTCTTGGTTTCCTCCTGGACTGTCCTTTTTCATCTTCATTTTTCTCATAGGTGCTCATGAATTCCTCTAGTTTTACCTGTGCCCTTTGAGATTTTTTACAAGCCCTAATTTCTCTAGTCTCATAAATGGAAATTTGTGCTCCTAGCTTCCTGTTCTCCATCTCAAGGGCATCATTCACACTCTTGGCCCTATTTATATTTGCTTGGAGGTCTTCAATTAGGGAATTTTGTTCTGGATGAGAAAGTTTGAGATCCTTGCTTCATTTTCCTTGTCACTATCAATCTGAATGATTTCAAACTCTCTCTTAACCTCATGCTAATCTTCTTCTCCTTCCTTTACCTTTTCTTTGCCTTTATCTAGTGGCTTAGTGGATGAGGAAGCCATGGCCCCTTGCCTTTTTGAGGCAGCAAACACATGCCTTTCCCCTCTTTGGTATACCAATGAAAAAGGCTCAACTCTGCTCATTTTGGTGCTTTCATCATGGCTTCCATCACTTGTTTCCATGTCTTCTCTTCATCACCTGGACTGTTGCTTACCTCTTTACCTTCAACATCAGCCTCAATTTTAGCCTCTTCATTGATTTCTGCATTTTAATTTTGTTCCTTATTGTAGCTGCTTGCCTCATCATTTTTATGATCTTCATTTTCACCATCAGCCTCTTCATTTTCTTCACTGTTTTTATGAATGTCATGACTGTTGTCATGACTGTAATTTTCCTTGCTGTCCTGTTCCTCACTAATTCTTGCTTCATTAGTGTCACTGCTTTCTTCAGCCTCTTCATTTTCCTCACTATTTTCATCTTCATTTTTTCTGCTTTCTTCATCTTTTCCCTCATCTCCGTCGTGACTAGGAGCCTCACTGTTTTGAATGTCATTAGGGCTCTTAGTCTCACTGTTGCCCTTAGGATCATCCTCTGTTTCTTTTTCACTTGACTCATCTTCATCATTATCCACCACCATGTCTTCTGCTTCATTGCTGACCTCTTCTTCATCACTGCTTAATTCATTTCCATTGTCAGTTTCCTCATTTTCTTCATTGTTATCCTCTACCTCTGTTTCCATGTTTTCTGCTTCTTGTTGGCTTGAATCATCATCACCCTCATTTTCATTTTGGTTTGATTCATTGTCACCCTCACCCTCATGGTCACTTGCTTGTTCACTGCCACTTCCTTCTTGATTTGATGCATTAGAAGAAGGTGAGGAAAGGAGGTTTTTTTGAGGAGAGGTTACTTGTGTAGATGATGAGGCATGATCCGTAGGAGGTGATGGAGGAGTGGAGGGAGGAGGATGAGATGATGAGGGTAAATTTGGCTGATGATGAGGCTGTGGGCTTGTGAATATTTCATGAGCAATGAACACCTCCCAAGGTATGCCCTTTTGCTCCAATTGGTGTAGCACCACCATCTTGATCAAGGAGTGGTGGAACAAACTCTGCATTTTCTAGGAATAACTCCTCCTTTGGACAATAGAAGACATCTTTTCGATACTCCTATACAAGTAGTAGGGTACATGAAGCATTTTAACCCTAGTAAAATGCATGAGTAATCTGATATGGTAGGAGTAGAGCCTAGAGTATCTCCCCTCACAGGTAAAATATTTCATGATGAACTTCATTAAGGGTGAATACCTCTCGAGTAGGTGTGAGAAAGGGAAAATAGTCTTGCAGCCTTCTTTGTACCTAGGCTTGAGGAATGGCTCATAGCAGCTCATGTCCAGCTTTTCTCTCTTGAACCATTTTTCACCAACATCAGGAAGTCTAATAGCATGGGCAATGGTATCTGATGATAGCTCAAAGTCTACCCGTGCAAGATTTACTTGTTTATTGTGTAGGTTGAGGGAAAACAACCTAGTGAGCTCAGGGTGAATTTTCACTTGTTGGATCTTTTCAAAAAATTGAAAACACCCTACATTTTGAAAGCATGTGAGAATCTGTTGGGAATCAAAATTGTCGTTAGACCAAAACCCGCAGGTGTTAGTCAACGATCACATCGCCAGAGATAAGGATCCATGAAAGGCAGTTAGTCCATGTCAAAAAACACACGGGGAGCGTTGGTTTATCCAATGTCCAACAATCTCCCCCCCAACACGAGCCGGGTGTGTATCGAACTCGTGACCTATGCTCTGATACCACTTGTTGGAAATGCTGAGAGAGGGGGGTGAATCAATATTTATTTTCAATTGTTAATTTTTTCCAGTTATATTCTTCATAATTAAAAACAGAGAGGTGTATAATAATATTATTATTAAGGATTAATAGGAACTTTAGTCCTTTTTCAAATAATTGAGTACAATAGATGTGTGAGGGCACCAACCCTTCAATGAATCAGGCACCAACCTGTTTCCAAGCACCAACTTGGAATTTGATGAGGCTTCAACCTCTAGGGCTTTGACCCTATCTTCTTAAGGCACCAACCTTTTGTTTAGGAGCTCCTACTCCAAGGACACCAATCCTTCTTTGCTTCTTTATGGGATTATTGATTAAAAAATACTCCAGTACACCAATTTGCACCATAATGCACCATCAATTATGTATCACACTTCTTTATCAATTCTGCACCAAGATTTCTCCACCACACAACACTAATACTTCTACATTATTCAATGCTTTAATTAGCTCACAAATTTTTTTTGCTTGATTGTCTCCAAGCCTTCACAGATCAAGTGACTACAAGACCAAGCCACCACAAAAAGTTTCTTTGACTTTTAACATAGGTCTGTACAGTAGTTTAATCCTTATCTGATCTAACAGAAATAAGAATTATGTTTTATCCCTCCAGTCCGAGCCAAAAACACTTGTCTGAAGCTATAATGAAGTCTGAAGCTGCAAATATAAAGGTTTGAAGGATATATTCCAGAAGTCCGAGCCTCTGAGCCTCTAACTGAGGCTGTAATGAAATCAGGTCCGAGCTATTTTAACTGAGACAGAGATTCTGAGTTATAGTCATGTCCGAGGGTATGACGGTGGCTTAGTCAAAGCTCCACAAAAAAAATCTGTTATATTAATCAAGCTTTCACAACAGGAGCCTTTAACTAGGACTGTTCAGAAATTTACCACAGCTTCAGGCTGTCTTACAGTTATTTGCTTCTCTTCATGAGGATCTGAATTGTAAGATAGATATTCCCCAATAATATAAATTTTCAAACCCTACTCGGTGCCCTAGTTCACTGTAACTCGCACTTTTTAGTGTATATTCTTCTTTCTGCTTGTTTTCCGAGCTCGTTTTCTCCCTTTTGCTCACGAGATGTGAATAGTGGTAATGTTTTCTATGATATTGACCGAAAAGGATGATGGAGAATGGAGTCCTAACGTTGTATATATAGTGGTTTTAACAATGCTAAACGAAAAGACATATCTCCACAAGCAGGCTGTCATGGGAGGCTAGCATAGGTCGGCTCACAGACCATAAAAATTATTCTAAACTTAAAAAATTGATAACTTTCAAACCACTTGGAGATTTTGGCTGGGTAATAGCTCGTCGAAAAGCTAAAATTATGTTTTATAGTATGCTATAAGTTTCATGTTCAGATTCATCCTTTCAAAGGTAGAAATATGTTTTTTAAGTGATTGGTCAATAGATGGTGCAAAAAAAATAGAGGACATCGGATCGGCTTCTTGGTGGATGGGCATCTTCATTGTTTGCCTTCATCATGGGATCAACATGTCATAATCTAGCATATTGAAATCAATGAAAACTTAGATTAAAAATCTCCCCCTTTTTCATTGGATGGAAATATTATTTTTCTCCTCCCCCTTTGACATAAATGGCAACGGGGTGTTAATGTGCTCCCCCTGTCATGCTGCTTGTTTTAACGTGATGCAAGAGCAATGACCCCCATATTTTGGCGAAGATACTCAAATGCTTCTCGTGGAAGGGGTTTTGTAAAGATATCTGCAATTTTGTCTTTTGTATTGACGTATTCCAACTTGATATTTTGTTCAGCAACTTGTTCTCGGAGAAAATGATATTTGATTGGAATATGTTTGGTCTTTGAGTGCATCACCGGATTTTTTGAAAGAATGATGGCACTAGTGTTGTCACAAAAAATAGTAATTGGTTGCTTAGTTTCTATGTTGACATCCTTCAAGGCTTCCTTCATCCATATAATTTGTGTACAACAATCAGTAGTAGCTATATATTCGGCTTCAGCTGTAGAAAGAGATATAGATGATTGCTTTTTGCTGAGCCAAGATACAAGACAAACTCCCATAAAGAATGCATATAGTAATTGGTTGCTTAGTTTCTATGTTGACATCCTTCAAGGCTTCCTTCATCTATATAATTTGTGTACAAAAATCAGTAGCAGCTATATATTCGGCTTCAACTGTAGAAAGAGATATAGATGATTGCTTTTTGCTGAGCCAAGATACAAGACAATCTCCCATAAAAAATGCATTTCCACTGGTACTTTTTCGATCATCCACGCTTCTGGCCCAATCAAAATCAGAGTAAGCTGTCAAAATAAGAGTTGAAATCTTAGGATACCAAAGACCGAAATCAGTAGTTCCTTTCAAATATCTGAGAATTCTCTTCACAACTGTTAGATGGGATTGTTTAGGACTTGTATGAAATATTGCTACCATTCCTACTGCTTGCATAATGTCTGGTCTTGTAGCAGTTAAGTATAGGAGAGCTCCAATTATTGACCTGTAAAGAGTTGCATCTATGAGAGGGGTATCATCATCTTTACTTAATTTACAATCTATGGTCATTGGTGTGCTCATTGGTGCATAATATTCCATTCCATATCTTTTGAGCATGTCTTTAAGATATTTTTCTTGAGATATAAACATGCCTGCAGAGGTTTGAGATCTTTGTAGCCCAAGAAATTAAGACAGCTCACCAATAATTAACATTTCGAATCTTTTGGACATATTTATAGCAAATTCATGGCTCATCTCATCATCATTGCTAGAAAAGATTAGATCATCAACGTATACAAGAGTGATCAAAAGTTTTTCCTTGTTCATCTTCATGTAGAGATTACTACCAGCTACTCCCTTTTTGAAATCTTCTTGTAGTAGATAGTGATCCAAATTTGCATACCATGTTCTAGGGGCTTGTTTTAATCCATACAAGGCATTTTTTAGCTTGCATACAAAGTCCTTCCCTTCGGCAAGATCAAATCCTTTTGGTTGCTCCATGTAAACTTCTTCCTTGAGATCTCCATTTAGGAATGCTGATTTTACATCCATTTGATAAACCTTGAATCCTTTTGAGCAAGTAAATGCCAAAAAAATTCTTATGGCTTCCAATCGAGCTACTGGTGAAAAGGTTTCTTCGAAGTCAATTCCTTCAATTTGTGAGTATCCCTTGCAGAAAAGTTTGGCTTTATTTCTGATGATTTGTCCATCCTCATTCATCTTGTTTTTGAATACCAATTTTGTTCCAATTATATTTTTTTCTTTTGGGCAAGGTACTAGCTCCCAGGTCTCATTCTTTTCGATTTGAGAAATTTCTTCTTCCATGGCCTTTATCCAATAAGGATCTTTGCTTGCTTGAGAAAAAATTTCAAGTTCTATTAAATATAATAGAGCAACATCATCTTTTCTTTGGGTGTTTATCATCCTTCTTCGAGTTTGAATTCCTTCATCTATATTTCCGATGAATTGTTCTTCCAGATGATGTCTTTGAATAAACTTGATCTTAGATGGAGTTTGTGAAGGTTCAATTTGAGGTTCTCCATTCTCCTCTTCTTTTTCAGATTCTTCTTCTTCACTTTGTTCAAAGAAAGGCTCAACTTCATGATCTTCAATTATTTTTTCTGGAAGGCCTTCATCAATCTTCACATCAATTCTTTCCACTATTCTTCGTAGACTATTGTTGTAACATTTGTAAGCTTTGCTCCTAGTGGATTATACAAGAAATATTCCTTCGTCAACTCTAGAATCAATTTTACCTGGTGAGTCATCATTTATTTTTATGAAACATTTTCTTCTAAAAACCTTGAAATATTTTACTGAAGCAGGTCTTCCTTTCCATAATTCATAAGGAGTATTTTCATTATTTGGTCTTAGTTGAGTTTGATTTAAGGTATAAACTGCGGTGCCAACTGCTTCTCTCCAAAATTTTGGTTGCAAATCAGCTGCTAGTAGCATTGTCCTTTCCATTTCTTGAATGATTTGGTTCCTTCTTTCAACTACTCCATTTTGCTGGGGTGTCCTAGCAGTAGAGAGTTCTCTTTCGATTCCATGCTCTTTACAATATTCATCAAATTATTTTGAGGTGAATTCTCCTCCTCTATCCGTTCTAAGAAATTTAATCTTAGAATCTTTCTCATTCTCAATGAGAGCCTTAAGATTCTTAAAACATTCAAATGCTTCGGATTTATATTTTATGAAATATATCCACATCATTCTAGTATAGTCATCAACAAATAGAGAAAAGTACCTTTCACCTTGAAGAGCTGGAGTTCTAGTTGGCCCACACAAATCTGCATGAATGATTTCCAAAGGTTTTGTTGTTGAGAACTCCTTAGATTTGTGGCTAGTTCTGGTTTGATTTCCATGTTGGCATGGGCCACATACAACTGCATTTGGTTTGCACATTTTTTGAATATCCCTTACTGCATTAATTTTGCTGATGTTGACTAGGTTATCAAAACTTGTATGCCCCAATCGCTTGTGCCATAACCAAATTTCATCTGTTTGACTTAAGTAACATTTATCTTCTTGGATTCTACTAAGAATGTAAACATTATCTGGTGTTCTTATTCCTTTCGCCACAAGTTCTCCCGAGGACGAGTCTCTTATTTCAAAATTTTTTGTACTAAAGACAACATTATGTCTTTGGTCACAAATCTGGCTAACACTTAAGAGATTGTGTTTGAGCCCTTATATCAGCAAGGTATTTTGAGCCTTTCCTAGTCCATTGACAAGGGTAGCAGTTTATTTTCCAGTGATTTTAGCGGGTCCACTTCCAAAGGAGACATTTCAATTTTTCTTGTTCAATGAGATAAACTTATTTTGGTCACTTCTCATATGTCTTGAGCATCCACTATCCACGAACCAATGATTTTCTTCACTATGAGCACATAGAGCTAGGCCACATTTATTAGTTTTTAGATTTTCGTTTTTATCTTTCTCCCTTTTGAGAGGGAAATTTTGTTCATTATGATCATAATTATCACATAATGAGCAAGACGGATCAAACTTAGCCAAAGGATCAAAGGAATTGTAAGTTTTGATTTGTCCTTGCTCTTGAGGACCACGTAGTTGGTTTGTTTGATCATTCAATCTTGGTGCTTCATTCTTATGAGCCTTGCAATGCTTAGATTGATGCCCAAAGTTTTTACAATTGTAACAATGCCCAAGAAAAATAGTTTGATACCTGTTGTAGTATCCATAGCTTGAACCAACATTCTTCCTTGAAGTTTCTCTTTCTTCAATTCTTGGTTTTGAGATGGGAATTTGTTCTTGAAGAGATGAATTTTCTTCTTTTGGATGGAAAGAGAGTACATCAACATAACTTCTTGCATTATTCTTTGTACTTGATGATTCTCCTTTGAAACCTATTCCAGACTTGTCATGTTGAGGTTTTTGAGTATTAAGAATGTTGTCAAGAGCTAGAGAGCTTTACCAAATCCTTTTAACTTGCTCTAATTCCTTTCTTAGAGATATTATTTCAGCTTCACGTTTTTCACAGATATCATCCTTCTCTTTTAGATTAATGTTCAAGAAGTCTGCCCTTATTTTTGCTTCCTCTCTTTCTATTTTGAGAGAAAGTATCTTCTTTTGTAGATTCTCATTTTATTCAATGGCACTTATTAGAAAACTATCCATGTTTCTTTCATCTTCTAGTTCTGAGTCATCATCATTTGTAAATTCCATGAATAACGTTTCTCTGCTTCCAACATAATTACTTTCCTCATCTAATTCATCATCACTTTCTTCGTAATGACGCACATTTCTAGTTGATTTCTTTTTTATGACCACAAATTCATCTTCATCAGACTCATATTGTTTGGAGAAGAAGTTCTTCTTATTAAACCCTTTCTTTTTGTACATCATTATTTTAGAGTCCTTTTCATCATAACTATCATGTTTATGAGGACATTTTGCAACATAATGACATATTCTTCCACAATTGAAACAAATAATAGGGTACTTACCTTTTAGCTTAGATCCCCTTTTTAGTCTTCGTACAAATTGAGCTAACTCGTTTTCAGTATCAGATTCATCATTGTTGCAATTCCATCCTTTTCCTTCTTTTGTAGATCTTGAGGCTTTGAAAGCTGCTTCTTTGAAATTTGGGCTCCCTTTCCTCATCTCATAGGCAATAAGAATTCCATGAAGTTCATCCATCTTGAGAGTATCTAGGTCCTTCATTTCTTCTAGGGCACTTACTTTGGAGTCAAATCTGTCAGGAAGCGATCTCAGGATTTTTTGAACAATGGTGCTTTCTTCATTATTTTCTCCTAGTCCTTTAAGAGAGTTAATCACTTCAGCTACTCGGAGGAAGTATGATGCAATATATTCTTTATCATCCATTTTCAGACTCTCGAATTTTCTTCTATAGGTTTGAAGTTTTTCCTTCTTAAATTTGGAGTCCCCATCATATAGAGAAACCAACTTATCCCATACTTCTTTGGCTGAGTCACAATTCATGAATTTCGTAAATTCGGAATCGGTAATTCCACTAGTGATGGAATTTAAAGCTTTGGCATTAGAAATGTAGGCTCTTATTTCATCTTGATCAGTTGGAAGATTGGTGGGAGCTTTGTACCCATCCAAAACAGAGTGCCATACTTCAGGACCAAGAGACATTAGATAGTAGGACATCCACTTTTTCCAAAAACCAAAATTTGGTCCATCAAAGATAGTTAGTTTCCCTGTTGCTTGCATGTTCTTCATTGTGCCTAAGAATCATTCTTCCAGTTGTTAGGCTGATAATGAAGAAGATGCCTCTGATACCACTTGTTGGGAATCACGATTTTCATTAGACCAAAACCTGCAGGTGTTAGTCAACGATCGCATCGCCAGAGATAAGGATCCATGAAAGGCGGTTAGTCAATGTTGCGAAACACACGGGGAGATTTGGTTTATCCAATGTCCAACAATCATGGGAGAGGTAGTAATCTCCATAGTGTTTTTGGGTTCAAATCTGTTAACCTTCCCACCCTTGTGTTGTTTCCTCATAGGCACTTGGCCTCCTTCACTGCTCACACTCCCTTCTTCTGTTGACATGGTGATTAGTGCTGCCTTTAAACAACCCTAGGATTTCTTGTGAAACTTGATAGGATGAGTGAAATGGAATAATGGTGAAAGGAAATTTTTTGCAAGTGGGTAAGAGGGAGGTGTAGGTGTATGACTGATTCCCATTTGAGCTTCGATGAAGGGTTAAATTGAACTCACTGTAATTACCCTAATTGACAATTGTCTTGACTGATAATTTATTGCTTGGAGGTCAAAAGAGAGTGTTTGTCATGAGGACCTAGGGTTTCTATTCATTAGGGTTTGGTTAACTCCTTTAATCACCCAACCATGAAATTCACTTGGAGGATAAGGAAAAGAAAATCTACCTACCAAATTTCAATTCTTTTGAAAGTCTTTGATGCAGCTTGGAGGTGCTCTTTTGTGGCCTTTTTTCACAATTTTCAAGTAGCGCTAGGCAACCTTACCCAAATTTTCACTGAAAATGCCCAAATTTTCTCCCTGGAGGTTTTTTCTCTTTTGCAAGTGAATAATGAGTCAAGTTACAAACACCATGACCCTTTATAGTCTTAGGAAAATAAATTTAACTCTTGTATACCCACTTTCTAATTTTTTTTTTTAGTCCTTTGGTCACTTTTACTAATTTTTCATTTTGAGCTTTTTCAGTAAGTGACTTAAAAAACATTCAAGTGATCTCTTTCCTTTCTAACTATTTTTATTTGTTGCTCTTCAGGTTGCTGAAATGGTCAACTTTGATCTCCTGTGACCTATTGGTGCCTTTATCACTCTGTTTTGTAGATGTTTTGTTTGAGTTACATGATTTGCTATGTTTTGGCCTGTTCATGTCTTTCAATCACTTTCAGTAAATAAGTGTCATGAAAACCTTGAAATGACTCTCTTCCCTCTGATCTTTGGAACATGCTAAAAAAAATTTGACCACCCTAGGCACTTGTATGGTGGAAGCATCTTTAAAACCTCTTTGTTCTTACCTTGGAGATTAAATTGCCTCTTGCTTGATGGGTGACTAAGGAACTTGTTTTCATTTCTCTCACTGATCTCTAGGCATGATAAGTTCATCTTTGACAAGTACCATAGTCTTCACAATCATGTATGTTGTCTCCTCTTTTGGCCACTTCTGATTTGCAGGTTCCATGATATACTGATTTTACCTTTTCTGATGTTCTTGGTTCTTGACACATTCAGTTACATAAAAATAGCAACCTTATGATCAGCTTGGATTTTCACCTTAAAAATCAACCCTATGCTTTTATTCCTTTGATCATTGAGTGCAAATGACTGAAAATGAAGGCTTGAAATTTCTTATACTGATACTCTTTGCATTCTTTCCCTTTGAGGCAGTGAGATACTTTACCTTTTCAAACCCTATAAGTCACTTACAACAGTCTCTTCAAACCTTCTGTCTGCTATCATCATGGAGGCCTATCATCTTTATTTCAACTCCTTTGACTATATTTCCAAAACCTTAGGTTTCTGGGCTGTTTGAGAAGAATCATTAGTGTTGTCTTCTAAGTTCTCTATGGCCCTTTCAAGTTCATTAATTTATATTCAATTCACCTCACCTTTTTCTATCTTCCATCTATAATTTCTAAAAATCTTAAGTTCATGCTTGGTTGTACTGGTGTGCCTCTTCCATGTGTTTTGCTGCCTTGGCTCCTTGCTTGGCATACTGTTGGCCCAATCAGTCTTAGGAACTCTGATTCTTCTTGAACATAGGCTTCTTCCTCCTTCTTTTCTGTGGATGTCCTTTAATGAGGAGAAGGCCTCTTACCTTACATATTCTCTGCTGATAGTTATTTCAACACTCCTGCAGAAATGTCAAAATGCATAGTTTCCTTTTGCAAAATTTTGTTCTTTGGAAAAGAAATCCTCGGATATTTTCTTGATTTAACTTGGACAAACAGGGGCTGATATTTTTTCATATTTGATTCAGCTTCTAGCACATGAAAAACAATGACTTAGAACACCAAAGATAACCCTACAACCTATGAAACCCTAATGACCTAGCAGGAGGCTCTTTTGACTTGGTCTTTGACTAAAATCTTGGCTTGGGGCCTTCAAGTATGAAAAACAGAGTTTTTGACAAATTGATGTATTGAAGATCTAAAATCCAATGTACTTGATTTATCTAAAGAGCCTATAAAGATAGTTTTGAGACCATCAATGCTTGAGGCATTTGGTGAATATGGGAAAGAGTAGGCTGATTGGTAACCCTAGATGGAAAGTGGAGGGGCAAGGCAAAATAAAAACAAAGTACTGAGGCTATGGGTGGAAAGACATGATAAAGATGAGTGGCATGAGTCCATGAGGGGCCTTTTGGGAGTGGTAGGCTAACCAGGGAATGACAGAGTAGTAAAATAGTGAAAAAATTGTTTTAAGGATAATGAAAGCAGTGAGATTTCTAAAACTCAAAATATTCATGAATCTTGTTTTTAGAAATCTAGGACAAGTATTTAGTCATCTACAAATAGAAAAAATTACTAATGACTAACACATTCATACATCCCATAGTCAATTTAGTGAACAGTAGTGTACACCACAAAATTAGTAATGAAATCAAGAGGGTTTTGCAATTGTCTGAGCACAATAGGAAAGGTGATTGGTATTTGTACCAAAAACATATAGAAATAAGAATTTATGGACCATGTATTATCCCTTATAAACTGCCCAAATACCTCCCTATGAGGTTATTTTCCCCGGAATACATAAGGCAGATTCTAAATTCAGATATTGTTAGTTTCTTAATAGAAAAGAAGAAAAAACAGTTCAAGTTGAAGAACCAAGTTGGCCCTTTTATCTGTAATAATAGAGAAGCAGGTCCAGTGGCTCAAAAATAATTTCAGGAGTTCAAGTTCAATCACAGTTTCCTATGGTATTATGATCCCCTTGGTTTTATTAGTAAAATGAGAGTTAAATTCAAATTTAACTCCATATGTACATGAAAAGAAGCCAAATATTGAAAAATTATCAAACCAATCTGAATGGTTAGAGAATACATTGGTAGCGGCAGGAAAGAAAAGTGATACTAGTAAATCTTTGCAAAATCCAGCCCAAGAAGACATAAATGTGAAGAGAAACAGAGAGGAAGGATCCTATACAACAGAGACTACAACAGAGACTAAATTCAAATTGAGATACAATAAAAAGCCAAAGTTGAATCCTGATAATAAAGAAAAGGAAAATATAGAAGTGATTGATACAGAAATTGCAGAAAAAGACAGTGCACCTCCTACAAGAATTGAAGAGGAACAACACCCCACTACTTCAAAGACACAACTAATTTAGAAACAACACAGTATTGAAGTTTCTTCATCTAAGAAAACAACAGAAAAGGACATGGATATAAAAGAGAAGTTACTGCCACTGTAATCCCTATAATTACAATAGCTGTACCTTCTACTTTGGCAGAATCACTGGCTCCTAATGTCCCAATGGCCACAACACTTCCTGTTACTTCATCTACAACTTCAGCCACAAAATCTTCAACAACAGCAGCACAACATTCAGATGAAGCAAGAAAACTATTAAAGGCTATGCAAGATATGTCTATTTAGACCAGTGAGATAAATAGATTAAAAGAACAACTCAAAAATCTTGAAGATGCTAAGAAACTTGCTCAAATAAATCCTAAGAATGAAGAACAAAAAGCCAATAGATTGAATGAGCAACGGAAAAATTTGGAGAAAGAACTAACATTGAAGGAACCAATGGCACATGTCAAGCAACAATTATGGTCAAATATCATTGAAGCAGTCAATGATATTTGGCCATCCATACAGGTCATATATGAGCAGAAAGACTTAGTGAAATCAGCAAGAGAAGCAATCCAAAAGATCAAAGAAGATCTTGGAAAGAAACCTGAAGAAGCTCTAGAAATCATCAAATTTCTTAATTCCAAAAATAGACAAGAGTTGGAAGAGATTGGAATTAATGATAGAACAGAGACCATCCTAGAAGTTAGGAAGGTAATCTCAAAGAAAAATTTGATAATACAGTTAGAGGAGAAATGCCAGAACATGGAGATTGCAATCACAAGGTTCATGATCAAGTTTGATATTCTAAGGCAAAAAGACCTTCCCAATCCTCTAGTTATTAATGATAGATTAATGAAGCAGGATGATTATGATAAAAAGATAAGAGAGTTTTCCAGAGAACAAGTGAACAATTCAACCTTGTAGGGAATCCCAACAGGGAAGGTCCTCTACAAGAATCTTGAGAATTTGTTTTAGTTACAGCAGGAAGTAAAACACTTATTTGTGAACAAGCCAACATTCTCAAAATATACTGAAGTTGATGAAAAATTCAGAGGGATGATGAAGATAAAACTGCTAGAGGCAGAATTATGGGAAAAATTAATTAATTTACTATAAAATCAGATTGAAGTGAGCACATAGCAGTGAGAGTCAAAATAGAGCTTTATGTTTTTACACCAGCATTCACAGTTTTGCAGTAAAAGAGTATTAGTGAAAGAGTATCAGGATAAAGCGTATCATTTGAAAGGTTAAAGTCAAAATCAGAACAAAAATGAATCTTCTAGCGTGAAAGACACTTCACTATCCAGCTGCAACTTCATTGAACAACAAAGAGATAAAGCATTGAAAAAATCAAGACAACAAACCATTTATTTCAATAAAAAAGGGACAACTAGCATTAGTTAGAAAGCTGTCACTATCTTCTTTCATGAAGATATTTCTTTTCCATGAATAATTCCTAAGTTTATTATAGGATATTTTGTATGAATTTTTGTATAAATATTTCTCATTTGGAAGTATTGAGTGTGGATGAATTGCTGAACATTTCTATAGATTGTACTATTATGAACCTAAGTGTTTTTTATACCAATTCAAGTCAGCAGACTGGATTAAAGCAATAAAGCATCATATTACATGATTCATGTGTTGGGCCACTACAATGAAGTATTTTCACTTGTTATTTTGTCAATTTCTTAAGTTTTATTTTAATACTTGAATGTGTTCTAAGTCTAAATGATAAATCAAGATTTGTTATCTCAGAATATGTTAAAAGCACTTTGTTTTGACTGAATATCATTTATATGTTTTGCACTGATATCCAGATTAGGGAATCCTTAATTGATCCCTAGTTTCGATTGGCCTATGCATTTTCACTCATAGTCTGGATTTAAGAACCCTTATTTTCTCTTTTATCCCGATCAAAACCATTTTCACCATCAGCCTTGAAGATCTGAAGTGACTTAACTATCTTGCCCCGTAAAAATTTCCCTTTAGAACTTGATCCTTATCTGACTGCTTGACACATTGACTCCATTAGCCCAATGGAATACATATCTACATATATCCATCTAAGTAATAGATTTCACCACTAAATCAAGTCAAAACCCAAAACCAATTTACCCTACATAACTAGCCTAAAATAAAATATAATCAACAAAGATAAATCATATAGAGAGAGCCCTCTCTGAGCATTAGGAAGGCTAGATCCTAAGGCCTAAAAGTAGGTTTGTGGTTACCTCTAATATTATTTAAACACAATATCAAAAATCTCACAATTATTAAGAATTATTGGAGTGATAACACATCCTTTTTAAAACTTGTTGTTGTTTATCCAAATCTATAATCATCCTCGAGAATGGAAATATTCCTCTTGTCTACAACACAATTTTCTCTTCAAACATGTGTTCCTTCAAAATTTCAAGTTCCTTAAGTTCAAGTTCTTGCTTTTGTTTCTTTAATATGTCAAGTTATTCATTAAGAAGACAGAAAGCATTTTCCTACCTTGCCTCCTACTACTTCATAAGGAAACCCATCTGTGAAGACCTCTTTTCAGTCAAATTAGTCAATTCCTTGAGATGCTTGAAGTCCACAATAGATGTTTCCTGCACTATTGAAATCTATTCCAACATATATTGATCTGAACCAGGTTGGTCTATATTGAACTGCTTATTTGCTACCTTTTCTAACTCTTCCAGCCACATTGATGGTAAAATTCTATGTCCATTTCTGTAGAATAGTCTTCTCCCATCTTGCAACAAAGTGTAAATTTTAAGATTTATCCTGTGAAAACATCGGTTCCTTCTGGGGATGGAAAATCCAGAGGAGGTGTCAATAATATCAGATCTCTGGATTCATAAATCAATGCCTTATCCATACAACTCAGTGACTAGAAACTAGCTGATTATTCCTTATGACTTTGACTGATAACAATAGACCACATGCTTGCCCAACCAACTTATTCGCATACTGAAATATGAACTGAAACTGCCACTGAATATAAATTGTAAATTGTCTGACAGAAATCACTGCTATACCTTGAAAATTTGAATGGTGAAACCAGAACTATGCTGAAACTAAAAACTAAAAGCAATCTTAAACTAAAACTGAGAAAATGCTCAAGGTACTGAGCTTATTTGCACACCTACCTACCCTAATCTACTGAAATTGCTACCCTTCTAAATGATACAATAATGCAAGTGTACCCAGTCAAGCAATTGTCTGAATAACTCTTTTCTTCCACTGCTCTTCACCATATTCAACAACAAACCTGATAATAGTATTTAATAGAAATTCCTGACATGATATAATTTGCAGGGATCTTGGTGCACTTGAAAAACAACTGACATGTCGGGAATATGTGCTGGCTTTGTAAAAAATAACTCCTCCATATAGACAACCACTGGATCAAGGTACTCTTGACTTATTTCTGGGTATTCTGACTCAGCCAACTCAGCTTCATGTCTTGGTACTGTAGATGTTCTCTCTAGGTCTTCAATAAACTCGGAACATGTTTTCATGCTATTTGATGAATGTTGTGTCAATACTTCTACTGAATCGGGCAATGGGGCAGTCTGTCTGATCATATCCATATCATATAAGCTATTAAGAGAATTATTAACATAGGAATATTGAATTTGAAAGCATAAACCAATCAACGCATATGCTATTGGGTCATGTGGTGCTTTAGATGATAGTGTTGGTTCTTCTGAGACCTCATGTTTTCTCTTATAATTATCAACCAAAATGTGATCCAAATTACCTTTCATAATCTGAAATGCATTAAAGCATAAAGGTAGAGAATCAAACTAGATCAATCCATCATCTGTTTCAGACTCTGTGATTTCATCTGCTACTTGACATTCAAAAGGACTAAAGGGCTGAACCCTTGGATCTAAATCATATTTTTTATCATCCATGATTTCCTCATCTAAATGGTGAGAGAGTTCTCTTCTCCTGTGATTATCAACTAGAATGTGATCCAGATTCCCTTTCACAATTTGAAATGAATACAAAATAAGGGTAAAGACTCAAGATGTATTGATTCCTCCTCTATTTCAGTTTCTGTGATTTCAAGATGACTCAGGGAGAGAACTCCTAGATTTGAAAAAGGTTCTGTATCACCCCTCTTTTCCTCATCTGACTCATTAGAGCGTTGCTCATCCTTCTTATTTACAATCTGTTTGTAATTTTCTCTCAAGAGTGAGGCAAAACACATGGGAAGGCATTTGGTACTTACTTGAAAACTTTTCACATTTTCCTCCTTACAATCTTGCTCAACATGTAGAGTTTGATTTCCATCTTTGCATTGTGGTGATCGAGCCGCTTCTTCCCATGAAGACAATGCTGGTTGCTTTGAACAATCAACCTCAATCTCAAGCATGTAGTTTTCATCTTGAAGATTAATTCTGAGAATACAAGAAATTTTCTTACCTCTTTTTGATTTTGAACTTCATTTTCTGTTTTAGGGTGTCCAGGATGAGATGCTAACTACTTGGGTACATTAATATTTGTCTTTTCCATAACTAATGGAACATGAGGTATCTAAACATCAAGTTCCTCTTTCCTAATAATTATATGTGTCATTTAGTTGACTGTGTTTTTCAACACATCTAGCTTTATCTCTGAATATATCAATCGTTCTCTTTCTATTTTATCCTTCTCCACAACCTTTAAATTTGCCTCTCTGTTCAGCAGGTTCGTTTCCACATCAACTGCCATAATTTTCATTTATTCAAGGGTTTCAGGGTCCCTTTCTCTTAAATGGAATGCCATCTATGGGTCAAATGCATCTGGGTAGTGCCAAAGAGCTAATCCTGGGGGTGGATTTATCTTAATAGGCATCAAATGGTATACCTTATTGAACCTGGATAAAAAATGATGCACTGTCTCCCCTGGCTGTATTTTTAAATGATTATACTCTTCTATGATGAAAAAAACATATCCCATGAACACCCATCTATCTAGGTAGACTTGAGTGAATTTATGAAAATTGATAATGCTTGCAGCTGGAAGATATTTAAACCAAATTTTAACTTTACCTTGTAATGATAAGGCAAACATCCTGATACATAAATCATCTTCTTCCACCTCATACCGATCAAGGAAATACTCAAGATTATGAATGTGCTTTTTCTGAAGTGATTTCCACATTCTCTCCATCAAACCTGGGTATATTATTGCTAAAATTTACAGGGAAGTCATGGAGGATAGGAGGCAAAACCAGAGGCTTGTATCTGTTTGGGAATTTTATAGGTATAGGTGGTAATGAAGGAGGCTTATAACCATTTGGAAATTCAGCAAGAGCAGGGGATGAAGCAGGAGGGTCATGTTTCACTGGGTTTTCCACAAGTGCATCCGGGATGTGCACAGGTGTATGAGTATGTACATAATATACAATTTGGGGCTTAGCTTATTGAGGCTCATCAATTTTCCAATGATCAATGTAAACCTTGATAGTGTACTCTTGATTAGGCTTAAAGTAAGATGGAACATAGTTACAGATAAAACCAACAATTTCCTGAATCCAATTTGGGCTTGAATACTTTCTCTTTCCACGCTGACTGGTCATGTTTCAGGTCCTTCCTCCAGTGGAGTCTTTGAATGGAACTGATATGAGTTTGGAGTCACCAGGTGGATGATTTCAACTTTCTTATGTCTAGCTGTAGTCCACCATCAACAACCAGATAGTATTCTTGGAAAATACTCGAATCGGCCGAGTCCCTATGGGCCTTTTAGTCGAGCCCCTACCGGGCCTCACCATATGAATAGTGAGCCGATGGCGGCCCTTTAGTCGAGAGTTCGTCCCTCACCCTACCGGGCCTCTATTTGAAGAAAATAGAGAGATAAATCCCTCATAGATATGAATGTATGAGTCCCTACCGGGCCTCGACCTCGTAACCTCAATCGAGTCGATGGTGGCCTTATAGTCGAGAGTTCGGCAGACTCACCCTCACCATATGAATAGTGAGCCCCCTACAATTTTGACTGGGGTTTATGAGTTTCGATGAAATGCTAAACTTCTTCAATAAGTCCCCAGTATGGTCGCCATTATGTTGTGGCCCTATAATTTATAAGATTGGAAAGAATAAACTATAAAGGACAACATCAAACCACTTTGGAATCGAGGACCTAGCCTTCCTAGACTCAGAGAGGGCTCTCTCTGTTTTTATGATTTAGCTTGATGGTTATAATGATGATATTAGGCTAGTTATAGAAATGGAGGTATGCATTTTTTGTAATTAATTTTGTTGGTTGGATGAGAAGATCTGTAGAAGCTAATCCATTAGGCTATGGAGTCAAACAGGGGCTGGTTCTATTGCATCAAAAGTTCAAAAGCATCATAGGGCAATCTAACTGTGTGTGCTGGATCTTAAAGAAACAGAGATTGTGAGGTGAGAGAAGCAGTGAATGTACAATAGTGGTTAAAAAGAAATTTATAATTTCTTAACCAGATTGCATGAAGAAAACATTCATATTGTAATCACAGACAAAATTAAGGTGCTCCAACAACAAATCTTAATCTAAAATTTCTGTTTTTTACAATCAGCTTAAAATGATACGTAGTGAGGAAAAACAGTGGAAACATTCAACATAGAAAAGGAAATCACATCACCAGACAGACACAACTCAAGTATCATGCAAATGGTTTCTTTCTATTGATGCTCCAATTTCCAAAAATCACAACATTCCAATAGTTCTTACAATGCAAGTTTCAGCAGGGTCCAATTTTCCAACCCCTGATACTGCTAAGGCATATGGTATTTAACTAAAGACTAAGTCAGTTTCCCTAATATAACTTGGAAACCTTTATTGATTACAATTAAATTAAAACTAGACAAGTATGGCCATGCAAAGGGTCAAGACAAAAAACTCTGAAAAAAACACCGCCTTTGGAATTAAATCAGGCATCTTTTATGAATCCAAAAAGTAGGTTGAAGGTGGCTGAGGTAGTCTCAAAGAGGCAACGCTGAGTGGCTCTGACATCTAGCTCTGTCTTTCAGACTGCCTTTTCTGAATCATTAGTTCTAATGCGGCGCTGGCTGCCATATTTACCCTCAAATATCTCTGATCATATAAAGCATAGTAAAGGCACACCAACAAATTTTGTTATTGTTATTTCACTGAAAACAAAAGATCTCGTGGTTGTAAGTGCTTCTTTTGAGCATTGTGCCCTGTCTCCTTTACTCACAGAAAATGCATGGGTAATGTGGACACATAGTTATATTGTTATACTCCTTGACATTAGAGGATTCATCACAACAATTGTATTTAGGGCTTCACCAATCTCTGTTGTTTTGAGGTATTTGCACCATTCCTATTTGTCCAGATAGGTTGAGGACCTGTTTGACATAGATCTTGTGAAGTGGAATTTCCTTGCATGAAGCTTAACCGAGTCTGAATTTATTCTGCCATCTTACCATAGTTTCCCTTTGGAATATGCAGATTAGTCTGAATATCACTAACAACATTCATTGTATAAATTTTACCAGCCTTTGTTGCCCCTCACCTAAGTGTGATTTCGATCAACCATCGTAGCATAGTCATACTGACTAACTTGACAGAAATTAGACTATAAAATAGTTTTCCTTTCAACTTGAAATATGTTTTTGGCACAACCACCTGAGGAAGATACTTTCTCATCATTTCTGCAAACAGAGTCCCATTGTTCCCCTCAAGTAAAAATCTTCCATGATGAACAATTACTGGAGCTCAAGGATCCAACCATAACTTCCACTATTGCAATAGTGTGCCACACTCCATAAGCTATTGAAGTGACAAAAAACTAGGATATCCTCATACATGGATCTCATCGGCATTCAGTCTAAGCAATGCTCTACTCCATGCAAAATCTCTAACTTGATCACCGATCATCTGAATCTCATCGATGACAACAACTTCATTGCATTCATCTGTAGAAGCCATTTCTACAGTACAAGCAACATGGTTTGCAAATGGAACGTATTTATTCTCTAATCCAGTATGAAGACTGCAATACACACCAAGTGCATTCACTTTGTCAAACACTTCCATGGAAAGAATATGAAGTGGACTACAATAAATCCCACTCTTTGCCTCCAAGTACCGTTGTAGATAATTATATGTTTTGCCACTATTTTTTGGCCCACAATGGTAAATAATCTTCCTTTTCATCGCTCTTGCAAACGGGAACCATGTATGCGGCTTCATAAGATCGACAAACTGAACTAGAGTCTGAAACCTCATTATCTCATCCAGAGACTGTTTCAAGCAAAACAACCACTGTAATATCTCCATCAACTGCTTCATCTCAGATTTGGCTAGTTTCGAAATTGGCTCATCTCTTGAAACAAAACCGCAGGATCACTAAACCGAATATCTCCAGTACTTCTAATATTGACTTCTCCTTCCTTCAAAGTTTCAGCGTCTTTAGAAATTTCTAAAATATTTGCATCTTTTGATATCTTTGTCGCACTCCCAGTCCTCGTTGCAGCTCCTGTTTTCTCGGTACTGCCTGCAATTTGCTCGACCTATTACGTTAGAATAGAGAAATATTTTGCATTTCCTAAAGTTTTTGAATTTTTGTTCTGAAAATGATACAATGTTGGCTCGAAATACCACGCAAGTCGTTTAATTTCAATACATTCAACATCTGACCATTGAAAATCAGTTTCCCACTTCCCAACTCACTTTGATGCTTCCACAGAGCTTGTGCGTTGGCTTGTACATTGCTGAGTTCATCATGAAAAACCCACCATAGGATTTCAGAGGGCCCAACAGATGGTAAGGATTATCAGAGGGAGGGGGTGCTAACATATTCTCCACTTGCCACATTGTTAATGGCTGGGATTTGAAAACAACCCATTTCAGACCCCCCCCCCCTCCTCCATTAAACTTCGACACAACGAGGGGGTCCGAAATTAGATTGGAGCCATTGATTTTAATCAATGATCATCATTCATAGCCAAACATGCGTAAGGTTTAACAATTTTTAAAATAGAGAATTAATTAATTAATACTACATTTTAAATACATTCAATTTCATTCCAAATAAATTTACCAAAGCCACTTCAAATTTGACCCACCTTCACTTATGAATTTAAGAAGTTTTCTAAAAATAATTCTCTAGTCTTTTGCAATATTTTCCAAACACCATGTCTTAAAATGTTCTACTCGGGCAAGCTTTCTCTGCTGTTCATAAAAAAAAAAATCTTCCAAACATGATACAAGAACTGTTGTAGCATTTGATCGTTCAAACACTATCCTATGCAAGGACTCTGTTTCAGTTGCAGAATTTACATCCTGATTCAAACTTTGGAAAGGTCAAGAATGTCATTTATAAGTTGAAGAACTAAATTCTGAGAGGATATCACGACATCCATCAATTGCCGTTGTTCTGCATCTAGTTTGGCAGTAGCAAGTATTTCAGCCATGCTAACAACACCTGTTAATGGTGAACGAATTTCATGAGACATTGTCTCCAACATTTGTTTTGATCTCATGGCTTACTCTGTTATATGGATTGTTTTATTGAGTTTTGTCTCCATATATTTTCACACTGCTAGTTCCTCTCGAAGCTTTACCAAATTTTCAGTCTTTTCAACCTGATAAGTAATATCCATCCCCATATAGTTCACTCTAATTGTATCCCTATTTTTACTAAAAACAAGCTCTACTCAGATTAAGAATGTCTTCGTCCCAAAAAAATTTGTTTCAAAAGTAATTTCCCATTTTTCTGGTAATCAACACAGTAAAAATTCTTCCTTAAAATCCTGAGATCCTTTCACATGTGCTCCAGAAAATATCTTAACATCCTTTTTCCCTATGATATCCTCTCCCTGAAGACTAGGAAAGTGATTATAGATAAACTGATAACGTAACTCCTTATCTGGATGACCAATCACAACAGCTGCATTATGTAGAACAAAATGTAAGAAGTTGTCAGCTCTTGTTAACATATGAGATATTTCTTCCACTGGTTGCATTTTTTTTTCTAACAACCCTATGTTTTCTTCCAGTTTTCCCTAGAGCTTGTTTTCTCTTTCAATGCTTGCATCCAATAATAGTTCAATATTTTTGCCCATTCTTTCCAATAATCTCTAGAATCATGCTCAACACTCATTCGAAATTTATTAGTGCAAATATAAATGTCCTTTTTAGAACTTGGTTTTGTTTCTCCAAATCTATAATCATCCTCGAGAATTGAAATATTCCTCTTGTCTACAACACAATTCTCTCCTTCAAACATGTGCTCCTCCAAAATTTCAAGTTCCTTAAGTTAAAATTCTTTCTTTTGTTTCTTTAATATGTCAAGTTCTTCATTCAGAAGACGGAAAGAATTTTCTTGCCTAGCCTCCCACTGCTTCATAAGGCAACCCATCTATGAAGACCCCTTTTCAGTCAAATCAGTCAATTCCTTGAGACGCTTGAAGTCCACAATAGATGTTTCCTGCACTATTGAAAACTCTTCCAAAATATCTTGATCTGAACCAGGTTGGTCTATATTGAACTGCTTATTTGCTGCCTTTTCTAACTCTTCTGGCCACATTGATGGTAAAACTTCTATGTCCATTTCTGTAGAATAGTCTTCTCCCATATTGCAACAAAGTGTAACTTTTAAGATTTATCCTATGCTAACATATTCAACATAGCACCTTTTAACTCAATGAATGATAGGAATACACATTATATGTTGGTTGGAATGAGGAGATCCCATGGTCTATATGTAGTAAGAGGCCAAGAACCTTAATGGAGGTTGACTATTTTCATATGTTGATGTTATGTTTTCCATCATAATGCTAGTTCTTTCTTGTTAATGTCTTCCTTTCTTAAGTGATCCAGATCTTTTACGTCATGGATGCATACAAAATTTCATATAAAAGAGTGTATAACCAAGTAACTTAAACAAATGAAAAGAGATGGTAATAATAAGAAAACATGATATCAAAGACACAAGACGATTTGATTACAGAGTTCACCCAATTTGGGCTATGTCTTCAGGCCCTGCTCAAGGTGGGGAGGCATATTTCATTAAATGACAACAAAAATGAATTACAAGAAAATTTACATAAATGACACCTTATACCTCCACTTCTAGTGATGGCCTAAAAATGGAGACCTTGGTTGGAGAAACATATTGCACGGTTGGATTCCTCGCGATAAATTGTGAAAAAATGACTCTAAACTTGTCCCGTTTTGACACTGGCACTTCTGGACCCCAAAGGAATAATTTCAACATCACCCAAGATTCCTAGTTTAGGGTTCCACCCCCTCGACCTCTCCTAGTTCCATTGCTCCACTCCTCCGCCGGTGGGTCGAATGAAAATGAGTGAGGTTAAATAGATTTCGTGTGGCAGACTAAACAAGGTTTGGGTAGTTGGCAAATATGGTGGGCTTGTTGGGGACATACGGAGTTCAAAATCCATTGCACCCCAATTGGCTTGGACTTGTGTTAAATATGGAAGTTCGTTTTTTTTTTTGTTTGAATGTAATATGGGGCTGCTCGTTCGTGGGCTGACCGACATGGTCCGAGCATGTTCGAACCCCGCCAACCCCATAATATGGTGACAAGCATCGGGTGGGGACCCACCCACCACATTATAATATATTTATATATATACGTAGTCCATTGAGTTGGCGAGGTTAGTTGCCCACCACCCCAAAATTTTGATTTTTGTTATATATAGAGTTAAAATTTCGTTGTCGGTTTTTAAGAGATATTAGGAAAGTGAAGGAGGCGACAAATTCACCTTTCTGACCACTGTTTTCTATGCCCCATGGGCCAATTTTTTTTCTCGTTAGTGGCTACCACTTGGCCTAGTTTAAACAAAACTGTGACCGGCTATAACTTGAGCATACAAAATTATATTTGAGTGTCATTCACATCGTTGGAATTAGGACGACGAGCACTATGATCTAGTCCTAGTTTCATTTCAATCTGATGACTTTGATTTTTGAGCTATTTCAAGGTCATCTCTATTTCTGGAGCCACTCAGATCATTCCTCTCCTCTAATGAGATTTTGGGTCGCCAAAAGCTTTATTAATAAATTTTAAAGTGAGAGAATTTCTCCCTCACTTTCTCTTTTTCAATCCATCAAGTCTTGCTTGGATGCACTCCCTTGAAACCAATACGAAGGTACTCTAAGTCTCCCCGTCGTGAAGTCCTAGTATTCTTGTTAAGAACGATGTCCTCATGTAGCTTGTCCAAGTATTGAAGTGAAAATTCATCCACTATAGGAACTTGTCTAACCTCTTCAATATCCATGATCAAAGGAGGCTCATAAAGTGAGGAGTTTTCAACATTCACCACTGAGTACATCTCCATGTATGCTAGAAATTCGAGACGAAAAAAATTGTCTCCAATCTTCTCTAATAGAATGGGCCATATCAGATTGGTATCAAATGATGTGGAGCCATACCCTGTCTCCAACCTTGAATTGGTGATCGAATCATTTCTTGTCATGTCGAGATTTGTATCAAGCTTGAGTTTATTCCAGCCGCTCTTGCACTGCCTGGTGGATCATCTGAATCCATTGAATGAACTTCCGCGCTTTGTCCCTGTCATCTTTCCCACTAGAATATTCATCTCTCCCAAAGACCATTTCTAAGGGATCCTTTGGAAAATATCAAAATCATGTCTCAATTTGTGAGCTTTGACTGGATGAATGCACTACACAGTTGTATGCATGTTGCACATAGGAAATTTGTTTGTCCCACAACTTGGGATGCTTGCCACAATAGCCTCAGAGTAAATTTATCACTGTGTGGTTGAAAACCTCTGTTTGTCTGTTGATTTGCAGATGAAATGTTGTGCTCCTCTTCAAATTGGCGTCCGAAATTCTCCACAAACTCATCCAAAACTCTCCAAGAAAATGAGAGTCTCGATCAAACACAATTGATGTGGGAAACCCAAAATGGACCCATAAAAATTGGAAGAAAAGATAAGCAGTCTGTTATGCAGTGACCTGCTTCTTACAAGGGATTAAGACACACATTTTTCTAAATCAATCCACAAAAACATACAAATAGTCATGCCCTCTCCAGAAAAAGGAAAACTGCCTACAAAATCCATTAACACACTTTCCCATGTACGACTCACAATAGGGAGTGGTATGTAGAGTCCTGAATTTCTATTAGTGGTCTTGCAAGCTGAACACAACACACATCCCTTTACATATTTAGTCACAATATTTTTCATGTGAGGTCAATAAAAAAACCTCTATAAATGACACAAAGATTTTTCTACACCAAAATGACCTGACATAAGAGAGGTATGTGCCTCTTTGATTACATGTATCCTCATTGATGAGTTAAGTGCTTTGGAGATTGTTTGAAGGCACTGTTGAAGGTGAAGATTTTGTCAAGGCTCGTTGCAGAAGATATTGGGAGTCTTGAAGCACTACTAAAATTATATTGAAGAATTGAAGCATAGGGTTGGAGCCATAGAGGATAGGAGTCCTAAAAAAGACCAGGTTGGAGCCCTAGAGGTTGGAGTCTCATAGAGAAAAGGTTGGTGCCTGGGGAAGATAGGGTTGGAGCCTTGTGAAGCCCAAGTCAATGCTTTGAAAAGTATAGGTTGGAGCATAGTGGATTAGAGATTGGTGTCTTCATCTTGGGTTGGAGCCCAAATTATTATTGTACTTCATTAATTGTAAATAGGATTGAAGTCCTCATCATTGATTAATAAAATTATTATTCTATCATTGTTCATTTTGTGTTCTAATTATAAGTGATTTTAACTGGTAAAAATAAAAATTGAAAATAAATACCGATTCACCCTCCCTCTCAGTATTTCCAACATTCTCATAATATCCCTTCTTCATCGGACATCTTGAAGAAAAATGACCCATATTTCCATAGTTGAAACACTTGAATTTACTCAAGTCCTTCTTAGGCTTACCCTTCATTCATGCTGCAAGTGCCACATCCTCATCTACCTTCCTCTAAGGATTAAGATACTTGTCTCGCAAATATTCCAGAATGAAGTCATCCCATATTCTATTCTAGTATGGAAATTTCTCCCTGGCAACGATTCCTTTGATGAAGGGATTCCATTCCTCGATGAACCATTTAAAGGAAATCCTTTCCATATATCCATCTGAAGTTTTGACACCGAAGGCAAAAAGCTCATCTCTGTCCCAAGACAACCTCGTCAGATATAAATTCACCCCTTCACCCTTTATCATCTTGGTGGAATTCAACTTGTCCTCCAATACTAGTACTTGATTCTTGTTCTTATTCTGGAAAAAAATTCTGTAGAGCCATCCACATCTCATGTGAATTGTTCTTCCTAGAAAAATGAGGTATTAAGGAATCCTTCACACCATCAAGGATGATCAATCTCACCTTCATATCCAAATCTTCCCATATATCCAGCTCCTTAGGGTTGGTTGGCTTCTTGATCTCTTTCTCGAAAAAATCACAGATCTTGTTGACCTGCAAGACCAACTTGATCCTTTCCTTCCAAGGAGTATAGTTGGACAACCCTTCCAACCTATCCTTATAACTGAGGCCTGCTTGCAAATTCGACATTGTAGTGAGCCCTTCACTTACAATATGACCAATTCCCTCTCACGTTGTGATTCGCTGTGCATAAGTCTGATTCACTAACTTTCGTAGTAGCTCAGACATGCTCTGAAACCAAGCTGATTTTCTACAACCTTGTGTCTAGGTTAGAGTCTTAAAATCACTAACGATACCAAACCAAGAATCTAAACCATGAACTACTTTGCATAGCAGAAATATAAAGCAGTAAATCACACATGCACAAATATACATAGTGATGCATGAGCATCCTACTCAAATTTCATTAAAATATTTGGGTGATTTAGGGGGTGATGTTTTTTTAATTATTTTATAAATTATGCAAATTTTAAATAAATTGAGAGGAAAAGCTGAGTGTGAGGTTTATTGTAAATATTCTCTTAATAAATTGAGAATATGAGTGGAGTTGGGTTTGTATAGATATTTTAGGGATTATAAACTCCTTAAATGGAACTTAGTTGAGTCAAAGGAGGGATAAAGCTATTTTAGAATTTGGTTGAGTTATTTGTGGAGGAAATCATGGATTCAAATTAATCCACAATTATGTATAAATATGAGATTTGTTTGAGGATGGAAGATAGATAGGCATAGAGATGGAATAGGACAGAAAAGAGAAAGAGAGCGTAGAGTAGGAATGGTGTGACAGTGTGACGAGTTGTAAAGGTGAGAGCAAGAGGCCACAAATGTAATACTCGGCCAAGGAAGGGTTTGAATCTGTAATTTCTTGTTGTATTTTATGCAAGTATTTTGGTTGTGTTCGGCTCTCTCTTCATATATATTATGTATGGAATCTAAGTGATTTGTATGAGGATTTTGAAATTGAGGATTTCATGTTTAAGAGATTACACACTCTTTTGTGCACAATATTTTGATTTGTGCAGAAATTCTGCATCATTTTGATATTAGAGCGGGAAGATGCTTGCCTGTTGTGGGAGTAAATTGGTTTTGAGTGTGTTGTGTGCGCTATTGTGAAGAATGCAAGCGCAAAGGGGCAACCAATGAAATATTTGGCCCATGCGAAATTGATATAGTTATTATTATAACATTCCATATATTCGCTCTATTCCATTTTTTATGTTGTTTATGTGACTCTGCAATTATATATATATATATATAGATACAATTCAACGACACTTATCCACGCATTCTTCGATTGGAATTATGGAATCCCACATTCACCCAACGACACTGTTCCACCTATATATATATATATATATATACGTGGATAAGTGTCGTTGAATTGAATGTGCGATTGGAATTGAATTAATTCCAATCGAAGAATCGATCTTAGTAAGCCACGAATAAAAGCTGTTGTAATCTTGGATTGTCATAAGAAATGCCAAACGAAATGTCTGACTTGGATGTAAGGCAGGTGTGGATACTGTGAAATGGCAAGCGAGCATTGTTTTGGAAGCAAGTGTAGTGGTTACAAATGCTGGTAGCTGGTATTGGGCCAACGTGGAACGTTGAAATGAGTGAAATGCCAATACAAGCACAGATTTTGTGGGATGTTGAATGCAAAGTCGAGAGCATAAGAGGATGGTGTAGATATAAACGCAAAGCAGGAAGGTGGAGATCACTTGAATTTCTAAGTAGTCGGTAAGAAAAATTGCGGAACTGGTGTAACGTGAACACAAATTGGGAAGGCGGAAATAAATTGTTGCAGACCTGAACCTATAATAGCTTTCTACCGGTGTCGACGTTGTGAGGAGCTCATCATTTGTGGTGTGTGCTGTAGAAGTGCACGGTACATTTTGTATATTTTTTTTTATAGTGGTTCAAATGGCGCATTGAAAGAAAGATAAATGGTGTGTAAATTTTTTATGAAAAACTATAGAGCATATAAAATCTATCCAATTGCACGGTTTGATCCTTTGCGTCGAATGCAATTTTTTACTGCATTGAATATATAACGTGTGCCTTTGTTTTTTATCAACTAAAGAAGATCTCGTGTTCCAAGTTTGCAGTTCATCCAAGTTAAAGATATTTTTTTATCGGCGTGTCAAAGCTGACCTAGAAGGGGAACGCACTCCTATGCTCATATATGTAGAAGAATATGATAACATGGCATGGAAATTTCATCGAAGCTATTCAACAATCTGGCCACAACTAAATCAGGTTTTGATAACTCATATTGTCTTTGCGGTTAAGAACTTTTGAAAGAAATCTTGGCGTTGAATATTGTTTTCCACATAGTACTTGGATCTTCTGACCTTCAGTCCGATTACTTGGAAAGAAACAGAATCCTACAGTTTGAGTAACATTATGGTTCTTTCAAACTAAATTTACTTGGAGTCAATATAAATGATGGAAGCTACAAGTTCTTTGCAATTGTTCCACGTTCTAAGGCCTTACAACCACCGTGGACAATTTACTCGCTTCGGGTGACTCCTCAGTACATAGAAAATAAGTGGAAAACGAAAAACATGGACAAGTTGTGAGTTGAAGTCAAAGGAGATATGAATATGCACCGAATTAAAATGTGGTTTGAGCGTGGTTGTGGCATATCGTTTTTAAGGTTGAGATAATTGAGATCTACATGGAGGAGAAAGCCTATAAAGGAGCATCTATGATTTCCATGAGTTAAAGATCATGATTGATCGTTGCTTGTAGCGCATGCGAAAATGTTCACATTGTTCTGTTTAGAAGATAGTGCGGTTTGTGTTTGTTGCTGTCGGAGAAATATGTTGATGCCACCATGTTAAAAGAAAGTTTTGAAAAATTCCTATGAAGGAATTTTTTTTTTTTTTGTGCATTGAAGAGAGACGCTGTTGCATGAGAACTGTCACTGCAAATAAGGAGCTACATGGGAGTGTAGGAAAAATGTTTGCGCTAAGATGGTGAGGGTATTGAAGAGGTTATGCTATATTTTTTTGTACAATGTCGATGAAGGGCATGCAAATATTCACAGTGATAAGAATGACATAGAGGCATGAAATACAAAGAGTTAAAATTGCAAAGAGTCAAAATATCCACTATTGTAATTATTAGGTCAAGATTTGAAGTCAAATAATATATTAAGGTCAAATGAAGAAATTTGGATAGCTTGAGTCAAGTTAAACCATTGAGTTATTGTACAAAAGGGTACATTTTTTATCCAAGATGAAGAGTTGATGTCAGTCTGGAGTCAAAAAATCTTAAATCAAGTCAAAGTTTTGAATGTAATTGGGTGCATGATTGGCGGATCCTGACACCCAAAGAGTGTGGTCATTGTAACACAAGAAATACTACAATTGTTGTTTGCAATAAAGAGGAGCAAGAGAGTTTCCCAGAAGATGATTCCAGCACAGAAGTCAAGCGCAAGAAGAGAGCTTACATTGTTGGATGGGAAATATGAAGGCTTGCTGAAAAGTGGAGTTAAATGAAATCCACAAGTGAACAGATGAAGTTCACAAAGGAGAAAAAAATGACTGTTGATAGTCATTTCCGAGGTTTTGAGAAAGACCACAACAGAAGAAAGAAGAAGGAAGATGCCAAGGAAAATGACATATGGAAGCAGTTGACTGATGAAAAATATGAGAGGGAGAAGGATGAGATATCAATTCATCTTGAGTTATTGATGGAATTGTTGTAGAGAAATAAGAAATACCAGAGACATGGTTGGACCATGAGGAAGAAAGTGAAATGGTAGATACTACAAGAAAATAGGAATCAACAGGTAAATATGCAGTTAACAAAAGAGATGAGAAAGCTCGAGAAGATGATGAGTGTGCAATTGAGATGTGAAGAACTTAGAGAAGCTGAGTTGGAAATGGAAGTTTTCATTTGTGGACCAGAAACGGGTGAAATTCTGGGTGAAGATAATAATGAGAAAGATCTCATGGACTATTGGAATAGTTCAAAACAATTTGAAGATATGTTAACAAGGGAAGTAGATGAGGCTATGAAGCCTTGTATTTTTAAATCTTATAGTTTGTGTATGTTTGCAGGACGTGTGCCAGAAGATGATGGAAAATATGGTGAAACTGTCACAAATATGAATAAAGCTCTTGAGGTGAAGTATGATGGAGAATGCCTTTTAGAGGAGGAAGGTATTGATTTATTGCAGCAGAAAGAATTCATAGATGAATTTCTGTTTGGTTTAAGACAACCAATTGAAGCTGTTATGGAGCACAAGCATAATGAAAATTCCATAGTGATATTCCAAGGAGGTAAACAAATGAATTTGTTTAATGAAATTGATGAAATAATTTTGCAATGTGATAATACAGAAAACATGATAATTCAGAGGATTTCTAGAAGAAGAATGAAAATGAGAATGCAGGTTGTGATGAAATGCTAGAAAGATTTCACATGGAAATAGAGTTCTTGGAAAGATGGCTCAAGGAACCTGAAGGAGAAGTGAAGCTTCCAGAACCTGATAAAGAAGAGATTGCAGTTGTCGTGCATGATAAGGATGGAATGTCTCTAAATTTTATAGAGTTAAGTGAATGCTTTGACTCTTCAAATAATAATGTGGCTGTAGGTACAAAAGGAAACATTAATAAATATGATGTTGAAATCAGAGGAATTGAGCAGAAAGTATCTGAAGATGAGATGAAAGATCAGGAGTAGAAAGAAAGTTATGTCCTTAGAGACATAAAGGAAACAACAGTATTGATCTAGTAGGATGAAAGAAACCATCAATTCAAAAGAGGATTTACTAAAATCCAGAAGGTCTATGATGGGAGATTGGTGCCTGGAGCATCAAAAGAGGCCAACAGGTCTTGTATTTTTAAAACTAATAATTTGTTGATGAATGCAGGTACATCACTGGATGAGAAATTTGTTACTATAGGGGCAATCAATGACTATAGCTGTGATCAAGGAGAAGTTCTTGATTATTCTTCATTTCAGAAAGTTGAGTGTTCAATGCAATTGGAGACGAAAGCATCAGACAAAGAGGAATTACTTTGAGGAATTAGTGAAAGTAATTGTTATAGAGGCCGATGGAATCTGGTTTAACAGAATGAGTGATGTTGGTGATGCTGATGTAAAGCCAGTTCGAGATTCTTTCAAAGCCTGGAGACTAGAAGAATGGGTATCAACGTTTCTACACAAGTTTGTATTTCCTGAAATAAAGACGATATGGTATGGAAAATCGAGAGTTACATTCAATAGTGTTCCGAAAATACTATTCTAGGAATTCTGTGCAAAATTACAAAATAGAGTTGATACTTTAAAAGACCGACGACAAAACAGAGTTTGGAATCCTGGAGGTAGCAAGTTATTGAGACTTGTGGCTGTCACATTACAGAAAAGTGACAGACCTCATAGATAGGAGTCTATGGAAACTTTTTTACATGGGGAGTCTGATGCAGGAGCATCCTCCTCAAATTTCATTAAAATATTTGGGTGATTTAGGGGGTGATGTTTTTTTAATTATTTTATAAGTTATGCACATTTTAAATAAATTGAGAGGAAAAGCTGGGTGTGAGGTTTATTGTAAATATTCTCTTAATAAATTGAGGATATGAGTGGAGTTGGGTTGTCTAGATATTTTAGGTATTATTAACTCCTTAAATGGAGCTTAGTTGAGTCAAAGGAGGGATAAAACTGTTTTAGAATTTGGCTGAGTTATTTGTGGAGGAAATCATGGATTCATATTAATCCACAATTATGTATAAATATGAGCTTTGTATGAGGATGGAATATAGATAGGCATAGATATGGAATAGGATAGAAAAGAGAAAGAGAGCGTAGAGTAGGAATGGTGTGACAGCGTGACGAGTTGTAAAGGTGAGAGCAAGAGGCCACAAATGTAATACTCGACCAAAGAATGGTTTGAATCTGTAATTTATTGTTGTATTTTATGCAAGTATTTTGGTTTTGTTCAGCTCTCTATTCATATATATTCTGTATGGAATCTAAGTGATTTGTATGAGGATTTTGAAATTGAGGATTTCATGTTTAAGAGAATACACACTCTATTGTGCGCAATATTTTGATTTATGCAGAAATTCTGCATCACATAGTTTTAAACAAAATTGTACAATAATGTACATTCACCAATCTTCTTTATATTAAACAAAAATATGAATAATACAACATTCTATGGTATGCAATATACAATAAAAAAATCAATGTCATATATTGTCCTACCAGTCCTTCACTTCCGTACTGCTTAGTAGTTTTTCCATAGTCCATCAAGGCCATAACACATCGAGACTCCAGGAGCATTTCCACCTAACACTGCTGAAGTAACTTCTATAGAGTGTACACGGGATAATCCAATTTTCACTCTGGTTAGGCCTAATTCCCAAGATCCAAAATTCTAGTCTAGCAGTCACCTTTGTCCATCGAGGTGCTGCACTTCGACACCAAACTTCACCCAACCTTCAACTCCTCTTCGTCATTTCAAAATAGCTCGTCTAGGGATACTTTTGGTGGCCAACACACTTCCCTCCACTAGATCAATGGCACCCAATAATACACTGCAAAATATTCTCCTAATTGGGGTTTCTTCTCACTCAAGACAATCCCAATACACAGATCCCACGGGCTGCTTCAAATATGATTCAAATCGGGTCAACTCCTTTGACCAAACGCTCCTCCAAATGCCGCTTTTCTGAATTACTGCAATGCTACAACTCTAGGACTGGTTAGCGCACTAACCACAATCCCCAACCACCTAACAAAATGGACCAAAATTAATCATTGTTGTGGTTTTCCTCCAATAATACGGTGCCCTCCATGGTGCTCTTTTAGGGTAGATCTATGCCAAAAAAAAGGGATATTCTCCCTAAAACGTCTGTGACACCCTTCAACACCTAAACTAGGGTTGTGACAACCTCTTGGGAGGCATGTTAAACCTTTAAATAATCCCCAAACAACCTTGCTATCCCTACCTTGGATGCGACCTAGAATAACAGGGTTGCGACCCTTCTTCCAACGTTTCTACCCTTAAAAAATACCCCTGAAATAACTTGTATACCCTCGCTGTTCCTCCTTCTATTGCTGTGGCTAGGGAACATAAAATTTCTCCAACGAGTCGTCCTCCTCCTCAATGAGCTGATTTCCTTGAGATTGTGCTGTACAAGATGGATTCTAAAATGACATGTTCTCACCTCTTATTTATACCAAACAAGATGTCTCCATGAATTATGAAGAGACATGTCTTTTGGCCAAAGTTACTTCAAGCCTACATGACTTGAATACCAAATAATTCACTGTCAACTTTAAAAATTCATATCTACACTTCTACAAATTGGAATTCAACGATTCTCGAAGCATTGGATTCTCCTTTCCGCTCTCTATCATCTCTTTCTTTCACATTATAAATGTGCTCTTGGAAATGCCCCAAACATTATTGGGTGCAAAACCCCATACTTGGGTTCCAAGCCCACAAGTTACCATTGTGGTGCCTTTCCCTCCAAACCCCGAACCCTAGGGCTTGGAGTGCCTCCCAAGCTATACAAATCAACAACATCAAGCACCTTTTTCACATGACTCACATGATCTTTCCATGTCCTACTGAAAACAAGAATGTCATCAAGATACACAAGTACAAAATCATCAAGAAAAGGCCTAAAAATATCATTCATCACCCTCATGAATGTGGCCAGAGAATTGCATATTCTGAATCCATTCAAATAACCCTTGTTTTGTAGAAATTATACAAACATATGTATATCAATGGATTCAATCTGATCAAGAAATTTACTAAAGCTAGATAATGAATCCTTCTACAAATGAATTGCGGAAAATAAACACGATCGCCAATCACAACAAGTGCAGAAATAAACAAATCAAACCACAACACTGATATTTTATTAGGGAAAGCTTGCTGCTCAAAACCCCTCTATATTCTATTGTATATTCACCAAGGAATCATGAAACAATTACAATGCACTCTTCTCACAAGAGTCTCCTAAACTCTCACAATTGTCTCACACTGATTCAGACAAAATCGGGCCAACACTTAGCCAATTCTCAGCCTGTCTTCAGCTTGCCTTTCTCACACAATTCATGATGAATGGAATCCCTATTCCTTAGGAATTTCAACCTTTCTCAACTGTGCTAGTATCATGGGAAATCCTGTGGTGTTTTAACTGCATCTGGGCAGTTTGCTCATATCACAACTGATAGTCAACTTCCCTTTAACCTTTGTCTCAACTGGGTCTCCACTAGAACTGAAATGCATGCAACTATTAATAGTAAATCATCAGTTGCATGATAGATCACTACATGTGAATTAAATATGATTTAATTCACTTGATCTATCACTAGTGCAACAAACAATTACAACTAGTTCAACTGACTTTAACTCACTTAACTGAGTTAACTAATTTCTCATTCATTAAACTAATGCACTAACTGCAACACAGAATCTAAAACACATAGAATCACTCTGCATGCCTCACAAACCACCCTCAACTCGAAATTCATGAGCTAACTAAGTCTATCACACTCAATTAACTATTACAAGTGATTATCAGATAATATTACATTTTATTTTCCAATTTAATTAAAGCATAATTAAATATACACATTTCCAATTTATTAAATAAATTGAATTGCACACTAATGTATCGATAGGGTCCATCACTACATGACCTGTGGTCCCACACTAGTGTAGGTGCTGTCATGTTGTTTTTGGATTCCAATTTCACAGTTTCTTGTTGCAAATTTCAACACTCCCTCTCAACTAGAAAGGAATCAATCTGTCTCGATCCGGTACCTTGGAATGTCCTTGCATGCGCATATGCACCTATTGCATACGACATGAAACTCTTGGATGTGACATGAAACTCTTGCATGCAATGCTTCTCTAGTGTTTCTCACACATGCAACTTTTCTGAAACTGAATAGCCTCCCAAAAACTGAATCAGTACAATGCATCTATCATAAGAGTCTTCTGACTGCTGCTAGCTACTGCATATGTCTACTGGACTCTCTGTGCTATTGAAATTTGCATCCATGCACTCTGCACTGCTGCCAAATCTGATTTGCGCTCCAATATCCAACACCTGTCACTCTGATTTCTGTCCTCCTAACATCTGACTGCATTAATATCAATGATCCTGCTACTGTTGTATTGTGGGCTCCTTGTAGCCAGGTTCAATCCATGAGATGCACCATCTCTAGGACCCTGCCCAAATTTATTCTTAAGATTAATTTTGCACATCGCCCACCTCACACCTGGAGGTATAGCTACATGTACTCCCTCTGCTCAGATCGTTCGAAATTTCTCTACTTGAGTGGTTTCTTCCACTCCATGATCCTCCGCATGTGGCTTCTCCAAATCTTGAGGTTCATTCTTTGGAACTAAGAGTTCCTCATCTGCATGAAAATCAAGCTCCCTCTCAAGGGAAAATTGCATGGCTTTGTCACACTTCCCCATGGTACATACCTTGCATGTGTTTATCTGTGCAAGAGTACCCTTTGGAAGATCTGTAGAAATCTGCTACATGACCTTCAAAGCTACGTGGTGTAGATGGCCCAATCTCCTATGCCATTACTCACCCTCATCCCGACTCACCACTTTTTCTGCTTTACCCATCAATGCTGCACATTGATCTACATCAATTTTATAGAGATTCTTCACATGAATCCCAATCTTCTTGGCTTGTCCTATGGCTTTGTGTCAAAGGAAAGATTCCCCTTCACTAAAAACCACATCATAACCTCTATCCTCCAACATTGCGACTGGAACTAAATTATTTTTCAAGCTTGGTACATGCATTACATATTTTAATAAGAAGGGTTTATCTGAATATCTCTAGAAGGTAACTGTACCAATCCTGATAGCAATTTACCGCCCATCATCGCCCATTTCGAAATTTATCTAGATGTCTTTCTTCTCCAAGCTACTGAAAAGTTCTTTGTCTCTCGTCATGTGGAAATATGCACCACTATCTAAGTACCACCCTGATCCCATTGCACTTGACACCATGCATGCGATCAACGAGAATTCCAACTCAAATTGCGAGGCCAAAGCCTCACCAAATGTATATCCTAAAGCCTTATTGTTCTTCTTCTTTTGTTGACAATTGTGGCATAATGTCCATGCTCGTGACGGTGAAAACATTTCACTATGGACATGTCGCGCTCCCTGCATTCTTTGCCGGTCTTAGATTTGGAATAGGATTTATTTCCCTTCCCCTTCTTTGCCTTACCAACCAAGGCACAATTTTCTTTATCATATTCCTTAGATGAAGATCCATCCTTAGTATTCCTCCTAAATTCTTCTTGCACCAAATCCAACCAAAGTCGTTCCCAATCTGGTAGCTTCTCCCTCCCATTGACAGCGTCCTGATAACTATGCCAACTCTTGGGAAGTCCTAGAAGATCTAGGCTCACCAAGTCATCATCCGCTACAGTAATTCCGACACTCCCAAGCTCATCTCGACATTGGACAAACTTGGTTAAATAATTCCAAATAGTGTCATATTTCTCCATTTTGATTTTCCTGAGCTTGTCCTTCAGTGCAAATTTTCTATGATCACTGTTGTTCTGAAACATATCTGTCAAAGCCTTCCACATTACATATGGAGTCGCTTTTCCATGGAGACTTGAGACAATGTGGTCTCGTACTCCCTCCAGTAAGATCCTCCTCGCCCTTGCAACCTTCTTTTTCGAAGCATCAAAATTTGTAACATCTACTGCAGCGGGTTTAGGAATGTCATTATCAATGAATTATTTCAACACATTTTCCTCCAGTACTGCATCCATCCTGTATTTCCATGCAATATAATTTGAAATTCCCTCGAGTGCATACTCCAATCTCAAGCCATTGAAAGCCATTTAGATCTTGATTCGTCTGTCGCACCAAGAATACTTTTGCAAATTCGAATTCTATTCAGTCACAAACTCAACTTCTCCTCCACTATAGTGATTTCCTATGCTTTGATACCATGTATAAATTATACAAACATATGCATATCAATGGATTCAATCTGATCAAGCAATGTACTAAAGCTAGAGATTGAATCCTTCTACAAATCAATTGCGGAAAATAAACATGATCACCAATCACAAGTGCAGAAAGAACAAATAAAACCACAACACAGATATTTTCCTGGGGAAAGATTGTTGCTCAAAACCCCTCTATATTCTATTGTATATTCACCAAGGAATCATGAAACAATTACAATGCACTTTTCTCACAAGAGTCTCCTGCACTCTCACAACCATATCACACTGATTCAGAAAAAATCGGGCCAACAATTAGTCAATTCTCAGCCTGCCTTGCTCATGCAATTAATGAGGAATGAAATCCCTATTCCTTAGGAATTTCAACCTTTCTCAACTGAGTTAGTATCATGGAAAATCCTATGGTGTTTTAACTGCATCTAGGAAGATTGCTAATATCACAACTGATAGTCAACTTCCCTTTAACCTTTGTCTTGTTGAAAATTTCAACATGTTTTGTCTTGAATGTAGTATTCCATACATCTCATTCTGCAATCCTGACCTGATGATATCCACTTTGCAAATCCAGTTTTGTGAAATAGAATTTTTTTTTCAATTGATCTAATAAAGCATCAATGTGAGAGAGAGGGTACTGATTTTTCACCGTTATTTTGTTGAGTGCTATGTAGTCCATGCACATCCTTCATGTTACATCCTTCTTTGGTAGAAACACAATGTGCGAACATCATGGATACTAAATTGGTCTTATGACGCCTTGCTTCAAAAATTCATGCACCTGTTTCTTTATCTCCTCTATCTCAATGGCTGACAACCTGTACATACCAATGTTGGGTAAAGGAACATCCTGTTGCAAGTGAATCTCATGTTGGATCTCATGCTTTGGAGGCAATCCACTTGGTTCTTGAAAAAAATCCATCATAATTAGAAACAATTTCATAAAATTCCTTCTTATTAGTGGGATCACAACCTTGGAAAGCTTTAGATGTCTCCACATATATTTCTCTCACAACCATGAACATGCACCCTTTGTTGGAATTCACCAACCTCTTCATTTGACCCGCACTTACAATACTGGAACTGATTTTGGCACAATGAGCTCTAACAATGCTTACACCTCATCTTTCGTGAGATGATACTTGTTTTCATGGTGAAAGAAAACTTCTTTCCTGTCATACAAATATGGACTCCCTAATACCATGCCACATATATCGAAAGGTATAACATCAATATCAACCTCACCTACTAGTTTGGATGCAATAAAAAAATATAGCCTTACCCTGTTTGGTTATATGTAATTTGGCTTTATCACACACCCAACCAAGAGGGTAAGGTTTCAGATGAGGTTTGGTTTCCAATCCTAATTTCTTAACCAAGGATTCTGATATCAAGTTTACTTGTCAGCACAGATCAAACAAGGTTTCCACTTTAGTATGTTTCATTACGAATCTAATGTGGAACAATTCAATCCTCTTTCGTTCACTAATAAGAGACTCATTTGAAGAAATTGAACTAGCATGCAATTCAAAATTTTCATTGGCATGAAGAGATGTAGGTTTTAACCCTGAACAAAAATTATCTACACACAAATCTTATAACAGAAAATAAACAATAGCGAGAGCATAAAACATAAAACAAATAAACACAGATATTTTCCCTTGGATCCCAAATTGGGATGACCAGCTTGATATTTCATTATATTCCTTTTAGTGTTACAACACATATATATACATGCTGAAGCATACATAAGCCCTAATCCATTAACGTTGGATTAGAACATAACCGTAGTTCCCTTGATTGGATATACAAAAAATACTAGGGGCTGAAAACCATCATACCCCAAAACCATGTGCAAAAGCATGCACAAAACCATGGGCATGGACCGCCCACCAGAAATTAAGGACCAAAATTTTTTGTCAGGGTGCTGCCCCAGATCCCGACAAGGGGGGCTACCACCCCCTTGTGACCCCCCCGTTGTGCCTAGTGCAAAGGGGGGGCTATCGCCCCCCCTCTTACCCCCCTACGCGTGATTAGTCGTGGAAAGAATATAACACATACCCAACATTCTCCCACTTGTTTTTTCTTTCCGCAGGGGGCCACAAGAGAGCTTAGTCGTTGGCCCAATTCTTAAACACCCATTGTTTCTCTACACCAAGAGAACTTCTGAGTGCTCACAGACTTCGTCAATGCATCTGCAACATTCTTCAAAGTGTCCACCTTTACCAGCAACACCCTTTTAGCCTCAACCATATCTCTAACAAAGTGATATTGAACATCGATGTGCTTTGTCTTTGAATGATAAGCAGGGTTCTTAGCCAAGAAAATTGCACTTTGGCTATCACAGTCTATCCTTATAGCTTGCTGTACCAACCCCATACTTGAACACAATCTATGCAACCAAACTGCTTCCTTGCTTGCATGAGTGGCTGCTATGTATTCTGCCTCTGTAGTTGAAAGAGCCACTACAGACTGTCTTTTACTCATCCAACTGACTATGCCTCCAAATAGGCTAAACACATACCCACTTGTAGATCTTCTTTGGTCCAGATCTCCAGCCCAGTCTGCATCAACAAAACCACGAATGTCCAACATTCTTTCCACTCCTGGTCTTCCCTGGTAGCACAAGCCATAATCACTAGTGCCACGTAAATATCTAAAAACCCGCTTCACTGCTGTCCAATGCTCCTTCCCTGGGTTTGACATAAACCTGCTCAATAATCCCACTGCATGTGCAATGTCTGGTCTAGTACAGACCATTGCATACATCAGGCTACCCACTGCACTTGCATATGGAACACGGGACATATCCTCCTCTTCTTCTTGTGTCTTGGGACACTGTTCAGCAGATATATTTACACCTACGGGAATAGGAACATTCACCGGTTTACTATCCTGCATATTGAACCTCTGTAATATAGTCTCGACATACTTCCTCTGGTTTAACCAAAGCTTCCTCTTTGCCCGATCTCTCTTAATTTCCATGCCCAAAATATAGTTTGCAGCACCAAGATCCTTCATGTCGAATTTGGAGAACAATTGGGTCTTCAAATCTTGGATAATTTCTTTGTCATTTTCAATCAAAAACATATCATCCACATACAAGACCAAATAAATAACACGGTCACCAATTAATTTGAAATAAACACAGTGATCCTCCTTGCTCCTAGTGAAGCCAAGTCCCCGTATATAGGTATCAAATTTCTGATACCACATCCTTGGTGACTGTTTTAACCCATACAGAGACTTCTTCAACCTGCATACCAATTCTTTCTTACCCTTCACCATAAAGCCTTCAAGTTGCTTCATGTAGATCTCCTCTTCTAGATCCCCATGAAGAAATTTTGTCTTCACATCCATCTGTTCTATCTCAAAATCAAATGCAACAGCAATAGACAAAAGTAATCTAATAGAAGTAACTTTGGAAACAAGAGAAAACATATCACCAAAATCAATTCTCGGCACCTGGGAATACCCTTTTGCTACCAACCGAGCTTTGTATTTCTCCACCTTGCCTTCTACATTCAATTTTTTCTTAAACACCCATTTTATCCCAATGGGCTTCCTTCCAGACGACAACTCCACCAGATCCCATGCCTCATTTTTGCGCAAGGATGCCATTTCATCAACCATGGCCTCCTTCCAGATTTTTCCATCCTCGGAATCTACTGCCTCCCTGACAGTTCTGGCATCATCGTCAGTTATAGTTAAGGCAAAACCTGAACAAAAAGCAGATGGAATATACCTTTCTGGTGGCCTTCTTTCCCGAAATGATCTTCTCATAGCTGGAGTTTGTGGCTCTTCCTCTTCTGAATCTTCTTCTGCTGTAGAGTCTGATTCATACTCCTTTAGCTAAAACTCTATCTTCTCAGGTTCATTTGGTATGAATTCATGTTTAACAACATCTTTCACCTCTCTAAACACCACATCTCGGCTGTACACAACCTTCCTTGTTTATGGGTTCCAAAGCTTGTAACCTTTTAAACCATCCTTATACCCAATAAAGATGCACCTTTCAGATTTATTATCCAACTTGGTCCTTTTCTGCTTTGGAACATGTACATATGCATCACATCCAAATACCCTTAGATGCGAAAGAGAGGGTTTCTTACCAGTCCATACCTCATGTGGAGTCTTATCCTCCAACACTGATGAAGGTGATCTGTTAACCAGATAGCATCCAGTCTCCACTGCCTCTGCCCAAAATTCTTGTCCTAACCCAGTACCACTGAGCATGCTCCTTGCCTTTTCCATCAGTGTTCTGTTCATTCTTTCTGAAACTCCATTTTGCTGAGGTGTGTATGGAGTAGTCTTCTGTGGTGCTATACCACACTTCTTACAGAACTCTTCAAATTCCTTCTTGTAGAACTCCCGACCATTATCTGTCCTCAGTGCCTTTATCTTCTTCTCTGTCTGGTTTTCCACCAGAGCCTTAAATTATTTAAATATGTCAAAGGCTTCAAATTTCTTCCTCAAAAAATATATCCATGTATTCCTTGAGAAGTCATCTATGAATGAAACATAGTACATAGACTTTCCCAGTGATGGAACTGACACAGGTCCAAACACATCACTGTGCACAAGTTCTAATATCTTGTTTGCCCTCTTAGCACCAGAATAAAAACTCACCCGATTCTGCTTCCCATATAAACAATGTTCATAGAAATCGAAATCCAGAGACCAATTAGACATACCTTCTACCATACCATTTCTATGCAGTATTCGAAGGCCCTTCTCTCCAATATTTCCAAGCCTTTGATGCCATAGCATGGTATTTTATCCAGAGACCGCTAGGCTTTCCGCTCCACTTTCAAGAACCATAGAACTATTACACCCATCAATAAAAATGCTACCTTGTAGCTTGTACAGAGTTCCAGTCCGAACTCCCCGCATTAATACCAGTGCTTTCCGAACCATCTTGCAGGCATCTTTCTCGAACACTATTTTTACACCTGCATCATCCATATTGCTTACAGAAATTAGATTTCTGGCCAATACAGGAATATACAGAACACCAAGAAGTGTTCTAATCCTTCCACCTTGCAGCTTCAGCTTGACCTTTCCATGTCCGATGATTTTGGCCTTCCTATCATCCACTAGGAAGACATCACCGCCATCATATTTCTCATACTCGCAGAACCACTCCCTATGGGGAGTGAAGTGAAAGGATGCACCTGAGTCAATCAACCATGACTCATGATCTACATGTGTATTTGAAGAAAAAGCCAAATACACATCCCCACCTTCATCTGAGGTGGTTTTTTCCTCTGCAGAAGGAGCATCATCAGATCCCTTTCCTTTCTCAGGAGCTTTAGATCTGCACTCCCTTTTGTAGTGCCCTTCCTTTCCGCATTTCCAGCATACCTTTACAAACTTTCCAGGAGATTTAGATCTCCCTCTAGATTTGGATCTCCCACTCAAAACCTTATTCTTGTTTCTGTTTTGGGACCTTCCTTGTACAGATAAGGCATCTCCATTCTGGCCCTCCATATTTCTCTGTCTCATTTCCTCCGACAATAAGGCTGAGACAATGTCATCAAAATTCAAGGTAGTTGTATTGCTACCTATTGCAATAACTAGAATGTCCCACGAGTCTGGTAGAGAACACAACAAACTGATGCACTTATCTTCATCTGATATTTTAATATCAATATATGATAGCTGACTTACCACGGTATTGAAGGCGTTCAGATGCTCTGTCACCGAGTCTCCATCCTTCATCCTCAGGTTATATAGCTTTTTCCGCAGGAACAACTTATTGACTAGAGACTTAGATTGGTACAAAGTCCCAAGTTTTTCCCACAAATTATTCGCCGTCGCTTCCCCAGATACATTCAACAATACTGAATCCGAGACACACAACCGTATTGTGCTCTTAGCCTTCTGATCCAGCTTCTTCCAGTCTTCATTTGACATTGTCGTTGGTTTAGTACCTGGATCTACCGTGATCCACTGATATTTATCCACCAGTAGATCCTCCATCTTGAGCTTCCACAACTCAAAACTCTGACCATTAAATTTCTCAATCTCTATCTTTCCGTCGCTCGCCATCTTCTTTCACCGCAAGAATCGATCTCGCAGATCTCCCACTGAACAGGGTCTACCTCAGGCCCAAGCAAAAAAAAAACCCTCAGCAACAAAGGCGTCCCCTTGAAGCCGAAACAGCTCTGATACCAAATGTAGGTTTTAACCCTGAATAGAAATTATCTACACATGAATCTTATAACAGAAAATAAACAATAGGGAGAGCATAAAACATAAAACAAAAAACACAGAGATTTTCCCATGGATCCCAAATCGGGATGACCAGCTTGATATTTCATTATATTCCTTTTAGTGTTACAACACATATGTATACATGCCGAAGCATACATAAACCCTAATCCATTAACCCTGGATTAGAACATAACCATAGTTCCCTTGACTGGATCTACAAAAAATAGCAGGGGCTGAAAACCTTCGTACCCCAAAACCATGGGCGCGGACCGCCCACCGGAAATTAAGGACCAAAAATTTTCGTCGGGGCGCTGCCCCCGACCCTGACACGGGGGGCTATCGCCCCCCCTGTGACCCCCTCGTTGCGCCCAGCGTAAAGGGGGGGCTATCGGCCCCCCTCTTACCCCCCCCCGCGTGTGATTAGTCGTGGAAAAAATATAACACATACCCAACAAGAGAAAGGTTACCTTGTATGCCCACTGTTGTGATTTGTGTTTCGTCGTGGGAATAAGATCCAAGGTCCTCCTGTATGGTTGCCACTGTATTTTTCTTGTTCTTCCCACCAAATCTCATTGGTTTCAACTCCTGATGCAACTTCCAAAAATTTTCATCATCATGGCCTTCCTTCTTGCAATGCGTGAAATATGGCTTTGCTCCTTAATCCTTCTTGGTTGTAGCTGCCTTGTTGTCCTTTCCCTTGCCTTTTGATTTTAACTTTCCGTTATGAGGTTTGAAAGACGATTTATTTGGTTTCTCTTCTTTTTCATTCTTTCCCTTGCTTTCAAGGTGAATAGCCTTCATAAGCTGTATCAATAGTAGTAGGCTCAAATAATAATAAAGAATGCCTGATGTAACTATGTAAAGCACCCGTATAATTTGTTATAGTTTCAGGTGGATCAAGTGGAATGTTTCGATTCAAAGCTTGTTTCCTAAACTCTTTTGTGAAGCTTTTTACATTTTGACCCTTTCCTTGTCTCAAATATTACCATTCCATTAAAGCCTTTTGTCGATAAGCCAAAGGATAAAACTGATATTTTAATGCAAAAACAAAATTAGACCAAGGAGAAAGGAGATTACCCAAGTCTTTACTGCCTTTCTGCAACTTGATCTCCCACCAAACGAGAGCGATGACACTCAGTCGAAGGGATGCTAATTGGATCTTGGTATCATACTCCTTGATCTATTGAATTTGACAATAAACCTAGATTTTTCTAATCTAATTGTTTAGTTTCTATGCATTACATTCTCCAATATATGTGGGCAAATCAAACTTTACATATAGCTTAAAAAATGGCTTCTTAGATGTATTTTTATGGTGCCTGTTAGAATGATGAGAAGAGGAAGAAGAAGAGATTTCACTGGTGGATGGAGAGGGAGGAGGCTCTTCTCATCCACCTCCATGGTGCACCGATGCATGATCATCAATCTCTTTCTTCTCATGCCTGATTTTCTTCTCATATTCTGCAAACAACTTGTCAAATTTCTCTACCATGGTGAAGAATATATTGTGATAATTTCGCTCTTCTTCCGCTCATGCATCCTCATATTCCATGTTTTGTCTTCATGGTGCACGCTCCACTTCAAAATCAAAGGATTTTAGTTTTCCTTCACCTCTTTCGATCTTGTTACTAGCTAGAATTCACTCATGCAAATCGCATCAAGAAGACCTGCTCTGATACCAAACTTGATCTAGATCTTTTAATTCATGGATGCATACATAATTGCATATAAAAGAGTGTATAACCAAGTAAATTAAATACATGAAAATAAGTGTAAATCATAATAAAACATGATATGAAAGACACAAGATGATTTGATTACGGAGTTCACCTAGTGTGGGCTACGTCTCTGAGCCCTGCTCAATGTGGGGAGGCCTCTTTCATTAAATGGTAACAAAAATGAATTACAGGAAACTTTACATGAATGCTAACTTATACATCCACTTATGGTGATGGCCTGAAAATGGATACCTCGGCTGGAGAAACAGACTGCACGGTTGGATTCTTGGTGAGAAATCGTGAAAAAATGAGTATAAACTTGTCCCGTTCTGACACTAGCACTTATGGACCCCAAAGGAATATTTTCAGCATCAATCAAGATTCCTAGTTCAGGGTTCCACTCGCCTAGTCGCTACTGGTTCTACCACTTCGCTCCTCCGCTGGTGGGTCGAATGACAATGAGTGAGGTTAAATAGATTTCGTGTGGCAGACTAAACAAGGTTTGGGCCGTTGGCCTGTTGGAAAATATGGTGGGTTTGTTGAGGGCAGACCAGGTTCAAAACATGTCGCATCCTAATTGGCTTGGAATTGAGTTAAATATGGCGGTTCATTGTTTTTTTCTGTTTGAATGTAATGCAGGGCTGTGTGTTGGCAGGTGGACCCACATGGGCCGGGCCGGTTCGAACCTTGCTGAACCCATCATATGGCTACAAGTGTCGAGTGGGGGCAGGTCCGCTGGAGGGTGGCCCACCCAACACATTACAATATATTTATATTTATATGTAGTTCATTGGGTTGGCGGGGTTGGTGGCCCGCCAGCCAAAAATTTTGATTTTTAAATTTTTTTGTTATATATAGAGTTAAAATTTTTTTGTCGGTTTTAAGGGATATTAGGAAAATTAAGGAGGTGAAAATTTTTCCCTTTCTAACTGTTGTTTTCTGTGTGTCATCCCTTCTCCAAATTTTTTCCTCATTAGTGATTTCCACTTGGCCTAGTTTGACCAGAACTTTGACAGGATATAAATTGAGGATACGAACTTGGATTTGAGTGTTGTTCACACTGTTGGAATTAGGATCACAAGCACTACGATTGGCCCTATTTTCACTTCAATATGATGACTTTGATTTTTGAGTTATTTCAAGGCCATTTTCATTTCTGGAGCCACCCAAATCATTAAGGAAGGGGGTGTAACATGTTAAAATTGGTAGCCGAAGCCTGTGAGGATAGTTATCTCACTACGAGATGGAGCATTCATGATCATGATGAGTTCAAAATAAAAGCTCTTATATAAGGCTTGTGAATAAAGGATTGTACCTCTACTAAAGATGGGACTGTGATATTATAGTCTATCTTACATTTCACATGATGAGGATTCCCTCACTAGGTCGCACATCTCAAATAATGAGGACATGGTTGAGGGTGTTGGTAATATTGCTGCATATGATGGCCAATTTTACGAGATACTTGTTGTGGTTGACCTTGGGTTTCAAGTGGAAAGGTTGATTCTTATATTAGGGATGATAGTATCGAAAAAGAGACTGAATGAAGCTAACGAATGCTGATCTTAGTAGATGGTAGTAGGGGCCTTAGTAAAGAGATTGATAATAATTAAGGAAAATAATTTTGAGGCAAAAGGTTGAATTTTAATCTTGTAAAGACATGATTTAATGTCGATATGATAAATAGTTTCTAATTAATTCCCTTAAGATCGCAACTACCTAGATTACTAGCCTTGGTATAAAGGCTGAATTGGAATTACTGTTTGGTATTGATACATAGGATGAATAAAATTAATGATGTCGGTTTGGGCATGGTAGCTGATTTCCAATTATAATTGAACTTGTAAAAGGAATTGAGATCTTTTGTGAGCTTATATGTGCATGTACATGTAACAATTCTGGTTTTTGAAAGTTTATGATTGAAATAAAAATATGGTTTTTTTTATGTCCTAGATTTCAAGACATGTGACTAAATGTAGATTGATACATATTCAATTGTAGGGCAGTGTGCTTGGTACAACAGGGAAATGAAATTGGTATATTGTTTATATTTATTAATGCACTAACAATCATGTGTATATGGTAGTGTGTTGAAGGGAATTGCATGGTAAAAGGGGCTGCCATGAAATATTGAAGAAGGATAAGACTATGTTTTTATTCATGAAATATTAAAACATCAGAACTCATGGGGTTGAGTGGGTATGGTTGTTGATCAATTGATGTTTTGTGTTCCTCTATTGGATTTATGTTTGATATGTCATTTTAACCGTGATTGGTGCATGGCCATGCCACTTGTTTATGACTTTGAATTACTGTTTTTTCTTCTATGTTTCCTTCCTTTTCTTCTTGTTCTTGCCTTCTATGTTTTGGGGCATTAGGAATTGTTGAGGAAAGTGGAAAACTAATGGAGCTCCAGAAGATCTAAGTGGAACTCAACAAGAAATGAAAGGCTTGGATAAATCCCAACACATGAATAAAGGGAAACTGAAGAGAAGAAAGAAAAAATATGACAATCATTAAAAAGGAAACAATGAAGGTAAAGTAAATGGGCTTGAGGTAACAAACACCTTGGCCAAATTGGGCACTGTTGTATTCAAAGTTGTGCATGCTTTGCATGTATAAAGAAGTTATCTTAACCTTGACTTTGTGGACACATGTAATTGTGTTGTGTTCATGATCATGCAGATGATTGAATAAACGAATATAATTCCATTGTGGTTGACAGGTTATTATCTGGATCGTTCTTGTAAAAGAATGAATGATTATGTTTATGAATTTAACATATGAATGGATGGCATGTTTGTGATTCCTGAGTATGTGAGAAACCAATTAGGAAAAAGTAACCTTGATTGATTATGATTTTAACACCATGTGATTTTGATTCTCATACTATACCCATGTTAATATCATGAATAGGTAATGTTGAAGGATATATCAACAAAGAGAAAACAATGTGATTTGCAGCATGCTCAGACAAGCATGGATAATTAAAAACACCATAGATCCTAGATTTGGATTATGGATGCACACGGTGAGGTGTGGGAAAGACAATGGAGACAATATGACCTGGTTCACATAATTAGAGACGGTGTGGTCTCTGGATTTTATGTTACAATGTGTTGAGACATGTGGATATGTGTGTGTTATGCATATGTAAAACTATGCCATATGTTTATGTATTGTGCTATGTGTTCATGTTATGTGTTATTTTAAGTTATGTTGTGTAATGTGTTTGGGGTAGACAGGCATGGGACTATCTGGACCCTAGTGCTATGTAATTGGTTAGGTGGAGGCGAGGTAGGCTCTAGATTCCCGATGATAATTTTATATTGGTAGATGACTACCTTGTATGGTAGTAGCCATACTTTCATTGTAGTGAATGGGATTATATATATATATATATATATATATATATATATATATATCCCATTGAGCCTTTGGATTCCCTTGTTGCCTTGAGAAACCGATCCTGTGTATGGAAGAGAAGAGAAGAGAAGGAATTGGGTGCTTTCCGGTTTGGCAATTGACACAATGTGTGTATGACATTGAAGAGAAGAGAAGGCACTAGGAGCTTTTCAAGTTTGAAAATCGATTCAATGTGTTCAGAGACAAAAGCAAAGAACAATTTAAAGATACGTTTTTGTACTTCATTTAATTTTTGAATTTCTACATTATGAATCTTATTCCATGCTATGATTTATGATAGTTTGGGTTTTAAGCTAACCAGATATGATGCTCTTATACATGATGATTTGATCAAGTAACTAATTTCCTTATCGTGATATGAACCAAATATAATTGCAAAGTAAAACATGGAAATTGTCTGGTTTGGTTGTTGGAGTTGGATGCAAGAGTGATAACAACAACGACAAATGAATTAGAGAATGTAACAATATGTTGGTAAAATACTTCAGGAACATGACCATTGTGGGACAATGGTACCCAATAATGTCTAATTATTGTGATAAATCATGCTATGATTGGTATGATAGTTTGAGGCATGGACATGCCTTAGTTTCAGACCCTTCTGATGCAAGGAAACCTTGCCAAGGAATGGATAACCCAAGGGACTTGGAAGCAGATAAGGGTATGTATGAACTTGGAAGGTGAGTGAATGTGGGGTGACCAAATTTATTGAGGGACTGGGAAGCAGAGAAGGGAAGACCAAGGAATAATTTTTTTTTCTCATCATCATCGGTGGCTAGAATCAGAAACACATTGGGAGTGTGCCCAGATACAATGAGTTGGTAACTATTTTCTAAAGGAGCAATAAGTGCAATGATTGCAATGCTAGACATTGGAGGTTGAAAACACTCTAAGGAAAAGAATAATCCAAGTTGGATTAGACACATCCAAGCATCCAAAGACTGAAAACAAGACCATTGAAATATGAGTGAATTATAAGTGGTTTTTTATCATATCTTTTGTTTGCTGGTTGAAGCAAGAAAATCACAAGAGAATTGGAAATCGAACATAAATTGACCATGATCCATTACCTTCACATATTTTGTGCTTGTATACTAATGTGCTGTATTATCACAGTGGTTGTTAAGGAGTGTCCCAAAAAGAAAAAGAATGCACACTAAAAGATGGTCGGGATGAGACATAAAGGAGGTAGGTCGAGCATATGATAGTAAAGTGAAATCAATAGTACAAGTGAGCCATATTTGATGAGATTTTTCATTAGCTTAGAAGGTTGGAGCCCAGGAGGAAGATGAAATTATTCAAAGAAAAATAGTCCAGGCGCTTTAAAGTGTGGGCACAATAGTGAAGGATCCAACTATAGTAGCCTCGAGGAAAAATGTGTGCTCAATAATTTTGTCAAGAAGGAATAAGTATTGGTTTTCGAGCTCAAGAGGGCATCTAGGTAGGAAAGTGTGATAGTGGTGGGGCCCAACAGTACTATCCTGAGAGTAAGTTATGCTGAGATCGTTATAAAAAAAAGAGTTTCAAATACTTCTGGGGTTGAAAGGACCAGACAATAGATAACGTGAGGTGGAACCCTCCTACTGTTATAACATAATAATTACTGGGGCCTAGGTTTTTAATAAAATTCCTTTCAAATAACTTTCGAGCACACAAATATCCAGGCAAGAGGAAATAAATGGATCCAAAATCCCATAAATATGCACAAGGTAGTATGATGTCACTTGGGGGTCAGGTTCCCAGAATTTCAATGAAATGTAATTAAAAGAAGGATCGAGATTATGGGTACTTGAATATTGTGGAGTATGCACAAGAATGGAGCAAGAGAAAAGAGCCCAATATGCATGGAACCCTGAAAGAAATGAAGGATGTGCTCTAAAAAACAGTCGTGGCTCTAGGATTAAGGAATAAATGGCCAATGAAACCCAACCATAGTGATCCATGTGCATACAAAAGTTAGACTAGATAATATAGTAAGCACTTATTCATCCCAGGGTTTATAAAAGGGACATAATAAAGAAATGATACCGGATGAATAGTGAAATGTAGAAGTTTGATTCAACATGGCTTAAATAAATTTTGAATTCCAGAAGGTGCAAGGGGAAAAGCCATAGGCAGGAGTATTTTGCAACTTCCGTTAGATTTTTGTGATTTTCATTTACTTTGAGGGCCTTGGATTAAATTTTCATTTATAGCATGAAAAGATAAATCTAGCTTTGGAAATCAGATAAAGCAGGAGTCAAAAATTTGCTTTAAACTACATCAATAAAAAGGGAAATACAATAATGACTTATTTTTGAAAATTTGCAAGACAAAGGAAATATAAAGCGAAGCAACTCAATAGATGTCAAAAATATAAATTCTGATGAGAAAATAATTGCTTCCTTGAACATGTTTGTGAATTTGGAAGGGTTATCTCCTCGCTTCATGCTAAAGCTAATTTAATCAAGTCTCCAAATCAAGCCAATTAAGCCCTGCAAAAATAAGTACAAATGTGAAATAAAATGACTGAAAGGAAAAAAAAGCTAACAACAAATGAGGATGAACATGTATACACATACTTGGAAGAATATGATTGCAAGTTTAACACACAAATCTTGACATTCTCCCATGAATTTTCCTTAGTCTAATTAGCACATGTTAAAAATCATATATTTATTAAATGGAAATTAGATGCTGAGTAATGAGCTATAAGTTTGCATCCATACTCACATTGAGGGACAAGAATGGTAAAAGTCATCATTTAAAAATTCTTGTGAATTGGAAAATTGGCATTATCAAAAGCGACTATAGCGATTCTTTGGTACTTTATCATTTATTATTTTATTTACAAATAGAAATTTCAACACTGCGATGAATCTTTACAAAGAAGGATAATCAAGTGCATCACAAGTGTGTATGATATGAAGATATTAGATGATTGATATGCTCCAAGCCACTCTTTTCTAGGAAATAAAGTGGATACCAAGGGAAAGACTTGGGTCATTACTTGTTTATTGAAAATATGCTAAATTTAAAGAAATGCAAACAAAAAAGAGTTATAATTTTAAACTAATATATTCCTAATTATAGTTTGAAGATAAAATAAAAACTAGGCGAAATCATACTTCCAATGTATCCATTAGTTAAAAAAACATGAATATAATTAAACTAACAAAAACAAACTGCACTATGGACACCTATTACTAACATATTTACAAAAAGAGGCTTATTCAAAATCACCCTCTCTTGAAGATTTTCCTCTAACCAAATCTCTATTGGGTCATAAAAATATGGATGAATATTTGCTAGATATTGGAAGAGGTTCGAAGGAGAGGATAACAAGCTAGATAGTGTTAATATGCCTTTAGATGCAATATCATGCATAATTTTTTTTTTCTTATGTACATGTGATAAAATATTAGAAGTCTTATATTGCATTTAATATTCCAAGCAACCTTAAAATGGATCTCGAAAGTATGGATGGAAGATTAGCGAATCATTTAGAATATTTTTAGTTGGGTTAGATAGTTGGCCATATTGTATTTATGCACTCTCAAGTAACGATTCATGTGAAAAATGCATTCTAGAAGAAAGAGAGAGGTGATAAAACATGAACATCAAATGAAATTGGAACACTAAAGAATATTGACGTTAATGACTAATGTTTTCAATTTCATTTTCACATCCAGGCAATTCATTTGGCGAGTGTTCAATATTTGATTGCTCCATATGCCATCATAGGTTATCTAAAAATCAAAAAATGAAAGAAGAGTAAAAATCTAAAAATAAATAGAAGTGTGAAAGAAAACACAATAAAATGACATCCATATTTACACTATTTTTACAAGATGGATTAATGGGGCAAATATGGAATCAATAATTATTTTAAATATTAGAATTTCCACTAGAAGGGAGTTCTAACAAGATTTCATCAAAGCAAGTTCCCAAGAGAGAATTAGAATGAGTTTCATTGGAAACATGAAAATCAGTCTCATCAAATTGTTCAAAATCATACTTGCATTTAGTCAAAGGAAATAAAATTAAAGTATGAGAATATACTTGATTGAAATATGTTTTTGAAGATCATTCACTTTGTAAAAGATAATAATATATGCCGTCAAAATCAGAATACTTATCAAATATAACTTCCCTTTCCTCAAAATCACATGACTGATTTAAATTAACAACATCATTAAAAGTATAAGAGGGAGTTTGAGAAATAACATTAATGGGAAAAGAATCATCACACAAACTAGTCAAATTCACAATGAGATCAAAACTAACTGAAGGAGACATTTCAATATAAATATTGAGAGAATCATTACTAAATGTAATCCGAATTGAAAAAATATTTGGGTACAAAAAGTACTTACCTTCTTGCTGCATGCTTGCAAGAAAGCAATCCTTAAGCTGATTTAATGGATCAACTAAGCCACACTAAAGTTTTCCCCTATGTTAGAAGACTTCTTAAAATGATAATGATAAAATCTAAATTCAAATCTACTCTAAAATGGAAGCGATAGAAAATAAATCTATCTCGATTAGGAAGATGTAGATCTAATCCCAACCGAGAGAAATGTAATTAAATGAATGGAAATTTAACATGTCTCTTTTAGGATGAATATCAATTTGTAGAAGAATTTCTAACAACCGAAATTTTTGTTGCAAAACACGCTCTGTTGGGGACTTTAGTACATTGAATCATTAGCCATCAAAGATAGGAATTAGTTCACTTAATTTTAATGGCAATTAAATTGATTTTAGATGACAAATTTTTGAGTAAATAGTTAGAATCTGATTTATGCACATGAGAAAATAGGAAATAAATAACATATCTATAGTTCCAATGGACAAGATAGTTCATCTAATGAATAGTCATTAACATATTCAACATAAATGCAAAATATGAAACAATTGGTATATATTTGTCATTGAATGAATGAAAATTTCATTAACAAATATAAATACTTGGAAATACTATCAATAAAACCCGATTCCTTTAATCTGTTCCATGATTCGATCTTCAAAAATCCTTCCAAAGTCATAACCTCTGCCACTAAAGTGAAAGAGTTGCAATAGTGCAAGATTTTCCTCTAATACAAGGTGTATATCTCGAAAAGAAAACCCCCAATAACTCAAATATGAGTTTTCCTCCCTATCTACAACTCAAATTCTTATTACAAAAGTTCCTAGAACGTATAAGTTGCAGAGGAGAGGAACCCTTTCCTCATTTTCAAATATGATATTTATAGTTTAGAAAAGGATTTCCAAATAGAGAGCCGTTGAAGGTACTTTTTTAGATTCTTGATCAAAGTTGCAAATATTCCATTTTCTTCTTTGCTAGTCTTTTTCTATTGCTCTAAATTCTTTGGGATTAATCTCTTTGCAACAACTCTCCTCCCAAAACCAATTAAAAATAAATTATTTTGCACATCAAAATAAAAATTCCAAAATTTAGGAAAACAAACTCTCAAATTAAAATTAAATTAAATAAATAGGGCTATATTCAACCCAATTTGCAACAACATAAGTTTTGGTGGATGAAATTGTTTCAAAACAAATTTCCCAAATTATTTTTTGTTACAATTTCACAACTCCATATTTTTCTATTTTTTAGGCATAATAAATAATCAAATATGGTTAGTTTGATATTTACATATTGTTCTCCATGATTCTGGCTTTCTAATGAGCCATCTTAGGCCTCATTTGGTCAAGTAGAATTCAAAATAGAGTTTTCCAAAATTAAAGTGTCAAAACCGCTAGAGTGCTGGAAAATACATGCTTAGGCAAAAATGACTATTTTTATTAAAAAAATTATTTTTACACTTTATTCCTAAAATCAAAATAAATTTAATAATTAAATAAAATATTTTAATATTTTATACACATTATTAACATATACAAATTAAAACTTCCCGGGGGCAGCTCAATTGGTTATCTGAGAAATGTGAAATTGTTGTAACTCGAAAGACCCAGGTTCAAATTCCTCTATTGTGATCCAGGCTGTGAGGAGGAGGACAATTCGTAACCCCCCAGTAGTAGTAGTTACGTGTCAGACTGACTATTGGGTTCCTTTGGGTTTATATATTATATGGGAGGGGAGTTATAAGGGAAGAGTGGGTAGGAGGGATCCTGGGAGAGGGAGTTATAACTCAGAGGATATTTAAAAAGGGAGCTGGGCTCCATGTGGATTTGGTCCTTCCTTCTTCATATTATATTATTAAAAAAAACTAAAATAATTCATTTTTGTTAATATCTTGGAAAGGAAGTGTTATCACATCCTAAATTTTCAAAATCATAACTTGAAATGTGTCAAGTTTGTATTTAGATTGGTTAGATTGCATAGCATCATGAAATGATAAATTTTATGATTAGCATAAGCTTCAAAGATTGTTTTAAGTTGTTAGGGATGATCTCAAGTCATATCAAAGGAAAAAATCTTGAATAGATACTTTAAAATGACCTAAAGTCTCAAATCTGGCCACCTGTCAGAATTTTTCTGAGTCCGCAGTGATTTTAGTTCTAAATAAATAGATTTTGCTGCGGAAGCACCTAGTAGTTCCATAGCGAAACTGACACTTGCAAAGCTAAATGCACTACGAAAGCTTGTCATCCTATAACGATTTTCTGCATAATGATGAGTTGTTAAACTTTGAGGGTTTCGAGGTCATGCTGTCAAAGTAGGGTCATCATTGAAAGTCTTAGGCATGTTTTGGCATCAACTACCATTTTCTTAATAAGTCTCATCTCATTTTTTCAAATGCATCCCTCATTCCTCACTCTTTATTTTCCACCCTTGTAAGATGCTACCAAAGCAGCTTGCTATCATTTGCATCTCCCGTAGAAATCCTCTGTCATGTCAGCCCTCTTTTACCATAACAACTCGTTGTCATCAAATGATTTTACCGAACATGTGTAAATATCCAAATAAGGCCACCAATGCAAAACAAGATGAAATGGCTACACCAAAGAAAGAAAATAAAGGAGGCTTTCCATTCAGGTATGAGCCTACAAGTCCAAGATTAATCATGGAAGATCCATATTTTGTGGAAATTTTTACAAGAGCATGATGCATTCAGTTCTGTCAAAGGTTGCAAGGTCATCATAAACAAGTATCACAGGACTTTGTACTCAATTTCAAAGGAACATCTACAAAGGTTGGTTTTCTTTGTTTAAAGCTACAAAGTTTGATTTAAAGAGTTTTGATGATTATCTAAAGCTTGAACATGTAGGGATAAATATGACTGTAGGGTTTCCCAGAACTTGCCTTAGAGATAAATACTCTAAATTATTGACAGTTATACAGAAATAATTTACATGTGAAGGCAGATTCCAAACAATCTACATGTATCACTTCAAGACGTTGCTTCATTTTATAGGGAAAAAGCTGATAGATATTCCTTTTTATATTTTTAGAAGCCTTGGAAAAATGGTAGACAAAGTGCAAGGTATACCTGAAAGAAGCGAAACTTCCATCTTTCACCATGGATTGATGAAATTACTAGTACTAGAAGAATTAAATAAACTAGACAGAGACTGGACATCTTTCTTGTTTATGAATGGGTATGAAATGGATGTTTTATCTCCAAGGAAAGCTTCTAAACTCAAAACTCCCGCATCTAGGCAAGAGCTGAATACTACTGCAGAAGTAGAAGGGAATCAACAAGAAGGTTTAAAAGCTACATCCAAATATGTAGAAGTAGAAGCTAATTTCATCCAAGAGGCAACACCACATCCAACAACTAGTAAGCATGCTAAAAATCATGACATAATTAGCAAGACTAAACCTGCAGCAAAAAGGTCTAAAAGAAGCACAAAGGAAACTATTGGAGGTAAAGGCAGGCTTGAAGACATCTTACAGGTTATAGACATTGGAGAAACCCCTGTAGCGAAAGCAATTGAGGTAGAATATAAGATTAAAAGGAAGGGGCTTATGGCCAAGAAATTAGATTTTTCATCAGAGGATTCAGGTTTTCTTTTTAAACCTAGAAAGCCTTTCATTAGATCACAGATTTCTGAGACCAGTAGAAGGGAGATAAAGAAAAAAGGGCAGCAGTACAAGAAGTCATAGTCATATCTCCTATTGAGACAGAGGTTACTAAAGAAAGGAAAGGCCAATCTAAAAGAAAGATTTAGAAGAAATCTGAGGCAGATTTTCCAAAGGGACAACTTAAAGATAAGGAAGAAATAGTCAAAAAGAAAAAGGGAAAGGAAAAAGTCATAGAGAAAACTGAAAAAGGGATTCTTGAAGAACAGTTAAAAGAAACTATGGAAGAGTTGTATGAAACAAAGAGAGAGCTAGAAAGATACAAGCAAGATAAATAAATGATAGATGAGGTGGAAAAGAAAGTGAATGATCAGGTTACTCATTTTGAAAAATCTACTGGAAAGGCAAAAAACTTGTTGAAGAAATCACAACCTTTATGCATCATGATGACACACACAAGGCAGAGGAATTTATGGTTACAGGCAGAGAGGAAAAGTCTTTAGAGACAAGTTAAAGAGTTGAAAGAAAATATGGAGATGATGAATATTGAATTAGAGAAGAAAGATTTGGAAAGAGGAGCTATGGAAAAAACTATTGAAGTTGCTCATGAAGAAAATGTTGGTAAATAAGAAGGTAACAATGGATTATAGACCTTTTTTGTTTTATATTATCATACTTTACATGTAGGTATATTCATGGATCTTTTCAGAGCCCAGTTCCTAAGTTTTGTCAAGTCTTTGAAAAATTAGGAAATTCCGCAGTGTATGCCAGGCTTGAAGCCCAGTTTTTGCTGCCGAATTTTTGAAGAATTATTTTGGTTTTAAACGACTTAAAATGACATGTTTAAAGAGCTGTGAGGGTTGTGTTTAATTTTTTTTGATCACTTAACACCCTCCAATGGTCAAGAATAGCAAAATATTATCACAGAAGATATTTTTTTAGTTTTGCTACGAAATTCGCTACGAAAGTAGCTCAAAACTCTGTTTTGATAGCAAGGCCAATTTTTGGAAGAAGGTGAAAGGTAAATGACTATTTCAAATCTGTTCTCCATGAGGAATGACAAAGAGTATCAGGGTAATGATAAAGAGTATCAAATCAGAATATTTCTAAGTGGAGATATTTTTTTATGGATATAGTTTGAAGATACCAACTCACTATGTAGCCATATCATCAAATTGACAACTCCTTAATAGTAGGCAAAACAGCTTCATGAAGAAAGTCAGAGTATTAATGTTTTGTTTGTGGCCAGTATCGTTGAAAGACATGATTCCTTTCGAGGAAGATTTGGATCATCTTTAGATTAAATGTAATAAGTAGGTGTTTGAGTCATAGTAGGAATCTAACTCCTAATTCGAAAGGTGTCAGTTTCTAGTTTTAAATATCTAGTTAGTGGTCAGATTTGGTGTCATTAATAGAATTTAATGATCTAGCCACTTGGAAAATTGGATGTAAAGGCTAGATGCCTATAAGTAGTGAGTACTTCGATGGATGAAGGGTTGGAAAATGTTATCTCAATAGACTATTTATTGTAAAGCTTTTGGAGTTTCTGATATATACAGTAACAATACCACTTTTATTCACCTGAGATTCTTATTATATTTCAATGAGTTTCTATCCTATATTTTGAAATGGTTTCTTCCAATGCCTTAATGCATAGTACTCAGAATTCATGATTGTTCATGCTCTGACTTCCTTTAAGTATTAAGCTATGGTAAAATGAGTTTTTGTCCTATATTTTGAAAGGTTTTCTTCAAAGTCTTAATGCTTATTACTCAGAATTCATGACTATTCATGCTCTGACTTCCTTTAAGTATTAAGCTATGGTGAATCTCTTTGAGTATTTTTCCTTCAATACTTTGATGTCTCATTACTCAGAATTTGTGTTTCACATGCTCTGACTTCCTTTGAACCTCAATTTATTGGGATTTTCCTGAATGTGTTATTATTTCATTGAAGTATGTACAAGCCTCAGCTTCCACAAGGAAAGCCTTTGTTATTGAGAGCCTTATCACTGACTTCGTAGCCCAATAGTAGCAAGTATTCATCTTTTCAACCTAAACCAAAACACAAATAATAGAGTTAGCCATCTATCTTATATCATTAAACAATATCATAAATCCCTTTGAGAGAGCCCTCTCACACTGAAGAGGCTAAGCTTCAGTCCAAATATTGGTTTGAAATAGTTACACTGAAGTTGTTTGATCAGCAGCCAGTCAGGTGCGATTTTAGTGATAACAGGAAGATCTCGGGAGCTCGGATGGTGAATATCTCTTAAGGAAATTAAAATGGGAGTTTGGCACGGTGATAAGGAGAGGAGGGGAGACCCACATGGGAGTGGGACCCGCCCACCATAATATATAAAGAAAAACTACAACCACTCCTATTAGTGATGCTCGGGGCCTGAGCCCATAACATTTTAGAATTCAAATTTCAGTTTGCTTCTGGGCTTGAGCATTCAAACCCATTTTTTGTTATGGTGGTTTTGTATATTAATTAAATAAAATATTACTTAATTAATAATATATATATATATATATATATATATATATTAGTTAAACTAACTAAAATTATTTCAATTAATCTAGGTTAATAAATAAATTAAATCTAATAATTACAAATTAATCAATCTAATTAAATTAATTAATTAAAATTAGTTAAATAATTATATTTACATATTTGAAAATTTATTAAATTTACAAGAAAAAAATAATATACATTTTGTACATTTTTTAGCCTAGGTGGGTGAAAATCGCTGAAACTGTGGGTAAGTGTCATTTACAGACTGTAAGTCAAAACTCAACACAATTAATGTTGAGAAATCTAAGGCATAGCAATTAAGTGATTTCTCTTCTTATTAGTAACTACTTGTGAGTGATTTTTACTTCTTTAGATTAGGATCTTCTTTTACCTGGGTTATTAGCGTTCTTATTCATCAAACAACTACTAATGCATAAACCATAAAGAGACAAGAGACAAAATATAAGCTATCATCCAGGGCCAAAACCTCTCCCACTTGAGAGGAAAACCTGGACAAATTCTTCTTCTTATAGAGACCTTCATTTGATGAATACCAAGACCAAGATCTAGACTCTTGACAAAATGACCACTCTAAGACCAAGTCACAAATATCCTTCTTTACTGCTTCTCCTTCTTACACAAGTCAACGTAAGTCAAACTTATTCCTTCACTACACTTCTGAAACTTCTACCTCTTTTCCATAGATCTACAGTTTGTGTTGCTACAATTTCACACGTCTAACAAGTTTGAAGGTACTTCCATTCTTCGCTCTATTTAGAGGCCTCTCTAGATGAACTCCGCTATCTATAAAGCTGATTTGGAGACCTTTAGATAAACTTCCTTTTGACTGTTATAATACCACTGCAAAAAACCTAGTTTTTCAGTTACATGTGAGAGATAACTAGCCAAAAAACAGTGCCAAATACTTTGATCTTCCTCTTCCCTTCCTTGCTAGATAGTAAGTTGCATTCTAGTTGACTTCACACTTCCTTTTATGATTTGGACTTCAACTGAATTGCAAAAGATAAGATGTTCGAAATTTTGTGTCAAAGATGAAACCTGAGCTGCCTATAAATAGTAGTTTTCCTCTATAAATTAGCCGACATGACTTAGGCCGACATGTATTTTGGAGAGCATCTTATTTTAATCTTGAGCCAACTTGAGGTAAATGCTTGTGCTTGGTCTTGGAGGGCTAATTTTCATTTCCATTGACTCATATACAAATATAATGTGCCTAAGAAGGGTCCTTCATACATGACATAGACTCGAATTGAATTTTATGCCTAGATAAAAAAATTTAAGGGCTCACAATGGGAACCGTCACTAAAAATAAAATTCCTTGCTCATGAAACCCACAAGACAAGAATTAATAATAATTTTATTTTTCTTCTTTTCATCAATTACATAAAATCATATTTCCACATGTCATTATGAAGACTGAACCTAGTTACATTTTTCAACACTCCCTCTTAACTAGGGATGTATTCATAATGGAACTTGGTCATTCTCAATCTGAATAATTTCACATAGGAAGAGATAGATTGGTAACCCATTTGTGTAGCATCATATCAACCAACATTGTTACAACGACAAGGCATTATCTAACAACTCCATCTATCCATGAGATCTGAGCACAATGCTGGCGAGACCAATGATGTATACACACCCTCATCATTGTCTCTCTCGGAACATACCCCACCCGAGTTCTCAGAGTGTGTTCCACCAAGACTATTCTTATCTTAGATTCCCAATCTCAAAAAATATTGGTCCTTTATGACTACTCTTATCTCGGATTCCCTAACTCATCCTCAAAGAGTATCAGATGCCATATGTTTACCCAATCCTCCATTTCGTCTTCACAAGTGAAGACAAGAATGATGTGTCTATCTATCCCTCTGTTGTGCTATACAACTACTCCCCATTTATTTTTGTAAATAGGGACCCTTTAGAGATAATTAGAAAAAATCCTTTTAAAGGTTCCTTCTAAAAAACACTTAGGAAATAAATTTATCTCAAAGCGCATCTCTTATCACATATCACTTTCAAAAAAAGAATATATAAATCTTGTGAATTTTGAAACACGCCCTCTTAAAAGTCTTACTCTATTTTTTCACATCACACTTGATCTAGTTAAATATTAGAACAAAACAATAAAAGTTGCGATCGCCACGGACCCGACAGGGCGAATGAAATCGAATACATAATCTCTTTTGCATTAGGTCCAATTTTTAGCTTTCGCAAATCGCACCACGCATGGATTATGATTTAAACTTCAATGTATTTCTTAAAAATTACGATCTGCGATTTGCGCAGATCGCATTTCGCAATTGATAAGAAACAATCACGAAAAATTATAAGATATGATTGCGATTTGCGCATTTATTGTTTTCAGCGTGTGAAAAGTGACTTATGTCATTTCGAATTGAATTTTGATCTTAATGGATTTAATCAAAGGATAAGTATTGCATGCGAAGCCACGCGAAGCCATGCCTAGCATTTAATTTTGAAATCATGAAGGAATTATGAGGAGATGACTGATTGAATTGATAGTTTTGGTGTAAAACATCTCTTCACAGTTTCTGTTATATGATATATTTTGTTTCACTTTCAGGAAAGTAGTTATTGAATCGAAAGAGTCTGAAATGAGTAATAAAGGAAAATAAGTGTCTCGAGCATCGTATACAGAAGATACAGAAATGCCTTCGCTGTTTTCTGATACTATTTGTCACAAAGATTGTGGCATCACATCATGGGAATCTATGTATAAAATATTTGAAGATGAAGGGCCAAAGGTGATAACGAAGATTTCTGCAGCAAGCACTTATTCCACTTCCGATGCAACTTTATTCGATGTTGCATGTTCATTGATTCATAAGATAGTAGCAAGGCCAAAGCTCATGCCTTACATAGATATGATCAAATGGGCAATCGAGAATTTGAATATTGAAGACAGAGTGTTTAAGAATTCCAGAGGAGAAGTCATGGGCTCTTTTAAAGCTGAAGACTTTGCAACTATGTATCATTTACATGCCTTACATAGATATGATCAAATGGGCAATCGAGAATTTGAATATTGAAGACAGAGTGTTTAAGAATTCCAGAGGAGAAGTCATGGGCTCTTTTAAAGCTGAAGACTTTGCAACTATGTATCATTTACCAAAGCTCATGCCTTACATAGATATGATCAAATGGGCAATCGAGAATTTGAATATTGAAGACAGAGTGTTTAAGAATTCCAGAGGAGAAGTCATGGGCTCTTTTAAAGCTGAAGACTTTGCAACTATGTATCATTTACCATCTCTGCAACAAAGGTATGACAATGTATATGTGCAAAGGTTTAAAGCTAAACACCTAGATCTGATCAAATTCATTCAAGAATGGAAGGAAAACGAAGGAAAAATAAAGCAAGACAAGTCTGGTACATACCCCATTACACAGATCCCGCAACCTTTTTGCTATGCTGCTGGTATGTTATGTAGGTTATTCGGTATACTAGACAGTACTAGGTTTGCTAGAGACTGGGTTCCCTTGATTGACGCAATCGTCAACTCATCCATTTTGAATTGGGAAGATATATTATCCAATTACTTAGTTAAACACATTACTGAGTATAGGAATAAGAAGAATGCTTCATCTCAAGAAAACTCACCCTTTTTTTATGTCTGCCTATGTTATGGATGCCATCTATTTTCATTCTCCAATTATGGGTTGGAAATGGACTTCCAAAGAACCTACCTCAATCCATATTTATCACAAAGAACTTTGGGATTCCAAATACCACCTGCATTTTTATAAAGTCTGTTGTGGAGTTATGATGCCAATGTATCAGATGATTTTTAATGAAAAGATCCATAGGGTTTCCAAAGAAGTCAGTAGGGATATTGTTCCTACAACTCGATGGTTTGCTGAAGATAAATTTACATATGTACGAGTATTTGGAAGCTCTGCTCTTCCACATATTTTTCCATACTACGTTCCAGACAGGTTATTCAAGAGAGAGATCACTTATCAGCTTGTTAATGGTGTTACTAAACAATTGAAAGATGAAAAAAAGGAAATCTGGCCTTCTTTTCCTGTACAGTGCAGTTCTTTCGCTCTGGCCAAAATTGGTCACACATACAAAGAAGTGCCTAATGTGCAGATATTAAATCTTGCATTTATGCCTGGGATATTGTATGATCTTGATGATGAAATTAAAAATTATATGGCAAGACTTAAGACAAAGCCTTTTGTCAAGGAAGAAGATCTATTTGATGACTTCTTTCAATAAGTTGAATTTTTTTTAGATGTTATTAAAAGGATTTCAAATGAATCAAGTCAAGAAGATATTCAAGCCTTTCAAGAATACAGAAATGGGAGACTGAAAAATGTCCCTTTAAATTTATTTATCATGGAAGATGAAAATAATACTCCACGTGTTAGCATTGATGAAGAAATGAAAGATAATTCTGAAAATGAATCTGATCAATCTCAACAACAATCTGACAAATATGAGGATGATTCCGAAGTCATAAAAATGAATTTGGAAATTGACCAAGTTATTCATCAATTAGAGTTTAATGAAAAGCCAAAGAAAAATGGCACTAAATTGAATTCAGGAGAAGTTCAAAAGGATCAAAGCACAACAGATTAGTCCAAGTCATTTGAAGGAAAATACCTTTCAAATGAATGGGAAGAATTTTCCCAAGTAATAAACACCCCCAAAGAAAAGAATACCACTGATCAAGCAGCAGATTTCCAAACACCTGAGCCTTCTTGAAAGATAGTTCAGATTGTTAATCCTTTGAAAACAGTTCGAACAACTCAAAACAAAGAAATCATTCCAGCTTTTTTAGTAGATAAAATAATTTTGCAAATAGAAGACATTCCTTCATTAGATATCTTCTATATTCCTAGCCATAAAGCTATAGTGAAAAGAAATAAGAGGAAAAGAGTTGATGAGACTCTTAAATCTACAGATGAATCAGTTGACATTCTCTGGAAGGATTCACTTGAAGATCCTACTGAACATTTAACTAAGTTATCTCAGTATGCATGAGCTTATGCTACAACCACTATAGACAAAGCAACTCAAGTTAAAACTTTGTTAAGGTAAAGGGATTACAGGATACAAGATTTGGAACATTTATTGGATGTAGAGAAGGTTAAGACAACATAACAGGTCAAAATGAATTCAGAGCAGTCCCTTAAAGATATTGAGAGGCTTAAGCTAGAACATCATGCACAGCTTGAAGAGAAATAGGTACACATGGAGAAGACTTTAGCAGAATTACAAAAGAAATCACAGTCAGAAAGATTTTTTAAAGAAGCACTTGATATAAATACCATGTTAAAAAAACAGCAAAAGGTATTTTGTTATCAAGTAGCCATGATTGATTTTTACTGTGATTCAAATAAAATAATGATTCAACAAATCTCTATCCAAAAGCTTGAATGTGAAAAACATCAGAGTCAAATTGAAGAATATATTCAATGGAAAGATTCAGATGCTGGAAAGAAGGCTAATCTACCTCAAGTAGATAAATTTCATAAGGAATTATTGTTTACAGAGTGGAAGACACAAATTTCCAAAGCAGAAAAAGCAGCAGCTAAAACATCCAGTAAATCAAATGAAATTATACAACATTTGTGTGATCAATTATTCAAAATAGGACTTTTGGAAGAAAACACGTCTGATATGTTTTCAATGATCAAATAAGTGGAGTCAAGATGGATTCAACAAGAAGATCAGCAAGAAGAGATGATCAAGAAAATTTACAAGTTTGATAAAGACAATTCTTTGAATTTTTTGATCAAACTATATCATCAACAACAAACGCTTCAGTTAATCACAGAATCAGCCCAAAGGTCACAATCAACAATTTCAAATGCTATATTCAAGGATCAGATTCGCTCACGAATATCTCAACCACCTCAGCTCAAGACTATGCTAGATATTTGCAAGTTACGTGACCACATTCAACAGAAGAAGAAGGATCCTTAAAATCAAGATTGTCAGTTTGTTTAATTTCCTAGATTATAGTTCAAGATAGGTTTTATACAGAGAGGTTGTTTGAAACCTCCTTTATATTTTTGTAAAGTATTTAATTTATTTAAGTAGTTAATTGTAGTATTTAAACCCTTCTCATGCATTTAGAGAAGGGTCCTGAATTTTATTGAGAACATTTGCAAAGAAGGCTTAAGTTGTAAGAAGATTTGTAAGTGTCTTGATGAAAGAATGGAACACGACCTTATTCATTTATATAAATCAACTTGTTGATCAATGTTGATTCACTTTGGCTTGGATTTTTGATTGAAGAATTGAATATGAACTTTTACCATTGATATGATAAACAGGATGACAAACAATTGGTACTAATATCATGTATGTTATTACTGTTTTGAATATTAATGATGAACACAACTTTCATGAATCATATGTAGAATTAATTATTTATGTCTGAAGTATCTGTTTCATTAATCGTATAGTATACAGGCATAAATTAGTTATTTTATATATGGTCATTACATAAATGCGATATGTCTTTCATATTATTTTTGATTAATTAATATTTTCAAAAGGAATTATTCTACACAGTTATAATTCTATTTAATCTGCAATGATTTCAAAACATATTAGATAGTTATCTTCCTAAATCGCATTTGAGATACTTTACCAGGGTTAGATTAAGTTTATTTTAAAGTCTTGCATTTAGAATAAATTGGTTTAGTTTGTAGTAATTCATCATTTTTAAAATGTTTTGGTAGAAATCTCACAAATCATCACACAAACACCAAAACTGGGAAACTGGTCCCAACACCTCCAGTCGGAGCCACTAACCCAAATGGAAAAGGAGCTGCTTTAAGGTCCGGACTGGGTGGTTATCCCCCTTTGTTGTTGCCACAGATTTCTGAGGCCTCAACACCCTCTTAATTAGGGAGGACATATCTATTCCATTAAAGGAATGTACTCATTCCTATGGAAGGAATGTACCTAAGATCCCTCTTGGATTAGGAATTTCCAAGTTTCTTCCAATGAGTCTTCATGTTTGGGACTTCTACATAGGGCACCGACCATCTATCACTTTATCCATGAGTCAACCATATCATCATAAGAAGTGATTTATTAGTCCATGTATATCCTTCCTTCATGCCATGCTGCTTTCTTCATGCCTGTTTCCTTAAGGATATTTCATCCTACTACATGTGCATCAGTGGTCGAAGACATCCATAGATCTTCCCTTGACATCCCTGGATAAACCTATCCAGATATTTGTTCAAAAATAAAGGAATCAACATTAACTTTGTGATGGTATTTTATCATGACATATTCTAGTTTACATCAACATCCTGCATACATGTTGACACATCTCCCAAAGATATCCATTTTCAAGGGTCTCCATCTTTTTCAGACTTGCAAGGGAGTCTTCATATCTTTTCGGTAGATATCATAGTCAAATATTTCAGTTCTCGGATGATGAATGCCTTCATAGTTGCACATTCCATGATCTCTTCCTTTTTTACTTCACATATTTTCTTCTAAGAAATTTTGATCATAGTTCCTCCAATTTTGTCAACATCTCATTTTCCAGATGAGGACATATTATGTTGATTTCATCTAGACAATGTGTGACTGATGCCTTCTTGCATCCTTTCAGAGGAGGATATCCTTTTTCCTTTGACCATGATCTTAAGATAGATCATATTACTTGCAACCATGTGCCATGAATCCAAATTGTATCAAATGAAAGTATACATACCTCATCCTCCTTTGGGTCATCCAGAATTCTTGTAGTAGCTTCCTTGATTGAAAGAGCTTCAATCCCTTGATCTGCTTTACCTTTTATGTCATCATACCATCATCTCATGAATTCCAGAAGTTTGAATTTCTAATGAAACACTTTATTTCCCTCATGATTAGTGAACCTTTCAATGAATATTCTATCAAAGAATCTTGAGGATCTAAAGTATCCCCATCAACAGAGGTTTCCCTTTGACAGATGCATGATGAACCTTGTACTATATGACCTTGCTGTTTTTGAGATTCTCGAGCTCTTGCTTTCAATTCTTCTATCATTCCTTGATGCGTCCCATTATTTTACTTAGTGAATCATATATCTTACATCAGAAGACTTAGGAGCTTGAAAATAACTTATGTGAGGAAGACTCTCCATAGTGGAGATCTATTACTTCCTCCTTCTTGGATTTCTTCCTTTCAGATTCCTCCACTTCATCGATTATATGGTCTTCTTCTCTTCCTCTTTTGTTATTGTCCTTCCTGAGCTTAGAACAATATCTCATATAGTGCCCATATTCTTGACACCCATAGAATTGCATTTTAGCCATGTTATTCTTCTTTTTCTTCGCACCAAACCTTCCAAATTTTCCCTTACTTCTTGTCATTGTAGCATATGCTTGATTATGCTCACCTGATCCCACATCAGATTTGGCCTTTAGTATGGATTCTTCAATATTGCACAGTGACCACAGTTCATGGAATGGAGTAGCTTCTTTCTTCCCATAAATACTTGAAGTAAATTTACCTCACTCCTCCAGTATTTTGTTTAATACAACTGTAGTCATTTCTCTATCAGACATGAATTCTCCCAGATCTTGTAGTAGATCTCAAATTTCTGATATCCTCATAAAGTATGAGCTATTATATCTTCCCTTGACATTTTTTGCTTGTAGAGTTGTTACCTTAATGAGATGACTTCACTAATAGTGATTATGAAATAAAATTATATCAGTTTTTATTTATTTCTTTTGAAGTTTCAAGTTTGGATACATATGGGATGAGAGGATCCTTGATAGATTCTATGATAATCCTTTGAGCACTAACTTCCTCTTTCATACAATTTACAAGATATTTAGCATATTATTCTTTTGGTTAGGCGATATATCCTTTGACATGATCCATGACCTCATTTTCAATGAGATCCATGTTTGTCCTTTTCTTCCATGCAAGATAGTTTAAAGCCCCAACTAATTTGTTGCTTTCCTTGCAAAAATACATTTTGATAGATTTAAATGTGAACATAAATATACTTACTTGATAGAATGCTCCTTCTCCCTGCTTCTTTCTTGATGTTGATGACGATATAGAGAATAGAAAAGTTCTCCTTGATGAAGGTATTTTTATTCAAGAGTGATCCTTGATCCCACAAAGAGGGAGATCCATTGGACCTTTTGAAGTTGATGATGTCTACAATGGTATGTATCTTGCTTGAGAGAGATTACCTTAGATTATTGATGAAAACACCTTTTTATCTTCAAAACACTTCAACTTGATTCACAGACCTTTTCAACTTGAGTAGATGTAGGGTTTTGTCCTTCTTTTCTTGATGATGATCCCAATGCTTCTTTGTATACTTCTTTTATCTAGGGTTTTGATGCTTTTTTTGTAGATCTTGACTTCAGGATGATATTTTCTTTGAAGTCTTCCTTGAGATTGGATCCTTTCTTGTACCTTTATAAGATTCCCTTCCTTGACTTAGTCACCTTAGCTCTGATACCATGTTGAGAAATACAGGGTATAACAATTAAGTGATTTATCTTCTTATTAGTAACTGCTTGTGAGTGATTTTTACTTCTTTAGATTGTGATATTCTTTTAATTAGGTTATTAGTGTTCTTCTTCATCAACCAGATACTAGTGAATAAACCATAAAATGACAAGAGACACAAAATATAGGCTATCAACCAGGGCCAAAACCTCTCCCACTTGAGAGGAAAACCCGAACAAATTCTTATTCTTATAGAGACATTCGATTGACGAATACCAAGACCAAGATATAGACTCTTGACAGAATTACCACTCCAAGACTAAGTAAAAAATATCCTTCTTTACTGCTTCTATTTCTTACACAAGTCAACATAAGTCAAACTTCTTCCTTCACTGCACTTTTGAAACATCGACCTCTTTTCCATAGATCTGCAGTTTGTATTGCTGTAATTTCGCACATGTAATAGGTTTGAAAGTGCTTCCCTTCTTCGCTCTATTTAGAGGCTTCTCTATATCAACTCGGCTAGCTATAAAGCTGATTTGGAGACCTTTAGATAACCTTCCTTTTGATTGTTATATTACGTCTTTAGAAAACCTAGTTTTCCAGTCATATGTGAGAGGTAACTAGCCCAAAAAACAATGCCAAATACTTCAATCTTCCTCTTCCCTTCCTCACTGGATAATAAGCTTCATTCTAGTTGAATTCACACTTCCTTTTGTGATTCATACTTCAACTAAATTTCAAAAGATAAGATGTATTAAATTCTGTGTCAAAGATGAAACCCGAGCTGCCTATAAATAATAGTTTGTCTCTGTAAATTAGTCGACATGTCTTTTGGAGAGCATCTTATTTTCATCTTGAGCCGAATTGAGGTAAATGATTGTGCTTGGTCTTGGAGGGCTACTTATCATTTCCATTGACTCATAGAAATATAATATTCCCAAGAAGGGTCCTTCATACATTACATAGACTCAAATTGACTTTTATGACTAGATGACAAATCCTAAAGGCTCACGATGGGAGCTGTCACTAAAAGTAAAATTCCTTTCTCATGAAATCGATGAGACAAGCATTATTAATAATTTTATTTTTATTATTTTCATCAATTACATAAAATAATATTTCCACATGTCATTATGAAGACCGAACCTAGTTACATTTTTCAACAATCAGATCTGTTGAGAAGCTGGTAAGAAACAACACACAATGAAGCAATCAAAGCACAAATCCAAGAAAAATGAAAATCTCACAATAATCTCGCAAAATGAACCAAATGAAAGCATGAAGGAGGTGAAATGACCAAAATTTACATAGAGGGTCCCCATTGTTAACAAAAAAAAATCATACAGGAAAAATACATTAAAAATGTCAAGCAAAAGGTACAGGCAAATATTTTCAGGGAAGGAATACATTAGGAAAGGCTACAAATTTATTTCTTCCTAAGGTTCATATGAAAATTAAGGGACATCACACCAACAACAAAGGAATTTTTCTTTGTAGACAATATTTTATTTCTGAAGAGTCAGCAAAATTTCTATCAGGGTACACCACGGGGTAACATTCCCCAGGCACCTCCCCTGAACCAACCAATTCAAATACCTGTTTCTCAACATAGTACAAGGGTGGTCAATTCCCAGTTACCCTTCTTAGCATCACTAAATCTTCCAAATCTGATGAAGTTAATGAATGAACCTTTGCACATGGCCTTAATTGGTCCCCCATGCCTACGAAGCTCCCTTCTGATGTACCAAAATTTAAAGGGAAGCAAGTGGAAGACCCTGGAAATCATATAATGAATTTCCACCTGTGGTGTTCATCGAATAGTATCATTGATGATACCATTCGACTAAGACTCTTTCAACGCACCCTCACAGGGCCTATGACGAAATGGTACGTCGAGTCGCCACTGCATTGCATGGAACCTATAGTGCCCTCGCTACTGCATTCCTCACATATTTCCAACTCCCCATTCATGATGACTGAGGAATGGATTTTTTGACACATTTCAGACAAACAACAACTGTTCATATATTAGACCATCTCCATGAATGAAAGAGACATTGTAGTTTGTGCAAAGCCAACCTCGACGACAGAGTTATGTTGGACTTATTTTTTAAAACTCTCACTGCAGAGATTTAAAAAGACGAGGCCACACAAAAACTATCTCAAAGGAAGAAACCATTAGCAAAGCCCAGCAACTTGAACTCATTTACACCCAATTAAGATATATTTACAATGTCCTGCCAAATTCCCCGCGCCTGCAACCTTATAGAGAATTACTAGGTGCATCTAATACCACTGATGGTTTGATTGGGTTCTTAGAACAAGGTTAACCAAGAAGCATTTATCATTACCCAAGATACTCTTACGATTCTAATCAGAATGTATCACAACCCGGGTACCACCAAAGTCAGCCTGCACCTTTATAGAATGTGACGAATAGGGTGATGCCATATCATCAACATCAAGGAGGTTCATATCCACCCCTGCATGGAAACCGGTACTCAGCTAGGAATACTGATACAAGAGAGCCACCCCAACAACCATACACCAATCAAGGACAGGGAACCAATAATCCCCTTTTCCCACACATAATACACCACTAACGTAAAACAATGCACCTGTGAACCTTGTGCAACCATCCCAGGTGTTGGGGCCCTTGTTTTGTTTAGTTTTGACATCTTGGCCAAGACATTTTGAGTTTTGACCCTTTTTGAGTTGCGAAATAAATACACATGGCAACCGCGACCGCGCCGCAACTACCAGGAGTTGCGGAGCTACCAAGGCGGCGCGGAAGCACTCGATAGCTGGAGATAGAATGGAGATAAGTGAAGATGAAGGAAACACAACAGAAAACAGAAAGTGGAACACACAGACATCAGAAGAGAAGCTGAGAGAAGCTGAAGTGAAGACGCAGAGGAGCCGATAGTCGCGAGAGCGGGTGAATAAATAACAGTCACCCGGCTGAAAAGGTGGTTGAATGTTGAGAGTTGAATGCATACCGAAGAGGTCACGAGGCCAGAGACAAGGAAGGACGCGCAGAGCAGCTGCGGAGGATTCATGCATGTGCTTCATATGGTTTCTTATCTTCTCTATTCTACCTTTCTGTTCTGAGATTCATCTGTATCAGCTTTGTGAGCTAACAGGAAAATTTCCATGTAATCATGTATTGGGCCAAGAGATTAATACAATGGGAGGTTGTTGTCTCAATAAGATGTTCATGTGCATGTAATGCGGTTATGCTGGTTTAAAATTTTATTTATGAATGTCTGAATGCCTATTAGTGATCTTGCGCATATAAATTTGGATATGAATGGATGCACCGTCTTTCTTTAGTTGCGGATTCGTTCCTTGCCATTGATCTCATCCCCTTTTGCATGTGGTTGAGTCCCGAATCGCATCTTTTCCATTCACTTTTCCATACCTTTTTCACTCACCTAAACCTCCCAAATTGTCAATATCATGTGTAAAAGAGCATCTAACATGGTTTTTAATTATATTTTGTGTTTGCTATTTGATCTAGATTTTGTTCATTCAGCTGCGGAATCTTGCCACTTTCCGCAGCTGCTGCAACTTTCCGCAGCTATTTTGTGAAACTCTATGCTACAGGTGTCTACAAGGAAAAAGAGCCACATGGGCAGGTCAGGAATGACGTGGACATGGTTCGTGTCCTATTGGTTCAAGCAAACTCGTCCAAAGAAGCCGCGGTCAAAGGCGTCCACATGGAAGTCAACCATGGAGTTTCATGTCGGCCGGACTCTGTTTCGTGTCACATGAAGATTCATACGGCCGTTTCTAAGCCTGCGGAGGATAAATCGACATCTGTACAGGACTCTAGAGTCGAATTCAAGCATCCACCTCTCGTAGATTTACTTTCCAACACGGCCATGCTCCTATATCCGTGGACGTAGTGGTCTATGTGCTCTCCACCAGCATGAACTTTAGGAGACAGTTATAGTTTGTTGTTATATATAATGCGTTTGCATACGCATATAGAGTTAGTTGATATTAGTGAATGTTAGTCTCTGTTATCTTTTGCTCTGTAGTGTGATTACGCTGCACTTGTGCCGTAACATTACCATTCTGTAATGACTGCTTTTTAATATAAGAAGACTCTGTTTTACAACTTAATTCGTATTTGAGGACCGTTGCCAAGGCTGGTGTAGAGGGCCCCTGCTCAACTAAGGTTTTGTGTATTAGTGTATATTTCTCATTTCGTTTCTTTAAAGCTCATTGTATCATAATCCATTCACATGTTCATACATTGCATTTGTTTCATTTCTGTTTATACACTTCCATAATTTCCATTTCATTTCTGTCTTTCATGCTTTATTATTGTTAATCACTGATCAGTGTTCTTGTTTCAGGTTATAGATAGGCAGCCCGGGCATTTTCATAGCTTTTTGACTAATGACATGGAACTAACATTGTTCTGCTGCTAATTTGCTTTTCATAGTTTCTGTTTAATTTCCGTATTGCTTTGTTCATTTCAGTTTTGCTTATTTGCTTCAGTAGTTAAATTTAGATATATTAAGCTGCTCATAGCATCTTCAGTTGCCTCCGAAAGCCACAGCTGGACTGATGGTGAGGGATTGTATTATGAAATGTGTAGTTTAGTATTAGTTTCTTTTTTTCAAATTTAGATATATTAAGCTGCTCATAGCATCTTCAGTTGCCTCCGAAAGCCACAGCTGGACTGATGGTGAGGGATTGTATTATGAAATGTGTAGTTTAGTATGAGTTTCTTTTCTGCAAATCTAGATATATTAAGCTGCTCATAGCATCTTCAGTTGCCTCCGAAAGCCACAGCTGGACTGATGGTGAGGGATTGTATCATGAAATGTGTAGTTTAATATTAGTTTCTTTTCCGCAAATTTAGATATATTAAATCGTACATGACATCTTTAGTTGCCTCCGAAAGCCACAGCTGGACTGATGGTGAGGGATTGAATCATGAATGTATGGTTTGATATTAGTTTACTTTCTGCAAGTTACATATCAGTTACTCAAGTTGTTTATGATTACTTCCGAAAATCATAGCTGGACTAATGATGAAGGATCAGAAGATAAATTGATGTAATCTGATTTAGATTTATTTTGTTGCAATTTTGAATTTCCTTAAGCATAGTTTCTTTTGTGTTTAGCCAGCAGCAAGAATAGTTTGGTTTTCATGCTCAATAGTTCACAGTTTTGATTTATTAGACTAGCAACACCTTTTCATTTCAGCAGCACATTTTCATTTCCTTTCAAGTCTTGTCATTGTAAATTTCAAATTTCTTTTTAAAGTTTCAAGTTGGTAAATCATTATAGGGGATATCACTTCCTTGAACAAACATAACCAAACTTGTTTTCATCTTAGAATTTCCATTGCACCTTAGAAAACCAAAAACGACAAAAAGTTAAGAAATAGGTTATCTTGCACATATAGTGCGTCGCACTTCATCAGCTTACGATTCCCGGATTGACAAATTAAATGCAGCAATTTAGGACACACTAAATTGACCAAACAGTGGTTGCGGCATGCCTCGGGTGAGACGCACTGCTCTCCAGAGCAGGGTGAAAATGCCGGCGTGTTCCTAGACTACACCGGACCCCTTTGTTGGCCCCAATTCTTGAACCTGGGTCTTGTCCGCGAGACCTGATTCCTCGCCAACAAATGGTTCCGTTGCCGGGACCTGCATGTTCTGAGGGGATCTAGATCATGGTATCGAGGATTTTTGAAGGAGCAATACGACGATGGTGGGATGATCATCTTGACCAGTTCATTGCTCAGCAAGCAAAGATGACCAAGAAAAAGGAGGCGGCGATCAAGGAGCTTGTCCTTTTCTCTGATTCAGCCAGTGATACGTACGAAATTTTCTGGGGAAGGTTCCCTACGGACCTTTACAATTGGTTGCGGAGGTTATGAGCGACGCTGCCCCAAGAAGGCTTGCGGAAGATAAACCGCAGGTGGACGCACGACGACCTCGTGGCACTGCATCGGGTAGATACTAAACTAACCCGCGCAGTGGACTTCTGGGTAAGGACCACGTTGGAAGGGTACGCTGTGGAGTTTGTTGCCGAGTGCTACCAATCCTTCTCGAAGGCCGAGGCTGTTTTTCACTCAGGGCTGAGGGGGAAGCTGTTGAAAGAGATTCCGCTGTGGATCAAAGCCCTGATGGTGGACGAAGGGTTGATTGAATTCCACAAAATGAGTATGGAAGCGTAAACCATCCGTACTGGGGGAAGGAATAAGGGGACCGATGCTGTGTAGACTGTGAGAGTGGGGAGTGGGGGATGGACGTTGAGGCCGCATGCAAGTTGCGGGAGCTACGTGCGCATCGGCGGGCACAGATCGTCGATAGGTGGCGAAGAAGGGTAATGAGAGATTTGAAGAGAAGAGAGATCGAGAGGAAGAATCAGAAGGAGGCGCCTCAGAAGACGGGAGTTATGGGTTTAGATACCCGGAAAAAAGACGGGACAACAGTGGAAGTGCAGTGGGTGCATGGGAGCCCAGCGACGCGAGAAAGAGAAGTAACGACTAGCAAAGATAATGGAAAGATGCAGCCCGAAGAAAGTTCCGATGATGAATGGCACGGCGTGATGTAGCAGATGTTCCAGGATCAGACGACACCCACCCCTCCAGGCAGCCCTACGTCCCACCTTCCGCATGGCCAGGATCCCGACCTTCCCCTGGTACTTTATCAACCTTTAAGAAATATTTTTATTCAGTTACAAGCATTAAGTCAGTCATACAGTAGTTCAGCAGCGTCAGTAACACCCAGTAGCAGCAGCGTTACTAGTAGTAGTATTTTCCCTAGAGGGACCGTTACGCAACCAGGACCGGGAGGTTTTATCCTGGTTAATTCTCCGCAAGTACACATGGCTGGATCTTTCACCCGGTATCCAGAGTTCTCTGGCCGGGGCAATGACGATGTAGAACAACACTGGTATCTGTGCGAAGCCATCTGGAGGGCTCGACAGACGCCGGATGCAGGGAAGTTAATAGAATTCCAAACCACGCTCAGAGAGAGAGCTCTGCGTTGGTTCATCAAGTGGTCCGAGGCGCACCCTAACCCCGTAATTGCGGACGTAAAGCGGGATTTTGTCCGCGAATTCAAGCTTCCCCAGACAGACCAGCAGGGCCTGTCCGAGCTGTGGGAAATTAAGCAGAAGGAAGGTGAGACCGCGTGGGAGTTGATGCGGCGATTCAAGGACGCGATCGGGAAACTCAGCTACCAGATCGATCCAAACCACCAGAGGGACTGGTTCATCAAGGCTCTGCTCCCCTTGACATGAACCCCTCTTACTGAGTAGAAGATTGATAATCTGCAGGACGCTTTGGAGCAGGCCATGAAGATTGAAGCCATGGCAGGCTACCCCCAGGAATATCGGGGGGGGGGGGGGGGTGGCCCCGCAAGACCCTTCTTTGGTAGGATTGCAACACCAGATCGCCAGCTTGACCGAAAAGCTCAAGGAACTTCAGCCGGTGAGACCAGCGCGACCGAATGTTTGGTGTACACATTGTCTGGTCGAGGGCCACGTCGCAACCGAATGTCCTCGGTTGCGCGGCGCAGGAGCAGGACCCTCGGTCGCAGCTATCCAGGGAGGTCCACCACAAGGGGGGGTGCGGGGATGAACCCGCAGGGAGTCTACCAGCCGCAACAGACCTTTGCGGGGTTCCAACCGCAACCGGGGTCCTCCACCACAGAGTACTGTGAGATTTGCCGGACGATGGGGCATCCGCCTCGGATGTGCCTGATATTACAGAAGTACTCCACGGTCCCGAATAATGTATACTGCGAATTTTGTGTGTCTACGACTCACAACACTGAGCAGTGCAGGGCGCTTGACACACTTGCCGATCGATTGGATCGTCCCTCGTACAGGGTGAACGAGGCTCCAAGGGGAAGAGGTGGCAGCATGCGGGGAGGCCGAACAGGCGGACGCGGTCCGGTCAAATGCTACAACTGTGACCAGGAGGGTCATGTGGCTCGAGAATGTCCCCTTCCGCGACGACCCTGGTGCTCCCAGTGCCGGGTCAACACCCATGCTACAGAAGACTGTCCGGAGCTCATCAAGAAGTGGGAAGAATGGGTGCGGTAGAGGGGAGTGAATCTGATAAACTCAGAACCGCGAGGTGCCGCAACCCCTGACATGCAGAACGTCGCGATAGTAACGCGGGGCGGAAAGAAGACTGGAGATGATGCCCACGAGAAGGAGCCAGCACGAGTGGTTCAGCCAGCATCCCCAAAGAAGTTGATCCGGCCCGAAGTCCAGAAGAAGTATTTCCAGGAGGCGGTTGAGGCATTCACCCAGTTGCGCAACGAGGGAGGGTTGGAGGAGCCCAGGCGGTCGGAATCCGGTGTGGAGAACGTCGCAGATACGGTGGTCGAGGATTGGCTCCGGCTATTCCTCGGGATTGTTGATAACGCTGTGCTGCGACAGCAGCTCAAGCACGCGTTGGACAGAGCGCTGCAGGGGCGCACAGAACCTAGAGATTCGGCGGACGCTAGCCCTCAATACATCCCTCAATACGTGCAACGTGTCAAGCGGAACAAGCAACGAACAGGCAAATAATTCCGGCTTAACACGCAGGTTGCAGGTTTCCAAATCAGCGACACCATGTTGGACTTGGGGTCCGACGTCAATATACTGCCACGGAAGACATGGGAGGCTCTTGGAAGGCCATGGCTAGCCCACTCACCAATCCAACTCAGGATGGCGAACCAGTACTGCATTTTGCCAATCGGCCGGCTCGAGGGAGTCGAAGTCGACGTTGCGGGGGTGAAGACATACACCGATTTTGAGGTTATTGATATCATGGGCGACAAGGATCCCTATCCTGCTTTACTCGGCATTGATTGGGCTTTTGAGAATTACGCCATCATCGACCTCAAGAAGGAGCTGATGATCTTTGAGGATGGGGAGGTACGGGTTACCCAGCCTCTCGACCCGTATCAGGGCCCGCGATATACAGAAACAGTGGACAATCGGGAGGATGCTCAGATAATGGACCATCTCTATCAGATGACTGCAGGGAAGCGGGACGATTATATTAACCCGACCGTAACTGGCTCTGTCAGTTGGCGGAGTGTACAGAGCTCGGAGCTCGGTTCCGAACTCGCTTGGGAAGACTGGCAGCAAGGGGGATACGAGACCACCACGCGGAGATGTGCCTCTATCGCTCAGGTCCGGTGGGTAGGGACTGAGATCCGCGGATATCCCACGTTGTCAAACATGCAAGCAGTCAATAATTTTATTGCCAAGGTGGAAGATCGGGTCCCAGCTGAAAGTCGGATGGCCCTTTTGGATGTGGCCTTGCAGTCAACATCGGCTCGATGGTGGAAAAATCACCGCAACACTCTGTTGCGATGGGAGTGTGTGGTGGATGCTCTGCGGGCACGCTTTAAAGAGGATGAAGGACCCGCCAACACGCTTAAGTATCATGGGAATTCAGACCCGCGACACCATTTGCGGGCCTGCGAAGAACAGTGGCATAGCACCCGGTACCCTGAGGAGTTGTGGGTCCACAGGTTTATCCACTCCCTGGGCACCATTCCCTAGGCCTGGTACCTGGAGGAAGAGCGGAAACGAGAAACCCGCTCTTGGCAGGCAGTGGCGGACAAGTTTGTTTTGAGATTCTCGTTCGAAGGGGAGACGGCACAGGAGTCTCAGGCCCTACAGGCAATCAAGGAGGTCTTGTTTTTCCGCCAGCCTAAGCCCGATAAGGGCCCGGCTGTGTCACGACCTGAGGTCAGACGCGAGTTGGTCTGTCATCGGATTGATGGCGATCCGGAGGACGATAGTTTGGAGGACCTCATGCATCTCTATTTTGACGAAAAGGAAGGAGAGCGGAGCATCAGTGAAGAGTCGACGACTGAAGGGGTCCATTTACAGCCGCTCAAGACAAAGAAACTGAACATTGGAACGGAGGAGAAACCTAAGCTGGCAACGGTGGGAGATTACTGGGACGAGGAGACGACAAAAGAAATTTTCAGCCTCCTCCGGGAGTACGAAGATTTGTTTCCGTCATCAGTTGCGGACCTGAAGGGGATCAAGGGGGATCTGGGCGAGATGCGCATCACACTGAAACCGGGGGCCAGGCCGGTGAAGCACCGACCCTACCGGTTGAATCCACGTATCAAAGAGAAGGTCAAGATGGAGATTGACAAGATGCTGGCTGCAGGTCTCATCTTTCCAATCGAAGAAGCGGAATGGGTGAGTCCGATTGTCATCCAGAACAAGAAGGACAAAGCGGAGATCCGGGTCTGTGTAGACTACCGGAGCTTGAATAATGCTTGTATCCACGACCCGTTTCCCACTCCCTTCAGCGATGAAGTTCTAGATCATGTCACGGGAAACGAAGCTTATTCCTTCACTGATGGGTTTTCGGGCTACCATCAGGTGCGCATCGCCGAGGAAGACAAAGCAAAGACGACATTCACCACCGAGTGGGGATCATTCGCATACCACGTGATGCCGTTTGGTCTGAAGAACGCACCGGCTGTGTTTTCTCGGATTGTCATTGCTGCTTTCCGGGAGTACATTCACAAGTTCCTGGAAGTCTATATGGATGATTGGACTGTTTACAGCCTGCTGAAGAAACACGCCTCCCTGTTGCGTGTTATGTTCGACCGGTGTCGCCAGCTGCAGATTTCCTTGAACTTGAAGAAATGTATTTTTGCAGTACCATTCGGCACACTCTTGGGTCACGTGGTGTGCAAGCAAGGGGTCTGCGTTGATCCCGCCAAGGTCGCGGTCATCGTCCACATGGAGGCCCCCGAGACCGTGAAGCAGTTGCGGGCACTGCTCGGGCACACAGGATACTACAGGCGGTTTATCCGCAACTACGCCAAAATCACGGCCCCTCTGGAGAAACTGTTGCGGAAGTCAGAAGCGTTTGAGTGGACGGCGGAGTGCAGGAAGGCACTTGACACATTGAAGGAGAAGTTGGCGACGACACCCATACTTGTTCATCTCGACTGGGATAAGCAGTTCCATGTGCACATTGATGCGTTCGGAATTGCACTTGGAGCTGTATTGGCGCAACCCGGGGAAACGACAGTTGACCACCCGGTATACTTCGCCAGCCGACGGTTATCGAATGCGGAGAAGAATTACACCACGACCGAGAGGGAGGCGTTGGCGATGGTGTACTCTCTCCAGAAGTTCCGCCACTACCTTCTGGGCGGCAAATTTACATTTTTCACGGACCATTCTGCATTGAAATATCTGGTAAATAAGCCTGTGTTGGAAGGAAGAATCTGTTGATGGCTTCTACTTTTTCAGGAGTTCACGTTTGAGGTGATTGTCAAGCCGGGCAGGTTGAATGTTGGTCCCGATCACTTATCTAGGTTGGAGACGGGGGAGAACGAAGGCCCGTTGGACGATCAGCTTCCAGATGCTGACCTCTTCCGAGTTGAAGCAGTACCAGATTACCTGGCTGACATTGCCACGTATCTGACCACGGGACAGTGCCCTGAGGATTACACCCCGCTTCAGAAACGCCACCTGGTTGTCCAGGCGGCCGACTACCAATTGATCGCAGGGCAGCTGTACAAACTGGGGCTTGATGAGGTGTTGCGCAGGTGTGTTCTTGACCATGAACGGGAAGCAGTGATGTGGGAATGTCACAGTGGTGTTGCGGGGGGGCATGTGGGCGCGAAATATACCGCGAGGAAGGTGCTTCAAGCTGGCCTGTGGTGGCCGACGGTGCATGCAGACTGTAAGGCTTATGTGAAACGTTGCGATGTTTGCCAGAGGACGGGAAGGCCTTCGCACCGGGACGAGCTTCCGCTACACCCAGTGCATGTGTTGTGGCCGTTTGAAAAGTGGGCTGTTGATTTCGTAGGCCCCATTGCACCAATCGCTCGACATTCCAAAGCCCGGTACATCATCACCACAACGGATTACCTCACACGGTGGGCTGAGGCAGCAGCGGTACGCGACTGCTCGGCAGAGACCGCTGCCCGGTTCATCTTTGAACACATCATCAGCCGCTTTGGCTACCCACGGAGCTTAACTAGCGATCAGGGTACGCATTTAATTAATGCCACGGTCAAATCACTGCTGGACACATTTATGATTCAGCATCATAAAAGCAGCCCATACCACCCACAGGCCAATGGTACGGTGGAAGCCTTCAATAAGATTCTTGAAAAGGGTTTGACTAAAATTTGCAACGCTCAGCGGGACGACTGGGATGAGCGGCTACCAGCGACATTATGGGCTTACCGGACCACAGTGAAATGTTTGACCAACAAGACACCATTCCAGTTGGTGTATGGCCGGGAAGCTGTGATTCCCGCCGAGTTCATGGTACCCAGTCTTTTGATCGCAACGTCCCTTCAATTCTCAGAAGAGGCATCACTTCGAGAACGCCTCCAGGAGCTACAGGAGCTGGATGAGGCTCGATTCCTCGCATAATTCCACCAGAAAGTTCAGAAGGCCAGGCAGAAAGCATGGCACGACCGCCACATCAAAACTAAGGCCTTCCAAGTTGACGGCAAGGTTCTTTTGTACGACAGCCGGTTCCAGAAGTTTCCAGGCAAGCTCCAGATGCACTGGTTGGGACCATAATTTGTCATCGAGATCCGCGACTCAGGCGCCGTTCGGTTGGCACAGCTGGACGGCACAGTTCTTCCTGGGTGGGTGAATGGCGCACGCCTGAAACCCTACCAGGAGTAGGTACCTTCTCGCTTTTCATTAATAACTCTCGCAACCGAGAGAACCCGTAGAGTAGCGTAGTTGAATAACTCTCCCGCAACCGGGATGAATGTAGGTAGTCTTTTCCGTTTATAGGTAATCAGTCAAATAACCAGTCAGTTGCGGGAATCTTACCGCAACCGACTATGGTCGGGGCTGGCCAGTCTAGCGTGTCGCAGCGCCAGTCCAGCATGTCGCCGCTCCAGTCCAGCGTGTCGTTCACGTAGGATCCATCCTCGTGCCAGTGTTAGTCCAGGTCATTTCCGTCAGTCCTTTTGTCAGTCCGTAGGATTGCTCAGATTTGTTCATAAATTACCATAATAGACAGTAATCGTACCGTAATCATTTTCCATCACCCGCAGTTCCCTCAGCCGTCGAGTCCGCCCATCTTCCCATGACGCCGTCAGCAACTGTCAGATTACATACAGGCACGCGATGGATCGCACGATTATCGCAGCCCCGAAGGATAGCAAGAATTAATTGCCGTTATGGAGTCTCATCAACTCCGCGCGTGCCAGCGGATGCCATAATTTGCATGAAGATCAACAGCATGAGAATGACGGACCAGTTCAATTTGGAAGTTGCAGCGTCTCCAGAGAATTTGCAGCATCGAAGCGCACCGTATCCAGCAGAGAACTGCAGAAGAACACTCCAAGTTTACCAGCGTCGCGCCAAGATGCCGAGGGCTATCGTATCTGTCCCTGATCCAGCGTTAGACAGCAGGATTCACCGCGTAGAGTCGCTGGTCGGCAAGTATGACAATGCAGCATGTATGGACGCCAACCTGTCCGACCCGGCTGAGTTTCCCCACCTCCATTGGCAGACTTACATGGAGCACCATTACACGCCAGGCAGTAGCTCCCACAGTCGGATGCGAGAATAATTCAGGGGCCTGCAGCAGTCGACCTTGATGCATTTGAGGTCTCTTCCCGTTTTCGGCACTACGAGACCGGCTCTGCAATGCACCCGGTTCCTCCTCAGTCGGGTACAGAACGGGTCCCTGTGGCTCAACGAAGAAATCCCACTTCATGCCGAAGACATTCATCGGCTTACAAGGCTGTCCCAAAACGGTGCAGATGTCTCCGCTGCTGGCCATACATCCTCTAAGCGCGCCCGGAAGTCGGGTGACGCCGACCTGTACACCAAGTATGGCACTCGCCGGGGTGGCAAAGGTGCCAAAATTGACCTGATCAACAAACCAGAAATCCGGTTCGCTTGCTACCTGATCGCTAGCAAGACGATGCGCCACTATACGAAGGGAGAATGCACCCTGGACACAATTTCCATTGCAGAGCACTGCACCCGAGGCGCCAAGTTGAACTGGTGCTCTTTCGTGTTGAAGGAACTCTTCGCGGCCTGCGAAGAAAATTACAGGTGTACCACCACTTTCATTTACGGCTACTTGATCTTAGCCTTTGCCATGTGGAAATGGCACCTTCCTCCCATCCGGGAGCCGGCGGAGACGACCATAAGCCAGCCTCTTGCGATGAAATACACCCCCTGGCAGGTGTCCATGGATCCCAGCACCAAACAGGTGAACGCGGCAGCGTTCCGGGCGTGGTACTGGATGATGACCGATGTTGTGGCCAACCAGCAACGGGTGCCCAGGAACTTGCTGGATGAGTACAGTGAGCAGGTGTGGTTTGGGGTCAGCCACAGACACACCTTCATCCGGCCAACTTGTGTGCCGGCCGCCACATTTCACATGGCGCCCCTCCGGTTCCAGCTGAATGACGACACCTTTCACCGAGAGGTTTCTGTGTGGCTGGGGGTCGTCAAGCACGTCCGCGACGGGATCACCCGCTATAATTTTGAGGGGATGCTGCCGGCACAGCGGCCTGCCGCGACCGGCACAGCGGGGTCCTCACAGGTTGCGGCGGACCCCCCACAAGAAGCAGCTGAGACCACCCCGGATCTGCCTCCAGCGCTGGTCCCGATCGTCGAGCACCTCAACGACCAGGTACGACGACTCAACGTGGCCACCCAGGTTGCTTCAAGTAGTGCCCCTATATTTCCCTCTTTTGCTGAATTTCATATTAATCGGTCTCGTGGTCCCTCCAACACCGCCCCCCTCATTTCCCCCATTCCCACTAATCTGTTCACTTCTGCCGCCCCCTCATCACACCAATGGGTGAACTGGGGCCCGAACCCGATTCCTCCGACCCACCTCCATCCAAGAGGGCCCGCATTACTGCTACGGATCCAGTGGTGGATCTGACTGACGATGATCCACCAGTCACTCCGCCCACAGCAACTCTGATTCCGGAGGAACCTCTGATCGATCCGGCAGAGTTCCTCAACCTTCGCCTCCCTCCCACTTCTTTCACTCCGTCCACCGCTCCCACCGGCCGACCACCTACCACCTCCCCTAATCCATCCAACTCATCAGCCACTGTGTCAGATTCGTTGATCCGGGAACTTTTCGGAGGTGACCACGGGGTGGAAGTCACCTCCAGTACTGCAGCCGTGGTACCACCGGTTGACCCCATGGCCACGGCCCCGGACCCTCATGCTACTATATCTAGCAGGTTCACGAATGGGGGGGCTGATTCGGCTGCCCCTCCCCCAGAGCAGACCACGCAGCAAGACTGGCCGGAGTCTGAGATGGCCACTTCAGTGCAGCAGCAGACGCCGGTCCATCTTCCAGAAACTTCCAGCCGAGAAGCGGCCAGTCACCAACCTTCGCAGGAGAGGGTGCCGGAGCAGGGCACACCCAGCACGACCACTACAAAACAATGGAGTCCAGCACAGCTGTACCTGCTCATTCAGCGGGCGGCCCTCAAGGCCGAGTAGATTCACACAGAGCTACAGCGGCGGTGCACCGAGCAGCGGAATCAGATCACGGCGCTTACTGAATGGCGCAATCAGTTGTTGCGGGAGAAGACCAACCTCCAGGAGCAGGCCAATATTGTTATTCAGGCGCTCTCCAGCGTATGGCCCGCTGCAAGGGCTCACTATGCCCCACTCCCTGCTGGTATAGAGGAGGAAAGTATAGCACTACAGGCTCACCACCTCAGGGAAGTTTTCACTAGTGTTTGCAGGGAGAACCACGAACTCCAAGCGGCATTAGCCGCACGGCCTACCCTTCCAGAGCCACCCAGTGACCATTCAGGACAGGTGACTGCCAAACAGACGCAGGCAGTCAGTCTACAAGCAACTCTCCATTCCACTGCAGCCGCGACTTCTGCCCTTCTGCGAAGTCTGCAGGAGTGCTCACTCGCGCTAACGTTCAAGACGAAGCCTATCGCTGCCCAGCTGCAACAGATTGGCTGGGACATTCAGGCGACCACGGACCCAGCAAGGTTAGATCAGCTCTACGCCCAGTCGAACGAGCTGGAACTTCACATGCAACGGACTGAGGCCGAATCAGCAGCGGCCAAGCACGTCATCCGAGAGATTCGTCCACCCCTTCGCACCCATGCTGATGCTATGCACCAGCTAGATGCCAAGGCCGAAGCCCAGCTCGCCACGCTGTTCAGGGCTGCCCCGACGCCCATAGACGAAGCCGCCGCTAACCGAATCTCTCAAGAAGCCGACCTGCTTATGCAGGAATGGCAGCAAGCAGTGGCGGCCTTCACAGAGCTTAGAGACACAGTGCTTCACCGGGTCCCGGAGTTGGGGCCCTTGTTTGAACAACCAAGTGGCGGAGCACAGCAGGAAAGGGCACAGGGTGAAAGCACAGCAGAGCAGAGCACGGGTGCCAGCGGGGCAATGGAAGTAGAAACCGTTATTTGTGATTGACTCGCGGACGAGTCAAGGAATTTTGGTCGGGGCCTGTTGGGGCCCTTGTTTTGTTTAGTTTTGACATCTTGGCCAAGACATTTTGAGTTTTGACCCTTTTTGAGTTGCGGAATAAATACACATGGCAACCGCGACCGCGCCGCAACTACCAGGAGTTGTGGAGCTATCAAGGTGGCGCGGAAGCACTCGATAGCTGGAGATAGAATGGAGATAAGTGCAGATGAAGGAAACACAGCAGAAAACAGAAAGTGGAACACGCAGACATCAGAAGAGAAGCTGAGAGAAGCCAAAGTGAAGACGCAGAGGAGCCGATAGTCGCGAGAGCGGGTGAATAAATAACAGTCACCCGGCTGAAAAGGTTGTTGAATGCTGAGAGTTGAATGCATACTGAAGAAGTCGCGAGGCCAGAGACCAGGAAGGACGCGCAGAGCAGCTGCGGAGGATTCATGCATGTGCTTCATATGGGTTCTTATCTTCTCTATTCTACCCTTCTGTTCTGAGATTCATTTGTATCAGCTTTGTGAGCTAACAGGAATATTGCCATGTAATCATGTATTGGGCCAAGAGATTAATACAATGGAAGGTTGCTGTCTCAATAAGATGTTCATGTGCATGTAATACGTTTACGCTGGTTTAAAATTTTATTTATGAATGTCTGCAATGCTTATTAAGTAATCTTGCGCATATAACTTTGTATATGAATGGATGCACCGTCTTTCTTTAGTTGCGGGTTTGTTCCTTGTCCTTGATCTCATCCCCTTTTGCATGTGGTTGCGGCATGCCTCGGGTGAGACGCACTGCTCTCCAGAGTAGGGTGAAAATGCCGGCGTGTTCCTAGACTACACCGGACCCCTTTGTTGGCCCCAATTCTTGAACCTGGGTCTTATCCGCGAGACCTGATTCCTCGCCAACACCAGGATAAAAAACGACAATATTATGATCAAGAGAATAGCAATAATCCTCCAAAAAATGCAAAGACGAAGCCAATGAACAAGAAAAAGGGAGATCCTGGACAGGGGGCAGTAATCAACAACGCCCCCCGAGGTCTCAGGTTGGGGCCAACCCCAACCAAAATCAAAACCAGGAGCCATGAAATAGCTCCCAAGGGAAAAAAAAGGAGACCCAATCTAAGGAAAAATCACTCTTGTGCCATATGTGGTGAGTATGGACATTACACTCACCACTCTCCCGTACTCCCCGAATTGAAAAAACTCAAGGGTAACCGAGGACAAGGGGGACCTAACCAATAGCTTGCAATAATGCAAGAACCTTTCCCCCAACAAGGAGTGGTTAATACCCAACAACATAAACCACCTAAAAATGAGACCAGAGGGAACAACCATGAAATCCACATGGATAGAGAAGAATTGTTCTTCCAAACATGAAATAGGAACTATGAAACTCTGTTGGATACCAACCCATCAGGTACAAGTATGAGCGCACCCACCACACCATTAAAGATCTCCAAAGTACCTATTAAGCCTCTTCCAAGAATGGTCAAAGGACCAACCAGGAACGCATGACATCATTCCAAAGCTGCTCATAACTGTAGTATAGTGGATGACTTGGCTCAATCTCCAGCAACCATGTCAACATTGGAAGTCCTGCAATCATGCCCAACGTAGCGGAAGGCCTTACTTTCTGCCTTAGGCATGATCGACCCCTCTGATTCCCGCTTAATGGTTTTTGACGTGACAAGGCAAGCCCTAGGATTCCTTCTCTAGTTGCTTTCCAGATACCAGTTTCAGTTCAGAATATCACCATACACTGATGCGTTGTGGATGAAGGAGCATCCACATGCATCATGTCCAAATCAGTTTGGCAAAAATTAGGATCACCTGAATTGAAACCATTTGACATCATTCTTAAAGCATACAACGAGCGCCCATCAGCCCCCGTTGGTCTTTAGCAAAATTTCCTAGTGAAACTGGCCGGAAAAAAAGTTCTTATAGACATTGAGGTATTATATGCACAACTATACCTCAATATATTCCTTGGGCGGAGTTACATGTATGTTATGACCGTGATCACATCCTCTATTTTTAGGGTGATGATTTTCCCTCACGACGATGTAATATTCCCAAATTTTCACATCCTATTTGGAATATTAGAGTCCTTGATTTTATTAATAAATTAAGTAAATAAAAGGGTGGAGGGACACAAAAACCTCAAAGATGAATAAAATCCACTTTTAATATGTGTATGTGGATATTTTAGATCTAGATCTAGAATCATGGAGTAGTGGAGTAGCTCCATTAATGGAGATCATGTCTCATTTATGAGATAGATTATGGAGGATGAAATTGTCAAATAAGATCATGGATCTTAACTGTAAAATCATGAGGGTATTTGCTAAGGTCAACTGAGATCATAGTTCATTCAAGAAGATCATGAAGCACTTATGATAAGATAGTGGAGAAAGTGATGTATTTAATGCACACATGATGGAGGGGGTAATCACCCCATGTGAACATGATGGAGGACATGGATCAACAACGCAGTCAAACTTGGAGACTTTTGTCCACATGTACAACGCAGTATTAGAGTGGGCCTAGGCTATGGAAGGCTCATGCATATAATTAAGGTGAAGGCACAATGGAAGGCATGATTTGGATTATTTCATTTCTTGATCTGTTTAGATCTAGATTTGTCTTAGGACATTTCTATGCAGACTTGGGCTGTTAGTAGAGTTTGTAGTGCTGTTTAGCACAGGGTGTTCCTGAGTGAGAATCCCACCTGTTTCTTTGAGTAGCTCTGGAAAGAGGATTGTTCTTCATTCCTTATCAGGAATTGGTGACATCTTCAGGAGGTTGTTTCTAGCATTCAGCTAGGAAACCAGTGGAGGATTCATCCTACCACTTTGTTCTTCAGATCCAGCCTTTAAGATTAGCATATCTATATTCAGCATTCAGGCCATTGGGTTTTACCTCCATGCAGCAACAGTCCCTTCAAGGATTACGCAGTTTAGTCCTGTAGATCTGTTGGAGGAAGGAAGTTTCCAGTATTTCAGTTGGAAATCCTATGAGGAATAACCTCCTCACATTGGATCTATTGTTTCCATCACTCATGAGCTGATTTGACATATCTAGCAGTAGGCTAATGAGCCTTCCTCTTTGACAATGCATTTTTTTGAAACTTTTTTTCATCCAATAACTATTTTCAGTGGAGGAAATTGGAGGAGCTAGATCTTGAGATTTTAGCCCAAGGATCTAGTGAAGGGATCAACCCTTCTTGCATAGATCTGTGTAATGTTCCCAATTTTTCACATCATTTTTGGAATATTAGAGTCCTTGATTTTCTTAATGAATTAAGTAAATAAAAGGGTGGAGGGACCCACAATCCTCAATAAGAATAAATATCCACTTTGTATGTGTGAATGTGGATTAATCTAGACTAGATTTGAAAAAAGAGGTAGTTGAGAAACTACTAATGTGAATGAGATTGGAGGTTATGTCTCATTTAATGAAAGAGATCATGGAGGGTTGATTTAGTCAACTAAGATCTTGAAGATGTCAAACAAAGGGTCACTGAGCATTAGTGATCAAGTGGTGGAGGATCATGTGCAAATGAAGCACACATGATGGAATAGGTGTACATTGCACCTAGACTGTTTGGTTGATTTGGTCAAACAATGCTGTCCCACTTGGAGGATATTATCCACATGAGACAACGTAGTTGAGATTAGGGCCAAGTCTTGGGATGGCTCAATCTTTATAAAGTAGATGAAGGCAAAGGTGAAAGGCATCTTGGATTATTTTAATGTATGATCTTTTAGATCTAGAATTGTCAAGTGACATTCCACTGCAATATTGGGATGTTTAGTAGAGATTGTAGGTGTTGTTTAGCATAGGGTGTTGCCAGGCGGGAATCCATCCTCTTTCTTTGAGTGATCTCTAAGGAAGAGGTTTGTACTTCATTATACATCAGGCTTTAAGTGCCATTTTCATTTCCTACTTTCTGCAGAACATTCATACTCAGAAAGCTGCATTTTTCTGAAGATCAGTTTGGAAGGTGGTAGTTGTCTTCGGTACTTCAGTTGGAGAAAAAGGTGAGGGATTATTCCCATCACTTGGGCTTATATTGCAGCACTCCCAGAGCCACATTTCAGATCTGGCATTAGGCCAAAAGTTATTGACGTCCTAGCAGTAGTATTCTCTCTAAGAATAACGCTGTCCATATTGCAAATCTGAAAGGAGGAAGGAAGTTGCTAGTATTTCAGCTAGCAATCCAGTGGAGGATCATTCCTTCATATTTCCATCAGTATTACCATCATCCTGGATCTTATTGAAGCATTTTTCAATAGGCAGAAGGCCTCTCTTTCCCTCACAGTGCAGTTTTTAGAGGCAATTGTGTTGCAGCAGCTGCAATCATCTTTGGAGGAATGAGAAGCTAGATCTAGAGCTCCTAGCTCATATATCTGAGGAAGGGATCAACCCTTCAAGAATAGATCTGATATGAGCACATGTTTCAGCCATCTATTCTTCAGATCTAGCTTCAGATCTGTATTTCCCAGCAGATCAAGGATCAAACCCCGGGGAGGTGATTTTTCCAAAGTTGCAAATCTGGAAAATCCTTTCTGGGTTATCTTGGGAATCCATCACAGTGGCCAGATCTTGAATCTTGGAATTATCAGAGCTCCAGATTTGAGTAGATCTGCATTTATCTTTTCAGCCTGAAACTCCATGTTTATATTCTGCTGAAGAGACAATGCAGTGTTTGCTGCAGAGCCTCAACAGTTACGCTGTACCTGCTTCACACATGTTTTCTAGGTGATCTTAGCTCATATTTTGGCTAGATATACCTATATCTTGTACTTGTGTAACTGATTCATCTCCAATATAATAAAATGGCTCAGCTCTTTCTGCATATTTTGATTTGTACTTAGATTTATTGTCTATCTTGTTGTAAGTTCTTATATTGTGTGAAGTATTGTTGCGTGTTCCCCTTTTGGGATATTACAATATGATTTTACATCATTGCAACCATCATGTCATCAGATCTAGCTTCAGATATGCATTCCTAGCAGCATATATGTGAAGCCCTAAGAGGGTGGTTTTCTTAGACTTATAGATTTGATAAATCCCTTTTGGGCTATCATGGGAATCCATCATTGAGCCCAGATCTACAATTTCAACATCATTGGAGCTCCCATTTTTCCTAGATCTGACTTTTTATCTTATAGGCAGTTGCAGTCCCTATAGTTGCAGCAGGGAAAACACAGTTTACCTTCCAACATAGTAGCAGTTACGCAGTCCCTATTGGGAAATCATTTCAGGGTCATTCTAGGCCACCCTTATGGCTTGAGTGTCTCATATTTTGAGCACTGTTGTACTTGATTTTTGCACCTCCAATATAATAAAATGGCTCAGCTATTTCTGTGCATTCTAATGTGTATATAGATTTATTATTTACTTTGCTGCAGTTCTTATATTGTGTTTCAGTATTACTGCATTCTCCCTTTTGGGATATTACAGTGGTATCATAGTATGATCTTTGGCTCAGCTTGTGGACATTTCATCTTTCACATCAAAAGAAGAAGCAAATAGATGAGATCTATCATGGAGGATGATAATTATTCCACTCCTTTCTTTAGATCCATGCAATATATCTCCAAGGAGGTAAATCCAATGAAGAAGGAAGGACATAAAGAAGATCCAAGAAGAATATGTGACGAGGAAGGTCCAAGCACTTCCTATCAACAAAGAAGAAAACCAGAGAATCCTAGATCTCCTCATAGATCCACTATGCCCACTTTCTTTAGAGAAGGTGGAAGGTGTAGAAATGAAGAAAGGAATGAACCTGAGACTCATGAGACTCTCAGTCTATATCTTGAAGAGTACAAAGCACAACCTAGATCATTCAAAGAGAAGCTAACTTTCCAACAATTATTCAAAATCAAAGAAGAAAGAGGATCCTATAGAAACAATAGAAGAAAGAGGCATAATAGATTCTATTTGCCTACATTTGATGGATCTTCCTCAAGTACTGTTAAGACTTGGAGGAAAGAGTTAGATGCATTTTTCAGGCTACATCCTATAGCTGAAGGAGAGGCTGTTCAAATTGCAGCACTTCATCTTTTGGGTGAAGCCAATGATTGGTGGTTTGGTCACATGGAGCATGCAAAGGTGACTAAATATTCAGATTTCTTTCACGAGTTGAGGAAGGAATTTGATGTGATAAAACTAGAGATGTGTCAAAAAGTGACATTCCCTAAGGAAACAAAGGAGGATGTCAATATTGTCACTCTGGAAAAGAAGTCACTACATTCACCACCAGCTGCAGAAGTACTTGCATCCGGAGAAGAGACACTTGCATTTTTTCAAGATAGTCTTGAGCTCTTGACATATAGAGTCCCATGCATGGTTCAGGAGATGCATGAGAAAGAGGAGGAAGATTCCAGCGCTGGTACACTTGGGGAAGAGCAGCCATCACTCTTACCTGCAGTTGGAGACACTATTGTCCCGGTTGGAGGAACCTTGTGTTCTGGAAAGAGGTTTCCACACATCATTTGATCCATGATATGCACGAACATTCATCACATATTGTTTCAGTAGATATTATTGAAACTTATGAGGACATGCCATCAGGGCCAATGCATAACCAAGGGTTAGAAAAAAATGCTGATTTGAGGAAGCAACATATCACAGCGTAGAGGACCCTTGATCTAATCAAGGAGGAGATTAATAACTATCCCTAAGTTCATCATTGTTGAGCTACATTCAACCCCTTGAGTTGAAGTGTAGAGTTTCAGAAAATGGGATGGAAATGACCCTATGTACAATAATTAGTTGTAAGATCAATATTGTACCTTGTTTTGAGACAACACATGTATTACCATGCAGATCTATAGCGTTGTCACTTAGTAGCGGTGAAAACGAAGAGGCCCCATCATTATTGGAACATTCCGAAGGTAGCTTCACTCATGAAGCAATGTAGGTAAAGATGACAAATGGTAGACATCTTGAGATGAGGAATATTTTCTCCTTTTTAGATGACCCTTTATTAATGAGCATCTCACAGCTCAAAGAGAAACTTATATCTGCAACAGATCCAGAAATTCATTGGTTGTGGAGGGCCTTTGGTGAAAAGAGAATCTCATTGAGAGATCTCAATGGAGGTGCACTTCAAAATTTCATTAAGTGCAAAGTTCTTCAGCACTTTGGGGAGGATGGTATTCTACAAAGGGAGGATACCATGATTATGCAACACATCATTCATCATCCACATTGGGATGAGTGGGTGAGGATGATAAGCAAGGGGTTGCATGACCACTTGCAGATTTATGACATGGGCTAGCAAACTTGGTTACGTTGGTTTCCCTTGAGAGATTTTTGTCACTGCCCAAAGGCTCCTATTTCTTTGATCCATGCCTTGAAAAACACTTATGAAATGAAGAAGGAGGCATGGCTATGCTAGCTGCTCTTGGGTGAGTATGGTTACCACCCAATAGCTCATATTTTTCTGATTCATGCCGTGTATCAATGAGAAAATGCAGCAAAAGAAGGCATGCTCATTTTGGTTTCCCTTGAGAGAGTTTGGCCACCACATTACATCTCCTATGTCTATGTGTTTTGTATTGGGTAAAGCTTGGCATGATGCTCTCATGATGTGCATTGATGGTGTTTATTTGTATTGGGCTGATGTGACAATCCACATGTCAATTAGTATGTGTTTTCTCCATGATGCACATGAGGAGGAGAGAAAGCAGCAAGATCTCTTGTTGCTTTGGTTGCTTTTGGGGGAGTTTGGATTGTCCATCTTACATGGAGGAGATGGAGGATGGAAGCAAAGAGCCTTACTCTAGTGGTTACTATTAGGAGAATATGGTTTGACATATTTTTCTACCCATATAATGCCTTTCCTTCTTCTTTTTCATAACGTTGGAATGATGCTTGGATCCAACAAGGCCAACAGGGCTAAGGATGAGAGCATATCAATGCTCAGTCAAATTCATAAACCATGGGATGAAGAGAGGTATTGTGAGATGGAGATTTTCCTTCGTGGGAAGAGCCACTTTATTTTATGTATCTCATGTATTAATGATGATGTTGGACATCATATGGTTGTCACTTGGTACTTGATGGTGGAAGGAGGACATCTAACCATGCAGTCAGAAGTCATTCTATATATTTTTGAAAGACAACTTTGGAACCAAACATGCATAACACATTGCAGCAAATGGAGGAAGCCTTCCTTATGTGGATGCCATTTGGAAGGGAATAGATGGCTTTGCATCTACTTTTGGAGTTGCTTGAGGACAAGCAACATTTTGCTGGGGGGTGGGGGACTGTAATATTCCCAAATTTTCACATCGTATTTGGAATATTAGAGTCCTTGATTTTCTTAATAAATTAAGTAAATAAAAGGGTGGAGGGACCCACAAACCTCAAAGATGAATAAAATCCACTTTTAATATGTGTATGTGGATATTTTAGATCTAGATCTAGAATCATGGAATAGTGGAGCAACTCCATTAATTGAGATCATGTCTCATTTATGAGATAGATTATGTAGGATAAAACAGTCAAATAAGATCATGGGTATTAACTGTAAAATCATGAGGATATTTGCTAAGGTCAACTAATATCATAGTGCATTCAAGAAGATCATGAAGTACTTATGATAAGATAGTGGAGAAAGTGATGCCTTTAATGCACACATGATGGAGGGGGTAATCACCCCATGTGAACATGATGGAGGACATGGATAAACAACATAGTCAACCTTGGATAATTTTGTCCACATGTATAGTGCAGTATTGGACTAGGCCTAGGCTATGGAAGGCTCATGCATATAACGAAGGTGAAGGCACAATGGAAGGCATGATTTGGATTATTTCATTTCTTGATCTGTTTAGATCTAGATTTGTCTTATGAAATTTCTATGCAGACTTAGGCTGTTTAGCAGAGTTTGCAATGCTGTTTAGCACAGGGTGTTCCCGAGCGAGAATCCCACCTCTTTCTTTGAGTAGCTCTGGAAAGAGGATTGTTCTTCATTACTTATCAGGCATTGGTGCCATCTTCAAGAGGTTGTTTCTAGCATTCAGCTAGGAAACCAGTGGAGGATTCATCCTATCACTTTGTTCTTCATATCCAGCCTTCAGGAGCAACATATCTATATTCGACATTAAGGAAATTGGGTTTTACCTCCATGCAGCAGTAGTCCCTTAAAGGATTACACAGTCCAGTCTTATAGATCTATTGGAGGAAGGAAATTTTCAATATTTCAGTTGGAAATCCTATGAGGAATAAAATCCTCACATTGGATCTATTGTTTCCATCACTCAGGAACTAATTTGACATATATAGAAGTAGGCTAATAAGCCTCCCTCTTTGAAAACAAAATTTTCTGAAGCTGTTGTTCATCCAACAATTATTTTTAGTGGAGGAAATTGGAGGAGCTAGATCTTGAGCTTTTAGCCCAAGGATCCAGTGAAGGGATCAACCCTTCTTGCATAGATCTGATTGTACATCATTGCAACCATCATATCATTAGATCTAGCTTTAGATCTGCATTCCCAGTAGCATATATGTGAAGCCCTAAGAAGGTGGTTTTATTACACTTACAAATATCAGAAATCCCTTTTGGGTTATCTTGGGAATCCATCATTGAGCCCAGATCTACAATTTTAACATCATCGGAGCTCCCATTCTGCATAGATCTGAATTTTTATCTTACAGGAATTTGTAGTCCCTACAGTTACAGTAGGGACAACACAGTTTAAATTCCAGTAGAGCAACAGTTACGCAGCTCCTATTGGGAAATCATTGCAGGGTCATTCTAGGCCACCGTTGTGGCTTGCATGTCTCATATTTTGAGCACTGTTGTAATTTCTTTTGCGCCTCCAATATAATAAAATGGCTCAACTATTTATGTGCATTATGATGTGTATATAGATTTATTTTTTACTTTTTTGTAGTTCTTATATTGTGTTTTAGTATTACTGCATTCTCCCTTTTGGGATATTATAGACTATCAAATAATCACCATCGACCAACTCACATACTACGAAAAGAAACCTATGACCACTCTATATTTCATACTACCATACGTAGATACAACCATAGAACCGCTCACAAGGTATACAGAATTTGGCTCGGCCCAATTCTAACCATCATCTATCCTAGGATCATTCCTAAGAGATCTGCCAACAGAGTATCAAGAACACCCGCCAGCTGAGGATCCAACTATATTGAGTTTCCAAACTAGTCCAACTCTTCTACCAGGGCAAGTGGTTCACCAAGGACCAGGTTCAACAGAAATTTCCTCACCTCATGGAGGCTCTATACACAATGGGGAACATTGGTTCCTAAGAGGGGAGGAATTATCCAGGTGGATATTGGTGGCTACCCACCTATTCCACCTATACCTCCAGTTAGTTTCATGAGTTTCCTTTTTTTATAGCAACATTTAATATTTTTAGTAGTTTTTCATGTCAAACGTTCAGAGAAGTTTTGACCCTTATGTTATCACCAAATGGAGTCCTGTTGGGTTGCTTCAATGGTCAACTTGGAGTAACTCTTTAAAAACAGCTTTTGACTGAAGCTTAACATATTCAGTCTAAGAGGGCTCTCTCAAAGGGGTTTTATGATATTGAATAATGATGATATAAGATGGCTAACTATATAGAATTTTTATCTTGTATTTTATGATTGCAGGTTGAAAAATGGAGGCTTGTTACCATTGGGCTATGGAGTCAATGACAGAGATATCAATAAAAAAGGCTCTCTTTATGGAAGCTGAGACATGTAGATATTTAAATGAAAGTAGAATACACACACAAAGAATTTACTCAATATATAAATGTTCAAAGGAAGTCAGAGCATGAGAAACATGAATTCTGAGTAATGAAAATTAAGATACTTAAAGTAGGATATTGAGAAAGATATCCAATAGTTTAATGTTTGAAAGAAAGTTTGAGCATGCACAACATGGATTCTGAGTAATCAACATTAATATATTGACAGAAAGAAATAAGATACATAGGACAGTGGTCATGAAAATATCAAATGAATCTCAGGTGAAGGATGAAACCAATAACCACTCTCTATCACTGATCAAAACCTCTTTATAATAGTAGAAGTTAGTAGTCACCTATTCCCAACCTCTCATACATCGAAGTACTATTTACTTATAGGCATATAGCCTTTACATCCAATCTGCCAAATGGCTATATAATTAAGTTCTTTTACTGCCACCTAATCTAACCATAAACTAGATAATTATAACTAGAAACTGACACCTACTAAATTAGGAGTTAGAGTACTAACATAACTCAAATACCTATTTATTACAATTTTATCTAAGGATAATCCAAATTCCTTGAAAGGAATCATGTCCTTCAACAATACTGACCATAATCAAAACATAACTACCCTCACTGTCTTCATGAAACTATTCTGCCTACTGTTAAGGAGTTGTTACGTTGATGATATGGTAGCATGATGAGCTGGCATCTCCAAACTATATTCATGACAAATGTTTCCATTCAACAATCTTCTGTTCCGACACTCTTTATCACTGCTGTGATACTCTTTGACATTTCCCATGGAGAAAAACTTTGAAAAAGTTACTTACCCCTCAGACATTTCCAAAAACTGACTTTGCCGTAAAAACAGAGTTTTTAGCTACTTTCGTAGCGAAATTTCATAGCAAAAAAAATTAGGCCATATGTGTTGTACATCTGCTTCTTTTGACCATTAGATGGTGTTAGGTGATCAAAAAAATGTAAATACAAGCCTTAGAGTTCCTTAACCAGGTCAATTTAGGTGGCTTAGAACCAAAACGATATCTTCAGAAATTCCATAGCAAAAACTATTTTTCAAGCCTAGGATACGCTGCGGAATTGCCTAATTGCTCATAGATTTGGAAAAATTTGGAATTTAAGCCTAGAAAAGGTCCATGAATATACCTGAATGTGAAATATGATGGTGATGGTATAAGAAAAAAAGGATCTGTTATTTACTGTTACCTTCTCATTTATCAGCATATTCTTCATGAGTACTTCAATAGCCTCTTCTACAACCTTTCTTTCCAAACCTTTCTTCTCTAATTATGTCTTCATCATCTCCATATGTTCTTTCAATTATTTGACTTGTCTCTAAAGACTTTTCCTTTCTGCTTGTAACCATAAATTTCTTTGCCTTGTGTGTTTCATCATGATGTGCAAAGGCTGTGATCTCTTAAGCATATTTTTGGCCTTTCCAATGGTTTTTTCAAAGTGAGTAACTTGATCAGTCACTTTCTTTTCCACCTCATCTATCAACTATCTATCTTGTTTGTATCTTTCCAACTCCATCTTTGTTTCAACCATATCTTCTCTAGTCTCTTTCAACTGTTCTTTAAGAAGCTCTTGTGAAAGCCTCCACAGAACTAGGATCCTCCATAATTAATTTTAGGCTTATAGGCTCGTACCTGAATGGTAAACCTCCTTTATTTGTCCTTTTTGGTGTAGACATTTCCTTTGTTTTTCAACGGTGGCATTCTTTAGATACTCACACCTGTTCAGTGAAAAGTTTATGACAACAAGTTGTTTATGGCAATAGGGTGGTGGTATGACAGTGGAATTCTAGAGGAAGAACAATGACAACGAGCTGCTTGAGTAGCAACTTACAAGAATGAAAGAGAAAGCGTGAGGAATGAGGGGTAAATTGGGAAAAAATGAGATAAATTCATAATAAAATGGTAACTGATGCCCAAACATGCTCAAAACTTTCAATGATGACCCTTTTCTTCTTTTTTAGAAAGTTTTGTTCAATCATAAATCATAAGCATGATTGTACAATTTTAAATTTCTACTGATAGGTTAGGGAATGGGGATTTTCCAAACTGTTTAATCTTGGCTTATCAGGAGATAGGTAGAAAATGACATTGGTTCAACAGCTTAATCTAGACCAATAGGAGAAATAAGGGATAGGGCTTAGGTTAGAATTTCAAAAGAAAAGGTTTCAAGGTATGAAAGTCTAAATGCACCCTAAAAAGAAGAAAATTTTTTAGATCGATAGTTTGGGTAGGTAGGCTTGTTGGAGAAGAGAAATGGAGGAAAATGTAAAGATGATTCTATAAATGAGTAGCCTAAAAATTGCTTGTTGTTTTCCTATGATGAAAAAGAAAAAGAGAAAAGAGTCATTATACTCTAAGGTCCGAAAAAGGAATGGTTCTGTAAAGGTTAGGGACCTTATGTTATGTTTCCAATCCTAAGTCTCGTAAGTGTTCATTACTCAATATTTCCCCCCCTCCACTCATATTTTCTTTATCCTAAGTCCTATCCAAGCCCCACCGAATCCCAATCGCATTTCAAAAATCGCAAGTTCCAAAGGGTAAGTTCACAATATCATAACAAAATCTGCAAACTGCAGTTTGCGACAAGGGTGGGACCAAAGCGCACATCACAAATTGCAAATTTTAGCATTCGCCTCTACACTACTCATAAAAAAAGCTGCAAACTCTGGTTTGCGACAAGGGTGGGACCTGAGTGCACATCGCAAATCGTAAAATTTAGCATTCACCTCTCCGCTACTCATAATAAAATTTGTGAACTGCGATTTGCGAAGAGGGTGGGACCCAATCGCATATCGCAAATTGCAAAGTTTAACCTTTCACCTCCCGCTGCTCATTAAAAAATCTACGATTTGTGGGCCGTGGGCGGGCCTGCCTTTTCCTTGCCACATCATCCCCGCTTGTTGCACATTGCACATCTCTAGTCTTAATGTTTACCCCCACTTCCTAACCACAAAAACTCCCCAACCGCGATTTGCGGGCGGCCCCCACCTCCTTGCCACGTCACCTCTCGCCATTGCCCTTTGCACATAGCAGGATTTAACTTTCCACTTTCGCCGCTTATAAAATAAAACTTCTGAACTGCGATTGCGATATAGGTTGAGGCCCCACCTTTTTGCCACGTCATATCCATGCTAACCTTCCTGCAACTCCCCACCATCTCCTCTCACCCCCATATATCGAATGGCCCACAACGCCTTTCGGCCTCCCCGCAATCATCGAAAGTTAACCCAAGGGGGGGTCTGAAATGGGCGGTATCCCATACCGCCATCCTTAATACGTGTCGTGCCCATGGATATTTCGCACCCCCCATTCCAATACCGTTCACTTCCCTCACCCCCTCCGAAAATCCCTTTGTGCCATCCACCAAATCCTTGTGCCTTTCTACCATTGTTTTCTCTCGCTATTTTGCTTCACTCAATCACATCCCCTCCGGCAAGGAGCCATTGCGCCATAAAGGGTTAGGTTGTTATCCAACGAAACCGTGCCACCTCCACACCACCAAATCGTTGTTTTAAAGCCAAATGTCGACATAATTGCAGAGTTTACTCTGTTGGGTATTATCAAATTGCTACAGGTGTTGAATTCACAGGTATTGTTATAGAAAGTGAAAACTGTACAAACTGTTGCTGAAGAGAAATTTTTTTATCGAAGAAGAGTTGTCAGCTCTCTTTAACCGGATTACAGGGCTCCATTAGATTGTTCGATCCCGGTCACAATCCCCTTTTGTCATATCCCTTTCCCAGTGTTGATCCATAGTAATTTCCCTTTCTATGATCCCCCCTTTGTCATCCCATTCTCCATTGCAGGTTGTGAAAGAAGAATCATTGAAGAAGCATGCCTCTTAGGAAATACTAGGAGCCTTTTAATCCTATGGTCTACCCACAAGTGGACTTGGATCACTTGGCTCTAGCAGATAGAGACTATAAGATCCATGAGACAGAGTCAGACTTCGATTTATTCGATGTCTACTGCTGGCTTGAGGATAAATTCCTTGAATAATATGATGCTATAGGTCTATGGGAGACCCATTTACCTCTTTACATCTTTCCAAAAACCCATAGTTGCCTGAGTTCATAGGGAAGTGCCAAATATGTTATATCATTAATCAGAGAACTATATTCACCCTAACAATACAAATCTTGTTCGCTATCAATGGCCAACCCATTCAAAAAATGATACATAGCCTCATTCCTGAACAAGCAGTCCCCTTCTCTTATGAAACCCTTAGGGAATTCTACAAGAAACTTGACTTTTCCAGCAGAGCCAAAAATTTACACCTTTTCATGGCCCCTGATGCCCTAATACCTACAAATAACCCTCCTTATCCCTCATCTATATTTCTCGATAATACCAAGTATATTGTCACTGTTTTATCTTATTTATTAGTGTATCACACTGATCAGTGGGTAGATGAAGTTGTGATAGGTTTTTTGTCCACTCTTTCCTCAGATGCTAAACCCACCATCCTATTAAACTATGCCTAGCTTCTTGCAGAGGCCATTCATGAACAATTTTTAAAGTTTAATACAGAGGAGGTTTTCAAATATTCCTCTATGTTGGTATATATTTTTTTCTATTTCCAGTCCAGAAGGTTTCAATTTCAGATGACCTAGGAAAATGAATATGTTGAGCCTCAATCTCTCATTTTCTAGACTACCCTGCTATTAAAAGATCAGAATAATTATACATACAAGGATTTTGTGGATTTTTTTGTGCAACCAGCCATCAGCACACTCAGTAGTGCACCAGAGCCCAAGATAAGTGAAGAAATCAGGAAAACCATGCAGCTAAAAAAGCAAGTGAAGACATCAGATTGGTACTTGTACGAAAATTACATAGAGATTCGAGTCTATGGAAATGAACTAGCCCCTTAAAAATGTTAGAAAATTATATATTATGGAGAAATGAAACACATAAAATATGCGGAAAATACAAGCACACAAAAAACACATAAAAACAGAGAGACACAGATATACGTGGTTCACCCAGTTTGGGCTACGTCCACCCCGAACAGCCAGTCCTTCCTTTCTATTATCCAAAAAATGAAAAAGAAAAAACCTACGGCGGATCAAATTGTAATATCCTCTGGATTCTTTCTCACGGTCTCCCTCCTCTGTTTCCTTGAGAATACACTCTGATACCTGGCGCAATACAATACCCTGATATATACAAGGGGGTTTCCTTCTAGGGAAAAAAACCTAATATAAACATAACTTCTACCGTCAGATCATTTGCCTAATGAACGGCCCATATTGACTAGAAATTACTATAGTTTTACAAGGCAATTGAAACATACGACAGCTTGGAAGTATTTGCCCAAAAACCCCGCAAAGGGGGAGCTCAGAAAAAGTGTTGCCTCCCCCGGACCCCCCACGAGAAACGATTAATTACGGGTGGCGTTGCCGCCCCTTTTCAGGTACAGGGATCCAATGTTGTGATACAAAGTAAACAAGATAATTAGGCTCCACACCCAACAATCTCCCACTTGGAGACTGATTGTAGCAACTCCACCACTACTTCATTTGCTGGAAAATGACTCCTCTTTGGACCTGGTTGTTTCTCATCTTCATTGTCATCCTTCAAGAACAATTGAAACTGAGCATGTTCTCAGTTTCTCCCTGGTTAAAAATTTTGTTAGCATATCTGCAGGATTCTGGCTAGTGTGTATCTTTTCAAGCTTCAACTCTCCATCTTCCAATACTGACCATATGAAATGGTACTTGAGATGTATGTGTTTAGTCCTGGAATGAAATGCTGAGTTCTTTGCAAGATGAATAACACTTTGGCTATCACTGTATAGTGTGCCCATATCATGCTTCTTACCCAATTCATCCATAAACCTTTGTAACCAAATCATTTCTTTACTAGCCTCTGTAGCAGCAACATACTCGGCTTCTGTTGTTGAAAATGCAACAACACTTTGGATTTTTGAAACCCAACTGACAGTTGTTCCACCTACAGTAAATACATATCCTGTAGTGCTCCTCCTGTTATCTCTTTCACCTGCCATATCTGCATCAACATATCCCTGTAGAGTAATGTTTGAACCACCAAAGCATAATGCTTGATTTGTGGTACCTCTCAAATATCTGAGAATCCATTTTACTGCCATCCAATGTTCTTTTCCTGGATTGTTCATGTACCTGCTTACAACTCCCACTGCATGTGCAATATCAGGCCTTTTGCAGACCATTGCATACATTAAGCTTCCAACTGATGATGCATATGGAAATTTAGACATATATTCCATTTCTTCGTGGGTCTTGGGGCACATCTCCTTACTAAGTTTGAAATGGCTAGCAAAAGGTGTACTAATTGGTTTTGCATTCTGCATATTAAATATTTTCAACACATTTTCTATGTACTCATTCTGAGACAATGTTAATTTGCGATTTTTCCTGTCTCTAGTTATCCTCATACCAAGGATTTGTTTTGCAGCTCCCAAATCCTTCATTGCAAATGAATTTGCCAATTTTCTTTTGAGCACATTTATTTCCTGCATGTTAGATCCTGCAACAAGCATGTCATCTACATACAATAATAATATAATATAGCTGCCATCATTTTTCCTTTTTAGATAAACACAATGATCAGAGTGACATCTAGTATAACCTTGTTTAGACATAAACTTGTCAAATTTTAGATACCACTGCCTTGGAGCCTGTTTTAAACCATACAAGCTCTTCTTTAACCGCACACCAATTTTTCTTTCCCTTTTACCTCATATCCTTCTGGTTGCTGCATGTATATCTCTTCCTCCAAATCTCCATGGAGAAATGTTGTCTTTACATCTAACTGTTCAAGATGTAAATCTTCCGCTGCTACTAGACTTAAGATAGTTCTGATTGAATTCATCTTAACAACAGGAGAAAATATTTCATCAAAATCAATACCTTTCTTTTGTGCAAACCCCTTCACCACAAGTCTATCTTTGTACCTCTGTTTTCCTCCATCTTCTTCCTTTAGCCTGTAAACCCATTTATTCTGCAATGTAGTTTTACCTGTAGGCAACTTGACTAAGTCCCAAGTATGGTTATGCATTAAGGAGTCCATCTCTTCTTCCATGGCTAGCTCCCACTTCTTCCTACTTTCAACCTGCATTGCTTCTTCATAACATTCAGGTTCACCAGAATCAGTCGGCAATAAATAATATAATGAAGGAGAGTATCGTTCAGGGGGTCTACTTATCCTGGTAGATCTTCTAACACCACTTTCAGGTGTTTGAGGTGCCTGTTGCTGTTGTGGTGGTTGTTGCTGCTGTGGTTGTTGATTATTATTATTTTCAGGCACCTTTACTTTTTTAGATATCTCATCAAGAACCGCGTATTCCTTGCTTTCTTTTTCTTGTTTCTTTTCCTGCAACTGATTCTTATACAAGACCTTTTCATTGAATATTAAATCTATGCTCCTAATGATTTTGTGATTTTCATAATCATATAAGCGATAACCAAAATCATTAGCACCATATCCAATAAAGGTACATTTCTTTGATTTTGCCTCAAGCTTTGTTCTATTTTCTTTATTAATATGGACAAAGGCCTCACAACCAAAAGGCTTTTAAAAAGAGTAGTTTACCTTTTTACCTGTCCATGCTTCCTCTGGAATACCACCATCCAAGGAACTTGAAGGCCCTCTGTTTATTAGATAAACAATAGTATCTACAACATCTGCCCAAAATTATAAAGGCAATCCTGCATGCAATCTCATGCACCTTGCACGCTCCATGATTGTTCTGTTCATCCTTTCTGACACACCATTTTCTTGTGGTGTTCTTGGAACTGTCTTCTCTCTACGAATTCCATGCTCTGAACAGTACCTATCAAACTCTTTGTTGCAATACTCACCTCCATTTTCTGATCTGAGACACTTCAACTTCTTTCCTGTCTCAATCTCAACCAAAGCTTTCCATTTCTTGAAAGTATCAAATACATCAGATTTATTCTGAATACAATAAATCCATGTTTTCTAGTTGCATCATCAATAAAAGTAACATAATAACGAGAGCCACCGAGAGATGATACCTGAGCAGGTCCCCATACATCTGTATGCACAAGCTCCAATTTTTCGCTCTTCTTTTCTTTCCCAACTCTGAGAAATCTGACTCTCTTTTGTTTTCCATAAATGTAATTCTCACAGAAATCCAAATCAACATTCTTCAAACCTGGCAACAAATTTCTTGAGTGAAGAATCTTCATTCCCTTCTCACTCATGTGTCCGAGCCTATGATGCCATGATGCTGCATCTGCTCCTTTGGAAGTTAAAGCATTAACAGAGTTAGAAATACCATTGCATAAATACAATGTACCAACCTTTTTGCCTTTTGCTATTACCAGGGCTCCTTTGGTGACCTTCCAAGTTTTATCTGTGAAAGTTGTCACACAACCTTCACCGCCTAACTGCCCTATTGAAATCAGATTTTTCTTTAGATCTGGAACATGCATTACCTCCTTTAATAGCCATTGGTTTCCATTCTGTTGTTTTACAAGAACCTTACCCATTCCAACAATTTTACAGGGTTTATCATCACCCAAACAGACTTGTCCAAAATCTCCTTGAACATAGTCATGAAAATATTTCTTATCGGGTGTGGCATGGAATGAAGCCCCTGAATCTACAACCCAAGAATCAGTAACATTTTCGAAAGGAAGAATCAAAGCATCTTGTAACACATCACCTGTCACATTTGCTTCATGATTGTTTTCTTGCTGTGTGTCTCCTTCTTTTCCCTTCCGAGATCTACAGTCTTTCTTTAGGTGTCCTTTCTTTCCGCAATTCCAGCACACTATCCCCGATCTGGACTTGGATCTGCCTTTCCTTGATTTACTACGATATCCCAAGCTCTTTCCTCTTTCCATTCTTCTTCCCCTAGACTCTGCACTCAAAGCATTACCCGATGTCTCACCGGAGCTTTTCCGTCGCATTTCCTCGCTAAGGATAGCACCAACAACATCATCAAAATTTAAAGTACTAGATCCAGAGACAGAGTTACTAATGGCCATTACTAAGCCATTCCAACTCTCTCGCAATGAGCACAAGAATAAAAGAGCTCTAACTTCATCATCAAAGTTTACCCCTACAGAACTTAACTGACTGGTAACTGTATTAAATTCATTTAAATGGTCTGCAACAGATCCACCTTCCAACATCTTCATATTAAATAGTCATTTCATAAGAAATACCTTGTTTGAGGCTGAGGGTTTTTCATATAGTTTCGCCAACGTCTGCATCAAACCCTCTGTTGTTGTTTCCTTCGAAATATTGAAGGCGAATGATGCCGCAAGACACAACCGTACCTATTCTGAGTGCCTTTCTATCGAGAATGTTCCATTCTGCGTCTGTCATGGCCGCCGGCTTCTTCGTTTTTTCGCTCAATGGTAGGTACATATCTTTCTGATACAGATAATCTTCCATCTACATCTTCCACAGTGGAAAGTTTTGGCCGTTAAATTTCTCGACCGTAAACTTACCATCTTCCGCCATTGCTCCCACTCGAACCAGGAACCCTTCTTTCCTGCGAGTTTATCAGCCAAATATACCTTCGGCTCTGATACCAGTTGTTAGAAAATTATATATTATGGAGAAATGCAACACATAAAATATGCAGAAAATACAAGCACACAAAAAACACATAAAACCAGAGAGACACAGATATACGTGGTTCACCCAGTTTGGGCTACGTCCACCCCGAACATCCAATCCTTCCTTTCTATTATCCAGCAAAATGAAAAGACAAAACCTACAGCAGATCCGCTGTAATATCCTTTGTTCTTTCTCACAGTCTCCCTCTCTGTTTCTCGCTCCAAGAATACACATACAATACACATCCGCAATACAATGCCCTCATAAACGTGAGGGGTTGCCTTATAGGGCAAAAAACCCTAATCTAAACATAACTTCTACAGTCAGATCATTTGCCTAATGAACGGCCCAGATTGACTGGAAATGACTATACTTTTACAAGGCAATTTTACATCTGTTTTTAGCTTCGGGGGCGCTGCCCTCAAAAACCCCCGCTAGGGGGGGGCTCCGAAAAGCGCTGCTGCCCCCCCCTAGACCCCCCACGGAAGCGATTAATTACGGGTGGTGTTGCCGCCCCTTTTAAGGTATAGGGGTCCAATGTTGTGATACAAAGTAAACAAGATAATTAGGCTCCACACCCAACAAAAAATTTCCAAAGTTCCTCTCCATGAGGGTATTTGCACTAGATTACATAAGGCAAATGATACATGCAGATGAGCTCCACTTTATTTTTGCAAAGAAGAAGGCTCAGTTAAAGATCAAGACACAAATTGGTCCTTTCATTTGTAAAAATAGAGCAGCAAGAGAGGATGCAGAGAAGATACTGAAAGAGATGGGATTCAACCATAGTTTCAAATGGTCTTATGACCCTGCAGGGGTTATCTCCAAGAAAAGGGTGGAAAAATAATCCACACCTTATGTTCACACACACAAACCTGAAATTGAGGAGTATGCCAATCAAATAGAATGGGTGACCAACACCCTCCAAGAAGATGAAGAATAGGTGATCTCCACTTCATGCATCCAAACCCCAACACCACAAGAAAGGAAGAGTGCAAAAGGAAAGGAAGACAAGGGGAAAGAGTAAGAGAAAGAGATAGGGAGAAAGAGGCCAAGAGAGGATCAATCACCCTCGGTGATTGATACCCCTAGTAAATAATTTAAACTAAGATATAGGAAGAGGGCCAAAATTCACATAAATATTGATCAAGGAGGAGAATCAGGGAAAAAAATAATGATTCATATTGAAAACACCCCTGGGTCATCTCCAGGATGTGGTCAAACAATGGCCTCCCCTACATCTTCAGCCACAATGGCTCTGCAGAAAAAAACCTTGCAGACATCTACTTCCAAGTGTGCCATAGAAGGCCATGAAAAATCAGTTTATGGCACATTAAAGGAAATAAAGTTGAGAAATGAGGTGTTGAAAACTAACACATACAATCAATCTGGAAGAAGACCCCAAGTTCACAAAGCAGGCTATTGTCTTCCTTTGACACTGAAAAGGGAAGGATGCAGATGGAATTTTAGAAGCCTTGGTCCCACGGCCCCAAGGAGCAGGAGCTTACAAGAAGGCATCATTCGAGTTCAATACCAAGGACATCCATCTGATTGACCAAATGGAATTGCACAAGCAGACTGGAGAGATGGTGGCCTCCACCTTGACAAGTACTTCTATGAGCTTGTCAAAACTGCAGGTATCTTTATTCAATACTCAATCAGAGCTCAAGATGGAGAAGATATCTGCCATGGCTAAATACTCAAACATCAAGTCTTTATAAGATTTAATAGTGAAGCTTGGTTATGACCCAACCAATCTTCAAGCGTTGGAGGAGATTTTGAAGAAGAAGAATGCTGACATAGCAGCCCTTAGAAAAAAACTCAAGATGATAGTAACAGAAGACCCCTTGGCTAAAGGAATTGAGGAATATGAGTCCCAGAAGGTATAATTAATGAAGTTATTGATGGAATAGTCTGCCCAAATTAACTAGATGGATACCGATATGGAGAAGCTACTGAAGGAAAAAGAAGAAGAAGCAGCTCGAGCGACACACATCCCATAGAAGTTGTCCCCATTTCATCAATTCCATCATCTGTCCTAGCAACTACTGGAGCATCTAGTGGGACAGACCAGCTGTCAAAGACCATGGAAAACATGACCCTACAGTCACAAGAGATCAAGAAATTGGAAGCACATATTTGCATCTTGAGGGATGAAAAATCCAGGTCGGAAACTGCTCATAAGATAGGAAAGAAGAATATTGAGAGGTTGGAGAAGGCAGAGAAGTAATTTTCGAACAAAAAAATTCTGGGCCAAATGAAACCGTTAATTTGGGGCAGTATCATATAGTCAGTAGATGAAATTTGGCACTCCATCAACATTATTTTTGAACAGAAGGATTTGGTTGAAAATTTCTCAATGGCCATTGAAAAAAAAATTCGGGAATTAGGAAATATGCCAATCACGGCTCCTAAAATCATAAAATACCTTAACTCCAAAACCAGCTATGAGCTTGAAGAGCTGGAGGTGTAGGAAAAAACAACAACCATATCAAAAGTGAAAAAGGTCCTCACTAAGAGAAATTTAGTAAGGCAATTGGAGGAAAAGTTTCATGAGTTGGACATGGCCATCATCGGATTCTTGAGCAAGATTTAACCCCTAGTGGAAAATCAATAACAAGTTGGTCTAGAAGGGAGATTATATGACCAAACTCAGAGAAATAGCTAAGGATACCACCAAGTTTGCCAGCATAAAAGGAAATGTGACCGAGAAAGTTGTCTTTGATCTCTTAAGCAATGACATCTTTATTCATGAGTTGAAGCATGTTTTCCTCACCAGAACCACTTTCAGCAAATACACAGAGGTGGATGAAATGTACCGACAAGTCAGAGGTATGAGAATTCCCAGCAAGAAGGAGTGGAACAGATTTTTTATGTTCCAAGATTGAAAAGGCGAGGTGGACACATTAGCATAGCCATCGATTGATTAGAAGTGCCAACATCACATCATCTTTAATGATCCAATAGAGGCGGCCTAAAGTAGAGCCAGGTGTCAGAGCCACCCATTGTTGCCTCTTCATGACCATCTCAACCACCTTCAAGCCTACTTTTTTAATCTTATGAAGAGCCGCCAAAGTTTTTAGATCCATGAAGAGCCGCTCGAAATTAATTCTATAGGCAGTGTTTTGTCAGAGATTTTTGTTCAAGCCTTGCATGGCCACACTGTCTAGTTTTAGTTTGATTGTAATTAATGAAGATTGCCAAAGTATATTAGGGAAACCGACTCAAATTTAGTTAAATACTACATGAATTTTCATTATCAAGGGTTGGATATTGTTAGCCCCTGCATTGTAAGAACTACTATATTGGAGCACTGTAATTGTGGAGCTGGACATCAATAATCGAAGACCGTTTACAGGATTATTGAGCTGTGTTAAAATGGTGATGTGCTACTTCTCTATTTTAAATTTTTCTGTTGTTTTCCCTATTGTGCATATGTTCATCTAATTGTAAATAAGAAATTTTAGATTAAGATTTGTTGTCGGGGCACCTTAATTTTGTCTGCATTTACAATATGAATTGTTTATGTTGAAGTCTGATTAAAGAATTCTTAACTTCTCTTTAGTCACTACTGAACCTTACTATTTCTATCACCCCATAATTCATATTGATCTACAGATCCATTTAGCACAGTTATCTTTCCTTGTTATGATATTGGATGTTGATGTACCAATCCATCCTTTGACTCCATAGCCCAATGGATTGATCCCTGCAGACCTGCTCATCCAACCAAAAAAATCATTCAAAACAACCAATACGATCATTAATGTAACTATCCTAATATCAACGTTCATAATTTTAAGGAGAATTTAAATCATAAATAGAGAGCGCCCTCTCTAAATCTAGGAAGGCTAGGTCCCTAGACTCCAAAGTGGTTTTATCTTGTCCTCGATTGTTATTCTTGCCAATCTTATAAATTATAGGGCCACGACAGGTGATAGGGTTATACAATTTGTAAGCTTTTGACTGCTCACTATAACTAGTAAATATGCATTTTTCACTTTTATCATCCAATTTTCCTCTTATCTGCTTAGGCACATGTGCAGAGGCTATACATCCAAAAAATCTAAGATGAGATACACTACATGACATACCTGACCATGCTTCTTCTGGTACTCTGTTCATCACACTCTTTGTAGGTGATATGTTTATCACATAAACATCACATGCAACTACTTCTACCCAATACTCATTAGATAAGTTTCTTCCTTTCAACATGCTCTTTGTCATGTTCATAATTGTTTCATTCTTTCTCTTTAATACACCATTCTTATGTGGTGTGTATTTGGTTGTAAAATTTATTTTGATTCCATGTTTTTTGCAGTAATCATGGAATACTTTTGGATCATATTCTCCACCACGATATGACCTTAATACCTTGATATGTCCATCACTTTGGTTCTTTGCTAAGGCTTTGAATTCTTTGAACTTTACAAAAGTTTCAGAATTTTTCTTCAAGAAGTAAACCCAAGTATTTTTGCTATCGTCATCAATAAAATTGAGGAAGTAACAACTTGCACCAATCGATTGTTGATCTAGGAGGATCTAAGAAGACAAGTGGCTTTAAAATTTCTCAAAAGTCAAAGTATCCAGATGACAACAAGACTAGGACCATGTCAAAGTGTTCTCCATTCTGAATCGAATGGTGCAAACGACGCTTCAATCTGAAGTTGTATGAAGAAGTTAGATCAAGTCAAAGTTGCGGTCAAAGTTGGGCGATGGCTAGGTTTAAGTATCATACACTTCCATCGTCAACCAACAAGGAACCTAACCCCTGAGAAGAGGGAAAATTCATTGGATGTTTATTTTTTCTACTAACCTCCATTTTCGAGAAGTTTTAAAACAATTCTATGGTTTGAATAAAAACAAAAAAATATATAAAAAAAGGAGACATGAAGTGGTGGGCCACCAACCCCGCCACCCACATAACTATAATGTATTGGAAATTAAATAAGTGGTCAGGGGGCAGGTTGTCAACATCGCCACCCTGAAACTTCCAACGAACACCATACATATATACAATGGCACGGTTGGGTCGGGCCACGTGGAGCGGACCCACCCACCACACCACTCGAAGATAGCTGAGGAGTGGACCGACGGGGGTTGAACCTGCCTAACCCACTGGCCGGCTCCCAAGTAGGCAGTCCCAAAATATGTTCCAACCACACCAAAATAAAAACAACGATATAATGAAATACCATTTTGGTGGAGCACGGGTTGATTGAGTCGCGTGGAGTAGACCTGCCCACCGTCTAAGACCTTTTAAATGAAGCATTTAACTAAAATGGGGAGGGGCAGGATTTGATCCCCCGAACCCTCCTCCGCCATTTTCAGATCTTACCACTATGCCAACAGAGGTGCCGTGTGCACTCTTCCCTCCACCATGTATAAAACATTTCATTCGCACAGTGCGCCAAAGACAGGGCAGGGTAGGAGCGAAACGAGGAGCGGACCAGAGGGGCGAAACCTTGCCCAAGGAATATTGAGGGAATCTAAAAGATTCCCTAGGGTACAGAACTTTCCAATGTCCATTTGCAACAAATTTTATGTCGATTTTAGACCTCTCGGTGACAAGATCTCAATGGTGATTTCTTTTTCTACATCAGAGCTCTCCATTTTTTGCCCATTTTCCATATTGGAGGTGTAAGGGTGCTTTATGTAGTTTTACTTGTACTTTTTCTTCTTCTTGCCACTTGATGAATGAAGGCCTCCCCACTATTGAGCAAGGCCCGGAGACGTAGTCCAAATTGGATGGACTTTGTAATCAATTTTTGGTGTCTTGATTTAATGTGTGTTATTGTCTATTTGTTCTTCATTCTATGTGCTTATGTTTCATGGTTTTAAAAGCTCTGTTATATGTAATTATTTAATGCATCTATAAGAAAACAATATTGGATCAAGTGGTATCAGACCAGGTCTTTATTGATGTGAATTTCATGAGTACATGCTAACCATAAACAAGCTTAAAAAAGGAGAATGAAATCTTAAGCCCTTTAATCATGAAGAAGGACGTGCACCATGAAGAAGAGGCATCGTAGATGAAGAAGCTCGTTGGGAAGAAGATTAGAATTACCACAAAGCATTCCAAAACATGGCAGAGAAAGTAGACAAATTTTTTGCAGAGCATGAGAAGACCGTCAAGCCTAAGAAGAAAATTGCATATGACCACAGATCAGTAAATCATGGATATGGTGGAGAATAGCCCCCTCCCTCTCCATCTTCTAGTGATAGTTCCTCTTCTTCTTCTCATCATTCTCGCAGATGTCATAGGCACACATCTAAGAAACCTTTCCTTAAACTAGATGTAAAGTTTGACTTGTCGATGTATACTAGAGAATGTAATGCGGAAAATCTCAACAATTGGATTAGACAGATTGAAGTCTACTTCCGAATTCAACATATCAATAAAGATGAGGCAAAGATCTAGTTGGCATCCCTTCAATTGGGTGGCACCGCCCTCATTTAGTTGGAGAGGAAATTGCAAGGCAACAAAAATCTAGGTAACCTTCTCTCCTCGTGGTCAATTTTTTTTTTTGCATTGAAAATTCAGTTTTACCATTGGGCTATAAGCAAAAATAATTAATGGAATGGCAACACCTAAAGCAAGGCAAAGGCCAAAATGTGCAAAACTTCACTGAAGAATTTAGGAAACAAGAATTGAACTTAGATATTCCATTAGATTCATGAGAGATTGTAACTAAGTATATCGGCTCTTTACATGGTTACATAAGACATTCATTATTATTGTTTGATCGTACCATGATTGATGAGGCTAGTGTGAAGGCCATGCATCTTGAAAATAGGTGACGCATGAAAAAATGACCACCCAAAAAGAGCCGCAACAACAAAGAGAAGAGGATCAAAGACCACTTGTACCCATTATGAGAAAGAAGGACATGACGAAGATAATTGCTGGAAACTACACCCTGAGCTGAGACCTGAGAGGGATGACAGAAAGGAGAGGTAGAAGAGAGTTTCCACCATGCAACAAGATCACAAGTCTGAATCAGAGGAAGATGAGAATCTCATGGCTGTGGGAGTTGCACGAGGTATACCAATTGACTTGGTACCAGATTCCAGTGACGAAAGGAGGATTGCAGCTCTTGGAATCACCACAGATGGACCCATTGATTTGGGTTCATATTCGAGCGATGAAACAAAAATTTCAATAGATAATGTACCAAAGATGAAAATATCGCCCAATGTGACATGGCTCCAAGAACTTGAAGAGATCAATCAAATAATTCAAGCAGAGAATGTTGAGCTAAGGAGACTCCTACAGGAAGCATAAAAGGAGAAAAAAAGGTTGCTACACCAGTTGCAAGCTAAGGATGAGGCCTTGGGAAAGCTGCAGCATAACCCCCTTAAGGTAAAAAATGATTCTTCGATTTCATATACTTTTCATGATGACGATTTCACTGCTTTTGAAAAACAAACTACAGGTATCGGGTCCAAACTGTTGAAGAAGATGGGGTATCAAGGAAAGGGCCTCAACATTAATGACCAGGGAACTATAAACCCCATCAAATTAGAAGAATTACCCCGTCATGCAGGACTTGGGTATGTTAGGAAGGAGGTTGGGGAATGTTCCAAAACAACCAGCGACCCACCAACGACAAATGATGAGAGCGCCTCATCACATTCCAACGACAGTGAGGGGTCCATGAACACTTATCAGGGGCACATCGAGAGGAAGCATTCCAAGACGATCCGAAAATTATAGAAGAGGAAGTGATCCGGATTTATGCAAGAACGCAACAGAATAAACATATAACCATAAATACAGAGATGCAGTGGAAATAACACTTCATTTCATTAATATCAAAGAACTGAAATTTGCTTACAGACATAATGGAAATAAAACTAGCTAGAGCACTGGTAGCTATCTCTGAGAAGAGATGTGGCGGCTACAGGCCTCTGAACTGAGTTACAATGAGGCTCGAGGGCCTATTTATCATTTAGAAACAATGGGAAATCCCAAACAGCCAAAACCCTAACCCTAGGAGATGAAGCGCCAAAACTATGGGCCCCGTTTGGGTAAATTGGTGTTTCAACTTCCCAGGGGCGTAACTTTGGCATACGATCTCCGTTTGACGCGTACCATACCTCATTAGAAAGATCTATCCGAGGACTACAAATTTGGAATAAGAAACATCGGTCCATGGACCCATGTTGCTCTTCATTTTCCCAAAAAACGTCGTTTAGGGCCTCAAAACGGCTCCGGAAGTTTAGGACCCGAAAACTGCTAAAAAATAGTAAAATGTGCCGAAACTGAAAAAATGAAAGAGACAATGGTGGAGCCCCAAGTGGAATAGGCGGGTGACCACCAATATCCACCTGGATCATTCCTCCCCCCTTAAGAAGCAATGGTCCCCATTGCGTTAAGTTCCTCCATGAGATGAGGAAATTTCTGCTGAACTTGGTCCCTGGTGAACCACTTTCCTTAGTGCAGGAGTTGGCCAGCTTTGACAACCCGATATAGTTGGATCTTCTGCTGGCGAGTGTTCTTGATTTGCATGTCCATGATGCAATCTGTGGTGGCCTGTTCCATGCAGTCTGGATTTAACTCAGTTGGTGTGAGTTGTTCTGCAATGTCTGAGGTGTCCAGTAGAGGTGGGAAGTAAGGACGAAGGCGATCCACATTGAAGGCTGGGTGCAGACCAAGGAATGGTGGAATACTGAGCTCGAATGCATTGTTCCCTACAGCCTTGGTGATGGTGTACGGCCCGTATCGGAGCGGGCGAAGCTTGCGGTGGGGTCCAGTGAGGCGCTCCTTCTGCAAATGTAGCCATACTTTGTCACCCACCTGGAAGTTGTGTGGCACCGGGTGTTGATCATGGCGTTGCTTGTACTTGGCATTGGCTCTGTCCAATATATCATGAACCTGTTGGCGGATGTGTTGAATGCGCTCGATGAAGCTACTGGCTTTGTCAACTTCAGATTGGACATGAGCTGAATTGGCCTGAGCAGCTGCAAATGGCATGGCTACGTCAATGGGACATAGTGGCTGGAATCCCAAGCCCACCTGAAAGGGGCTATGTCCGATTGAACTGTGGAGAGCCCGATTATAACTATGTTGTACATAAGGGAGGCTCTCGTCCCATGTGCGTGGATGCTTTGGATTGTACATGCGCAGAATGTGTACAATCATTCTGTTGACGACCTCTGTCTGGCCATCTGTTTGGGGATGGAAAGCTGTGGACTTGGTGAGCTTGGTATCCAACATCGACCAGAGGCTGGACCAAAATGTGCTGAGGAACCTGCTATCCCGATCTGATATGATAGACTGTGGGATCCCAAAGTGCGCCCACACTCGTTCAAAGAAGAGTTTAGCAGTGGCTTCTGCTGTGATATTCTTCTTGCAGGCCGCCATAATGGCCATCTTCGAGAATCTGTCGACGACCACAAAAACACAGTCATTTCCCTGCTTAGTAGAAGGCAGGCCCGACATGTAATCCATGGAGATGGATTCCCAAGTTCGACTAGGGGTAGGTAGAGGAGTATATAGGCCTTGCTTCTTGATGGTCGGTTTGGCAATGGCACAAGCAGTGCAGGATCTGATGTGCTTCTCGACATCCTTTCGAAGGTTCGGCCAATAGAAATGCTTCTGCAGGATTGCTACTATTTTCTCGACCCCGAAATGCCCAGCGACTCGATTGTAGTGTGCTTCCCATATCATCTTGGCACGCTCGCTTGAAGGAACACAAAGGTGTCCCATGTGACATAAAAGTGCATCTTGGAGGTGAAAATTTGGAACTTGCGTACCCCCAAGAGTGCCTTGTAAGTTTGGCCGAATTCTGGGTCACTCTCATAGAGAAGCGGCCAATCAGAAGTCTCGTGCCCACAAGAGTTGAGCACAGTGGTGAGCGCCACGATCGGTGGTCGGCTGAGGCAGTCTGCAACATGATTAGTGCTACCCTTCTTGTACTTGATGTTCAAATGAAACTGTTGCAGATATGTGGACCACTTCTGATGGCGATCATTCTGCAACTTCCCTTGTGTCTGTATGAACTGCAGGGGCCGGTGGTCTGTGTGGATGATTGTTTCCTTCCCCCAAATGTAATGCTTCCATTGTCGACAGGCTTGCACAATGGAATACATTTCTTTGTCATAAATGAGATTGCAGCCAGGCTATTGAACCCAGGGCTCTAACGTGAAATGACCTTTGGATGTCCACGGTGAGTAGAGCGCTAATAGCATAGTCGAAGGCATGCATCTCGATCTCAAATGGAAGCATTGCAAGTCGAGTAGAAGTGAGCCGGGTTGGAGACGGGCGATTTTTCAATTCTGTGAATGCCTTCTGTTGAGGTTCCGACCAAAAAAATTTTGCTCTCGCTCCTCCCTTGGTGACTTGACTCAAGGGCCAAGTGATATGAGAGAATCCCAACACGAAGCTTCGGTAGAAATTAGAAAGACCCAAAAAGCTGCGAAGCTCTGTTATAGTGGTTGGGGCTGGCCAATCCCGAATGACTTGGATTTTGGCTGGATCCACATGCACCCCCCTTTCATCAATAATGTATCCCAGATATTGAACCTGGGTCATGCCAAAAGTGCAGTTCTCCAAATTGGCACACAACTTGTGTTGCCGCAGTGTTTGGAGGACTTGTCGAATGTGGTGAAGGTGCTCTTCCCAAGTCTGGCTGAAGATCAGAATGTCATCCAAGTACACCTCTACAAATGAGTTGGTGAATGGCCGCAAGATGTCGTCCATCATCCTCATGAAGGTGGCAGGAGCATTCGTCAACCCAGACTTCAATTGGTACCTGGTGATACCCAGACTTCAGGTCGATCTTGCTGAAATATTTTGCACCTTTGAGTTGGTCCAAAAGGTCATCAATCTGTGGGATTGGGTACCTATTCCGGACAGTGATATTTTTCAACGCCCGATAGTCAATACAGAGTCTCCACGTCCCATCCTTCTTCTGTACCAACACGATCGGGCTCCCACAGGGTGATGAACTTGGTCTGATTTGACCTTTCTGCAACAGCTCTTGAATCTGCCTCTTGATTTCATCATTCTCCAGAACAGAGCGCCGATAGATCGGTCCATTAGGTAGCGGCGCACCTGGGGTCAAATCAATCGGGTGCTTGACCTGACAGTGCAAAGGAACCCTTGTGGGTGAGGTGAATATGTCTGCGTACTCCTCCACAACCTTATCCATCTGTTGTTTTTGTGCAGAGGAGCCCTATCTGGAGGTCGTGGCCACAATCTTCTTCTTGCTCTGGGGGCGGATCATCAGGAAAACAAATTTCCTAGTCTGGGAAATGAGCTTACTGCATTGTTTTGCAGTAACCAAAGAGATAGCGGCAGGAGGTGGTACCTCTGGTATCCTGTACAACTTATTTCCCAAAGTAACAATAACAGCACGAGGTCGAGACTCATACACAGCACGACGCTTCCACAAGTATGGTTGTCCTAATAATACATCAGAAACATCAATAGGAGCAACATCACATAATACCTCATCCGTGAAGGGCTTGATGCTATAGGGAAGGCGACACTGCTGGCTGACGCGGAGATCTCGTCCTTGGTGAAGCCATCCGATGGTGTATGGATGTGGGTGAGCTGTGGTCGGCAAGCCCAACCGCTTCACGGCGTCTGCTGAAATGAGGTTCTTTTGGCTCCCATTGTCGACAATGAACTGTACCGGGGAGCCCTTTACCCACATCCGGGAGTGGAAGAGACGTTCCTCCTCCTCTGGATCTTCCGGTTCCTCCTTTTGGATCTTTGCAGTGGCAACAGTGGCGTTGGGCTCCGCATCAATAATCTGTTTCCCTTTTTCATTCGCCTTTTCAGGTTCTGATTCGGAGTCAGAGCATGCATCTGACTCAGAAGCCCTCATCTCTGCCACTAGCGACTGCTTGGCCCGACACTCACTTGTGTTGTGAGTGGAGCTCTTATGGAACTCACACCACTTTCCCGTGTCCTTCTTTGGCTTTACGGTGTCGTTCTTTTCTTGTGGCTGCATGTTGTACATGGTGCCACCCTGTTTTGTTTGGGGCACCTTTCTTGCTTTTTTACTCTGTATCCAAAGTCTCGCTTCTTCGGCTTGAATTTCTGCTCAATCTTGGCAGCATACCGGTATGCCGTACCAAGCGAGGAGATGTCAAGGAACTCCATTTCCTCCTGAATGTATTTGTGCAGACAGCTGCAATACTTTAGCACCAGATGTTTCTCCGAATCTTTGATACCCAACTTTGTGCGCAGGGTATGGAACAGATTCGTCAGCTCATGCACATCTTGATCCCTTTGTTGTCGCAGCGTGGTCCATTGTATGTACTTGTCCTCATAGCTCCCCACGGGATAGTACTGTTCCTTGACGACGTCTCGGAAAGAATTCCAAGTTGGTACGACCGAGAACAGAGAGGGTTCTGTCTGGTCCTTGTTCTCGCAGTAGGTTTCCCACCAGTCCTTAACATGGGGGTAGCTTTGAGGAGTGCAAAAATAATCTTCTCCCGGTCTGAAAAGTCATGAACAGAGAAATATCCTTCTAATAGATTCAACCATCTATCTACGGCATCTGCGTCTATTTGACCCTAAAATATGGGAATGTCAAAATTTACTTGTACCTTAAAGGGAGTCGCAACTCCAGAGTGGCTACTGGATGCAGATGCGCCGCCGGTGGGCAGCCGTTGAAGGATCCGAGCAAAACTATCCATCATCGCGTTCCTTTGTTTTTCGAGGGCCTCCTCGAGCAATATTTTGATAGGATCTCCTGCTCCCTCATCTTTCTTTTCGTCCCCCATGGGCGTCCATCGAGGTTTGCGAGGCTGATCTTGCAAAGGTTCCACCAGATCGAGCCCTAGCTCCTTATACCCCGACCTCGTTGGGGACATGCAAAGAAGGATCGAGAAAAAGCAGACCGCTCTGATACCACTGATCCGCATTTATGCAGGAACGCAACAGAATAAACATATAACCATAAATACAGAGATGCAACAGTAATACTTCATTTCATTAATATCAAAGAACTAAAATTTTTACGTATTTAATGGAAATAAAACTAGCTAGGCGCCGTGTAGTCATCTCTAAGAAGAGATGTATGCTACGTGCCTCCGAACTCAGTTACAATGAGGCTCTAGAGGGCCTATTTATTATTTAGAAAACAATGGGAATGTGGGAAATCCTAAATGTACCCATACCCTAACCCTAGAGATGAAGGTCAAAACTATGGGCATCGTTCTGGGTGAATAAAGTTACAACTTCTCCGTGCTTTTAACTTTGGCATACGATCTCTGTTTGACGCGTACCATACCTCGTTAGAAAGATCTATCCGAGGACTACAAATTTGGAACGAGCAACATCAATCTATGGACCCATGTTGCTCTCCGTTTTCCCAAAAAACGTCGTTTAGGGCCTCAAAATGGCTCCGGAAGTTTAGGACCCGAAAAACTGCTAAAAAATAGTAAACTGTGCCGAAACTGAAAAACTGAAAGAGACAATGGTGGAGCCCCAAGTGGAATAGGCGGGTGACCACCAATATCCACCTGGATCAGAAAGAATCATTGCCACAAGGATGAACACCAGAAATATGCATGTCAAACACTTTAAGCCCAAAAATCACCCATGAAAAATCCATTCATCGAAGATATTCCTCAAGAAAATCTGCCACAGGGAGATGACCCATTTACTTTATTAAGTAAAAGATGGTTTTTTTAGAATTATTAGCTTGTTATGGCCACAGTTTGTAAATCATGGGTTGCGAATAAATGTAAAAGTGATGACGTGTTTTCCATCGCTTCGAAATGAAATGATGATATTTTTGGCCTTTCCTTATCAGTAGATTAAGTATTGGTTTCTATTATGTAATCCTTGACCAAAGAGTGTGTGTTATAAACTCTTGGAAAGTTTGGGGTTGATTGAGTCATGTATGGTTTGTATATAATTGCAACGGATGTACCATATTTACGTGCAGCTGATTGAAAGTGTGGTTTGGCGAGGACACAAGCAGTGTATTGGATGTGTTATTTATTTTGGTCGACCAAACGCTCCTCAGTGGGGAGGATTGATCCAAGAGGATCTTAGAGGACACATGGCTTTAAAATTGCTCAAAAATAAAAGTATCCAGATGACAAAAAGAATTGGACCATGTCAAATTATTCTCTGTTCTGAATCCAATGGTGCAAATGACGCTTTAATCCGAGGTCGTATGAAGAATTTAGAGCAAGTAAAAGTTGTGGTGAAAGTTGGGAAATGGCTAGGTTTAAGTATCCTATAATTCCACTGTCCACTGACAAGGAACCTAGCCCCCGAGAAGCAAGCGAATTCGTTGGATGTTTAATTTGTCTACTAACCTCCATTTTTGAGAAGTTTTAAAAAAATTCTATGGTTTGAATAAAACAAAAAAATAAAAAAATAAAAAGGAGAGATGAGGTGGCGGGCCACCAACCTGGCACCCCCATAAATATAATGTATTGGAAATTGAACAAGAGGTTGGGGGCGGGTTATCAACCCCGCCACCCCAGAACTTCCAATGGACACCATACATATATACAATGGCACGGTTGGGTCAGGCCGTGTGGAGTGGACCCACCCACCACGCCACATTACCACACCACCCAAAGGAAGCGGAGGAGGGGATCGATGGGGGTCGAACCCGTCCAACCCACATGGTCAGCTCCTGAGCGGGCGGTCTCGAAATATCTTCCAACCACACCCAAAAAAAACAACGATGTAATGACATACCATTTTGGCGGGACGCAGTTGGGTCGGGCCGTGTGGAGCGAACCTGCCCACCGTCTAAGAACTTTTAAATGCAATGTTTAACCAAAATGGGGAGGGGAAGGATTTGATCCCCCGATGCCTCCTCCGCCATTGCTATATATTACCACTACACCAGCGGAGGTTCCATGTGCACTCCACCCTCCACCGCATATAAAACATTTCATTCGCGTAGTATGCCGGAGGCAGGGCAGAGCAAGAGCGGAACCAGGAGCGGGCCAAAGGGGTGGAACCCTGCCCAGGGAATATTAAGGGCATCTAAAATATTCCCTAGGGTTCATAACTTTCTAGTGTCCATTTGTGACAAACTTTATGTTGATTTTACACCTATCGGTGACATGATCTCAATAGTGATGTTTGTTTCTGCATTAGATCTCTCCATTTTCGCCCATTTTCTATATTGGAGGTATAAGGGTGTGTTGACGGGAAAACATGCCCAGCCAATAGTAAGGAGATCTCCCCGGTATAAAGTCTCAACTAGATTCTAGACCGTTTGTGATAGGGATCCCGTCCGGGGTATAGGTCCACCAACTGTTGAATATGCCTCTCTCGGATGGAGATGTGTCTCGCGGACAAGAGGATTCACGACTACTCGAATGATACGAAACAAATGGTCGATGAGTTCTCCTGAAAATGAAACATTATAAATAGCAAAGCGAGATTTGAAGCATGTAGCCAAAGGAAATTTTGTTAGCAACACATCATTAGGGTCATGCTCATAAATAAGCTTGCTCGACCATAAAAGAAACAGTTCTTGATGGTCAAAACACCCTTCAATTCCTTAAGCGTTTTCCGAAATATTAAAATGATATCAACAACTAAGTTATTAAAACATCCCTGAGCCAAAGCATCCACATATCATTGACACATCCAAAGAGCTTAAACGTACAAATGATATATGAACAGAAAAACGCAGACTAGTGAGTTATAATAGATAGAAAATACATAAAGACATAATATTCATAATGCTAACACACATGAGTTTTCATCAGGTCTAGTAGTGGAGTCAAAACATTGGTTTGTATTCATTCTCGAGATCATGCATTCAATGCAATAAAATTATCTCTTCTCACTGGGGAGTCCAAAAAATTTCCATTAAATTGTCTTCGGAGGGAGCACTTATAGAACCAAAAGTGACCTTTGGGTGGCCCTGTCCTTTCAGCTTCCTGACTGTTGGCATGGTATGCGACCCAGGTGATGTTGCGACCTGCGACTTGGTCCTATTTGTGACCTGCGACTGGATCCTGTTTGCGACCTGTGACTGGGTTATGTTCATGGCCTCTGGCCTATAACACTATTCCTTTTCAAGGGAGTAGTTGTGTGATGGAAAGGCTCGAGACTTCTATCTGTTGTTGTTCCCTGAGATAAGTCTGCCAGGCCTGATAGTCTGCAGCCATTGGAGTGGCCTTAGGTATGTCTTCTCCTAACCTGTGAAAGCACTTGAGAGTGTCTGGAATCAAAGTGCGCCTCTTCATGGGGATTTTATTGGATAGGGAGGCTAGCTTGGTGCAGATCCAGACTGGTGCGATGATGAACTGATCAATGTTCTCCTTTGAGGCTGAAAGGTCCTTGGAAACAGTTTCTTGCCTGATGGGTTCCAGAAATGGTTGGATGTCTTGGGTCACTTCCTCCCTTGTCTTCTATGTGTCCAATGCCCCCAAGAAATTAATGTGATGTACCTCTGCCATCGAATCAATGCCAATGATCAGGTGTTCATAGGCACACATCACCTTTTCCACATCCTTTACAAGCTTATCCTTGGATTTTATTTTCATCTGTATATGTACTTTTTTGTTCTGCGTGGAGATCCAATCCTTCTTTGGCAGGGTTTCGGGGGCCTATGGATATCTTTCGGACCATTCAATCATACTGTCTAGTGCTGCAGAGGCTTCTTTTAGTTGTGCAATCTTCTTATTAGTCTCTACTTTAGCCCTTAGTAGCAGGGAAACTATCTATTTTATAATGAACATATCCTCATATACCTCCTTCATGGCAATCTCCAAAGTAACCAACTCCCCTTGAATGGCGGTTGGTAACCTGTTGGCTTGAGTGGTTGTGAATTGGAGCCTTTGATTTTCTACTTCCAACGCCTTCTTTTCCTTTTCAACCTAAGTTGCTTTCTACTGGGAAGCCTGGAGTCTGTTTTGCAGGGACAAGATCTCCCTGCTCATCCTGCTGACATTTTCCTCTGTAGTTGTTGCGAAAGAGGTTCCCGCTGACGCTATCATGATGGGATTATTCCTAGTGTCCAGGACTATGTCCTTTTCCGTGGTCACTGCAAGGGGCTTGACTGGATTCCATGCGAGGCATCTTATCCTCTCCTGTCTGATCTTATGTGTGAGCTAATCGTAAGACAATCTTGTCAAGTCTAATACATCATCTTCTTGTTCTTCTGGGATGCCAAGTTCCGAGAGCGTGAGGTGTACACCCATCATGGGAGTTTCCCGAGGTACCTCAATATGGGGTAGATCTGCTTGTTCCCCAGTCTTCGAGAGTGGTGTCTTTCTTCCCTCTACTTCCTTGGATGAGCCTTCCTAAAACTTCAAAGTTTCTTCTTCCTTTCTCCTCCTTTCGGCCTCTTATTTATCCTAGTCCTCAAACCTACACTCGACCTCCTTCTTCTGTCATTCTTCTTCTTGCGTTCTTCTTCATCCTTCTTCCTGCTTCTTCTTGCGGGCCTCTTCTGTCTGCTTCTTCTTCCGTTCCTCTTTCTGCTGCTTTTTCTACTATTCATCAGCCTGCTTCTTTCACTTATCTTCTTCCTGTTGTTGCGCTAAGGTATCTTGGGTCCTTTTGAGTTCTTCCTCTCTAAACTTCTTCTCAGCCTCTTACTGTGCCTTGGCCTCTTTGTCTCTTCTTTCCTATTGCTCTTTAGAAAGACTAATACTTGTCATATTCTTTGGCTTTTTAGATTTGGAAGAAGATGTTCCTCCTACGGGGTCCTTCCTTTTCAAATTGTCGACCCTCCCTTCCAGATTTTGGTCATCTTAACTTGGTCTCTATCCAGGTCGGCCGATTCTTCAAGCGCGACTTCCCTGTATTTTTTGTACTAGTTTCTAACTTGTTCCTCAACAGGGCATTCTGTGTGTTGGTATTTCCAATTGAACTTGGCCCATTTTTAGTGTGTAGGGACGACCCTTTCAGGATCATATGATCTATGGGTGAAGGTTACGAAGTGAAAACCTTTAATGTCCTCTACCTCTGCTTCTACTTCTTTGAAATCCTTAACCATATGGGCACTGATAGTAAGTGGGAGGGTAGGCCATGGCTTCTTTTTTCCTTTGTTGAGGACTTTGGAGAACCAACTCGACATTTGATAGCACACCTCTTGTAGCATCAGTTTATTAGTGACATACTTGGGTAGTCCGTGAGGCGCCTTGAATGATCCGAAGACCCTGATAAAAGTGCTCTCTGTAATGGGGAACCAGTTGGCTACCTGGGTTACTATATCCACAACCTGACTGGAAATGCAAGGGGCATATTTATCAAAAATCTCCCTATAAAGTGCAGGGATGAAATTGTGTGAGATGGATTCTATATCCTGCTTGTACCTGGAAGCCCAAAACACGTTTAGATCTTTGTGAATGGGTCCACTGCGCTTTACATCCCATTTATGTGACCATCCCTCAAAATAGCATCTTGAGCATACTACGTCTAAGAGGTAGGAGGCCATGTGGAATTCCAATGCACGTCCCTCTTCCAATGCCTGTGTCGCTGATATGTTTACTCTGAGGGCCAATACTACCAGGTAAGCCTAGTTGAAGCGAGTGCCATAGGAGGTGATTGCATACATGAGTGGGACCCAAGCCCAATTTAAGGTAGTGGCGTCATGTCGGCCGTAAAACCTGCACATCATCGTTGTTATGATCTTATAGAACTTCCTAAGGCTGTCTGTTTTATACTCCGGATCCTTCTTTGCCTTAAACTTCTTAGGGTATTCCCACCATCCCTTCAAGGTTTCGGGCACTGGTACCTCATGTGTGGCAACCCAGTCAGTGTTGAAGTATTCCTCCTTAGCTGGGAGTCGATAGTATACTTCTGCGTCTTTCCCAGTCAAGCTGGAAAAATATTTCCCTAAGTGGTCGTGGATGACCAAGCACTTTGAATCAACCTTCTGGAGGTTCCATTCAACTATTTCGGCACATGGGAATATAGGTGGGTGAGCGCCCATGTAGTGAATCTTGGAACTTTTGACTTGAATATATACTTGTCAATATGAGAGATCCTCCAGGAATTCTGTTGTTAACCAGCTCCAAAAATATAAGAAAAGAGATATCAACGCCTTATAAATGAGCCACTTCGAGGGGACAACCTCCAATACATTACATAAATGAACAATTCTTGGATGATACAATTTACAAAACCTCCTTTCTATATATAGGAGTCCATGGGGCCATAATGTAATCCTAGTGGACACAATGTAATCCTATTTGACTGTAATAATAATTTAAGGGCACAATAATAACAAAATGGGGGTTACAAGGATACAACAATAACAATAGGGATTACATAACAACAATAAGGGACTATACTAGTAATATAGGGACCTAACATGCCCCTCTCCTTCAAAAAAGTGTTGTCCTCAACGCTTGAGTAGCTCTGGGTGCTTCTGTATAAAATTCTCATCCTCCCATGTAGAATCTTCAGTGGGTAAGTTCTTCCACTTGATGAGATACTCTGAAATTGATCGATTTTGTAGCTGTTGAGTTTTGGTTTCCGTGACCGCTTCAGGTTCCAATACGATTTTTCCTTCCTCATCGAGTTCTGGCAATATTTTTTGAACTAGAAGATTTTCACCTATAAACTTCTTTAAGCATGAAACATGGAAAATTGGATGCACTCGTGAAGAAGCAAGAAGCTCCAATTTGTATGCCATAGTACCAATCTTTCACAACACCTTGTAAGGACCATAGTACTTTGGCAATAATTTATTATCCTTATTTTCTTGCTTGAGGGACATTTGTTTGTATGGTTGTAGCCGTAAAAATACCCAGTCTCCTACATCAAAACTTCTCTCGCTGCGATGTTGATCTGCCTGTTGTTTCATTCGATTTTGTACCAAATTCAGGTTGTCCTTTAAGAGTTGGAGAACTTCTTGTTGATGCTCGATGTGATCTTCCACTGCTTGAACCTTCGAATTTTCTCTTAAATATGATGTGATGGATGGTGTCCGTGATTTGGCCGATTGGCAAGCCAAATGACGATGTAACATCAAACCAAGCTTTGGAGCCCGAGGACCTAGCCTTCCTGGACTCAGAGAGGGCTCTCTCTATAAATGTAAAAGATATCGGTGTGTTCGCTTATGGTGTTCTGATATTAGGCTAGTTATGAAGTAAGTTTTTGATTTTTGTTTTTAAGTTGTGAGGGATGAAACTGATCAAAGATATAAAATAGATAACAAGATGTTAGATTAACTGGGCTATGGGGTCAAAAAAGGTCAAGGAAGCTATAAGATGATGATACAAGGCTGCTGTAGGGCCGATTTGATTCAAGGTAGAAAGGATCTTTGGAAAAAATGGAGTAAATGGACACTAAGTTTGTGAAAGACGAAGGATTTCAAGCATAACTAGTTTGATAGCGGACATAAACATGGTATGGCAAGCCATTAGTCATGCAAAATGTAACTATAAGCTAAATAATACATAGAAATAAACATTCAAGCCATGCATAGAAGTATAAGACCCTCTAACTTTGGGAAATGGCTATCAGACTTTGGGGAAAAACACATAAGACGGAATAACAACTCAAAATACTATGCTGGAACGCCTAAACACAGTCTTTAAGTTATTGGGCACTTTGACAAACAAGCTTTCATAGTTTTAGGCAAAGGGCTAGATCGGGACTAGGCCTCCTTGGTTCAAACAAAATGATAATCTAATCAGTCAAAGAGATAGTTTCATGGATGGAAATATGGACAGCCATAGGTAAGCAGGGCACACCATACATCCTACTTAACATGCATAGAACTATGAATGAAACTAGCAACAATATCCTTAAGTCACTAAAGAGCAGTTAAGAATTCTTTAGTATAACTAAGGAGGAAGAAAACATGAAAGCTATGAAGATTCAGGAAATTTGAGGTGCCTCCATGGGCATGTCTCAAATTTATTCTCTACTGATCTATAGCAAGCAAGAAACATGTATCATGAATGAAAACTAGAAGACAACAACAAAGCAAGAGACACTATACCATTCTACCAAGTCATGGAATCCATCAACAATCCTTCTTCATTCATCCATGAACATCCAAGAGTCAATCCAAAAGCATAACACAAGTATTTTCTCCAAAGCTCATATGACCAATATGTTGCTTCTCTTCTCAAGTTCAGCCTTGTTTACAAATGAGAGCTTGTGGAATAAATAGGCTCAAGTGAGGAAAACCTCATGTTTCAACCTCCTCTCCTATTGGCCTACTCAAAATATCTAAACTTGTCCGTGAGGCTTTGCAAAGCCCAAGGCACAAAATATCTCATAAAATATCTAAAAAGTGCTAAAAAAGGAAAAATAATTGACTTTGCATCATTTTCCATGTGCAAAAATAGCTAAACGCACATTTGGAAAAAGCATATTTTTGAGGTTCAAATATTACAAAAATACTTCAAATTTTCATCAGAAAAAGGTCCCCTGACGTGCCGGAAACATTTGGTAGCCTTCCTGATGTCGAAACGAGGCTCATGATAGCTCGTTGGAAAGCCCTGAGTGCCTACTTTTCGGCGCAAGTGAAATTTCTTCAATACGATGCCTAGAAGTCCTCCAAATATGCACCTGTGTGTAAAACGCCAGAAAATTACAGTCTGCTGATAGACCGGGCATAGTGTGCAAAATGCGAGCCTTTTTCGCTGTTTTGAGGGGGAAGATGATCTCCAAATTCTCTGAAAATCACTGAGGACATGCTCATAAAATTATGGCATCTGATGATACCATTCTCCTCCCTTGAAGAATCCTCAAAATGAAATGGTGAATTTATGAGTCTTTGACCAAAAACTCAAAAATGCCAAAAAACCAAAAGTTGTCAAAATAGGCCCAAAATTGGTGTGCATGACCCTTAAGGGTCCTTAGCAACATGCTTTGAAACTGAAGCCAAAATGTCAAGTGCTGATGTGCCTTTCTGCTCTTTCCGTGCCGGGCACTTCCCTTTAGCCTTCTTTTCCATCACTGTTTTGAGTTTCTTCATGGCGTTGCTCTTTATCATTGTGCTGCATATCATCAATGTATTCTCCTTTACCTTGCTGCGCTGCCTCACTGTGCTCCCTTTCAAAACACTGCCCCTTCTCTTTGTATGCCACTCAACAATAAAACTCAAATAAAAACATAGTCAGTAAAAGATACACAGTCCAAACAATCTTTTCTGTGTTTTGTGGTAAGGTCTCTCTGCTTTTAGTAATTTGGAGGACACAAGACAGCCTTGTTTTTTGGATAAGGCAGAACACAACCTTCTTAATTCACAACACCGCTCTTTTCTTTGTAGGCCACTCAACTAGTGGATTCAATAACATGAAGACAGTCAATCAGCAAGACAATACATAGTCCAAGGTTTACTGTGTAATAGGTGACAGAGTTCATTTTTATTTTGATGTGGTCATAGAGAATCCTGTAGCATTTTTAACAACAACAAACCCCTCCTTAAACATAACACTGCCCTCTTTAAACTCTACTATCCTTTTCACAAAGTTTGACAATACCTCCAAATGGCGAGCTTTATACACTACTTCTGCTTTATGAAACAAAAGAGAAAAACTGTCTTTGCCTTTTACTACATTAAGGAAAACATTTTGAAAATGAGAAAACACTAAATAACAATCACTGCTATCATAGAAATAGGCCCATTGTTTTCATTTTTCAAACTTTGTGTTTCTGCTTCTGAGCAATGCCTCTACCTTTCATCACTGTTTTGAGGGCAGCTACTGGGCTTTAAGACATCAATAAGATCCCACCACTTTTTCTATGTTTACCTTGAGTAGCTCGAAACCAAAGCAAAACTTGAGTTTTAAACAACCCTGTCAATCTTCCTAGGAAATGCCTTCTTCACTATATATGTTGACAAAGGTCATGGTTATATCTTGGCCTGGGGGACAGCTCTAAGTTGCTCAAAACTGATGAATCATTCTTCTAACCTCTCATAGTGATAAAATTCATCACAGCATTTAATACATCCCCTAGATTTCTCACCGGGAGTTTCATCTTTTCACCATTTATTTAGTCTTCAAATGTCACAGCAAACAACCCTTTAGAATTTTGACAATGGCAAGGAGGCATCATAGAATGCCTTTACAATTTGATGGCAGCCCTTATCGAGGAGTTGGAGCAGCTTTTGAAATTTGTTTGATGTGTATTGGGCGCTTAAAAAGTGCACAGCGCGTTTAACCAGGAGAACGCCGTGCAACATCAACTGTCGGTCATGTGTCGGGCCCTTGTGACCAAAGGACACAGGTGCGCTGCGTGCCTGTGTATTTCTTTACAAAAAGTGCGCCTGAACGCGCCGCGCAATGCTACAGGGGCGCCGCGCGGCTTCCAGGCCCAAAAACACTGCTTTTTCGCTTACGAATTTCTTCTCCGGTCTTGGGAACAGCAAGGGGGAGTTCGTTCTCTGTTTTGAAACGTGGGAAGGTAGAAGCAACGGTCCTTTAACCCTTATATTTGAAGAATACCAAACCCTTGGTGACGGTCTTGAAAATGTTCAAAAAGCCTTAGATTTTAAAACTTAAATATGACTTATCTCATCCTTTTGATAACAGAACTAATATTTCCTTTATACCAGCAAAATCATAGAGGAAATGATTACTTCTTTATAAGCATGTCCTCCCTTTTTGACTGTGGATAACAAATTTGTTGTATGATGTAAGCACAAATTCTTTTACAAAAGGTCATCCAACCCAAGAAATATTAACTTATCCTCAGATTTCTGAACTGATCTAGCTGTGGTTTCCAGGATATAAAACAGGGATGATGTTGTAGATTTGAATTTTGAACAAAGGAGAGCAATTCTTATTAATTTCACCCCTTTCCTGAAGAGCAGCCTTTTCAGAGCCTTTGCCACATGTCATGACCTCTTTTACTCTTTTGAGTGTCTGCCTTCACCATCTTTCTCTAATGATGATGAACCTATCCGTTTATAGGTTTTGCCTTGTGATTCAAAGGTAATGAAACTCCTGCAGACTTTTTGAACCTACTTCTTTTCCTCTATTCAATATGTAAGAGTAGAGTACCTTGACCTATTTTCACAAGGCACTTGATTTCCGTTGTGACTGTGGCATGCAAACTTTGCTTTTCCAGATCCTGAAAATGTGCCAAAGTATTCCTTGCATTTACTGAACAGATGTATCTAATTGCAATACCTTTCTTGGGAAGAACTAACTCAAATTTTCATTTGTCAACCTATGATGAGTAATCAGAAGAACATTCCCTTATGAGTAGGAAAATCAGTAATCTCTGAAACATGATTATCACCAATGGCCTGTGTAATGACCTGTCCTTCTACTTCTGAATGAAGGAGGCTCTTTACTTGACAAAATATCAGATGTTCTTTCAACCTCTGTTTCAATCAGCTCTGCTTTTAATCATCATGTTATGTAGAAGCTTTTAGTTGTTGGCTCACTGTAACCTGAACTTGTCTCACAGTCGGTGAGAAACCTCAGAAACAATCATTGCTATGTCTAATTGCTAATGAATGAAGGAGGGCCTTCCTTTTGGCAGAATTCACTGTCTCCCTGTTTTTCAAAAACAAAACTGTCTTACAGTCAGTTGCAACTCTTCAAATCAGACTTTGGCCATCGCCCTCTGCTTATATATGAAGGAGGCACATTAACCCTCTACTTATGGATGAAGGAGGTTCTTGGCCCTGTGATGTTAGCAGCCTTTTGTCAGTGCTACTTTCTCTTCTGCTGTCCTTTCAGGCTGAACGAGGTTGTAAGAGCTGGATGAGAGACTCTTTGCCCTGTAGATGCATCTTAGGCTTATGATCACATTGAGAAGTAGCTGTCTTCTTATGTGGAGCTGAAAATAGTCTTCTGAGATGCTGACATGTCTCCTGTCTTTGTAAAATCCATAAAACACTATAAAACACCTAAAATCAGCTTGAGACTGTGGTCTATGCATTGCTGAGACTTAGGGGTGTGTAAGCGGTGCGACTTAGAGCTGTGATCAATTTCATTTGCAAAGCGGGAGGTCTGTCATGATTGGTCTGTAGCAGATGGAGGTTTTTGGCCTTTTGATGGTTGCCAAGGGTAAAATGCCTTAAAGCGCCACTTCCTAACTTAGGGGAGACTTTTGAAATAGACTTGGATCGTCTCTTTAGAGCTGATGGGCAGACTAGTATAGCTGAAGCTGGATAGGGTTTGATAATGGGGTTTCATCTCGTCATGGGCGAACTGAAAGGTAAGAAGGCAAAAATTTTTATTGGTGTTTTCTAGATGACAAATTGACATATGGAGATCAGCTTCTAGAAAAGTCAGCTATGGATCTAGTCATCACTAACAAGTGAAAAATACTGATGACTAACAGTGGCTCCATTTGGGGAGGGCAGCTCCTCGTCAGGAGGTGTTCAGAATTCAGATCTTTGGCTTATGAAGACCAGTGCCTTACCCTTTGGCGCAAAAATTCACCCTTCTTTGATGTTATTTCTGAAAAGTGACAGCATGGTTAACATCAATGATATTTCTACCTACCCCACTATCTTTCTTAACATTTTTTCTTCTCTTTGGCGCATTTGAACTAGCAGCCTTTTGACAATGTATATTTTTATTTTTGCAAAATGAACCTATCTATTTCTACTCTTATATCTGCCGGGAGTTCAGATTAAGCTGATGAACTCCTTCATTACTCTACCTAAGCTAGATCAACTGTCAAGATTAAGCAGTTTGACAGGATTTTGTTCTCTAATCTAAAACATGAAATTTAAAAGATGATCAAATCAGGATTAGACAGTTTGACTTGTCATGTATTTGCGGCATAAAAGACAAGATGCACACAAATATTATTCTGCATAAAGGAAATATAGAAAAGCGGGGCTAATATGTACAATGTGTTTTTCATCCCTCGCTTCTCTCTTTGGTTCTGTTTTAGGCATGTGGAACCAGAATCTCTCCCTAATCTATACTCTGTGATAAGTCAATCTTACACAATGTTGACCATATTTTTCACTCACTAACTTATCAGCAAATAAATTTAAACATGCTCAGCTATGATTAGGCTAGATAGCTGAACAAGACATTGAAGTGCTAGTAGCAGCATTTAGACTTGCGTGCTTTCCGAAGGACTATTTTTGGAACATGGGGCTTTACCATTGCTTTTTAGAAACTTCCCTCTTTTTTTACTGTTTACTGTTTTGGTATTTTCTGCTTTTTCACTTTTTCTTCAAACAAACTACACATGAAAAGGTGCTCACAAGGCTGAGCTTATTTTCTACTGCTGTCTTTCTATCCTAATCTAATCTGTACACAACATACACTTGGTGAACTCTTCTTTCCAATGCAACCAGTCAAGTAGATGCTCACATGGGTCATTCTGGTTTAGTTCTTTCATGAAGCTGAAGTACTGAAAAGGCCACTCCCACTTGGTTTGTTTCTGGATAGTAGTGCTTAAGTTTTTTCTTATTCTTGGTAGCAACTTGTTCATGATAGAACCCACTACTCCTTCAGCTTTCTTAAGGAAAACAACAAATAGATCTTGGGATAAAACCTGATCTAGAGGTTTTGAGATATAGGATTCATTCAAGACTACTCTTTCAGACTTCTCAAGGAAAACAACAAATGGATCTTGGAATAATACCTGATCTAGAGGATCTGATATATAGGCTTCATTTAGGACTACTCTTTCTTCCACTTGGCTATATTTGGGACCCCCCTGGTAAAGCAATTCTTCCTCTTGCTCATGATCACTTGAAATGACAGGTTCATCATATATTGCAGTGTAGTTTTCATTCCAAGCTGATGTGTTCTGATTAAGTGGACTGAAAACTGTGTGGAGGTTATCAGTTTGGTGAGCAGGGATACACTTTGACAGTAAATTATCTTGAAAGGACAGTGTGACAACTCTCATGTGTTTATCAACCTCTCTTTCTGCATCTGCAATTTGTAACTCAATGGAACTTGGTGGCTGCAAATTTGGAGTTAAGGAAGATTCCATGTCCAAAATAATTTCTTCAACCATTTCAGGAAAAGGCTTCTCATTTACAACATGCTCAAGAATTTCACCATCTTCCTCAACCTCATCATCAAAGCTAAAAAACTGTTGATTTCCAATTATGTGACTATTATCTCTGATGGACTGAAGTGAAGTGGAGCAAAGAGTCCGAGACTCTTCACTTACTTCTAAAATCTCAATGCTCTCCTCATCAGTGTCATAGATGACCTGTAATGGCTGCTCACTTTTCTCAAGTTTATGAAACTGAGCTCCCTCCCAAAAATCAAAAGCTGAGTATTCTGCAAAGTTAGTTTCTGTTTGGAAATCACAATCATCAACATATTGATCAAACCTTGGAGAATCATTAACATAAGAAATGTCATCAACCATGCACATTGGACTATCAGATTTCTTTTCTTCAAAGTGATCTACACATCTATTTTATGATTTATGTCATGCAAGATTAATAGGAGAAAGATCAGAAATTTTTTGGTTATATGAAGTTTCAGAGGCTGTCTGCATGTTTATAAGTTGATCTATTTCATCTTCAGTTAAAAAGGGAGGTATTTTCATTTCTCTACTGTAATCCTCTTTCTCTTGGGAAAACTGATTTGAAAGATGAACTTCTTTTGGGGCTTCACTTATGAGAGATGATGAATCATCACTTATGCCCTTAGAGAGATCCTGTGGGTTTTCTGTCATTTCTTGCTTATTTTCATCTTCAACCAATTCTTTGTGATATTGAGGATATTTATCATGTAATTCATGAGTTTTTTCCGATAGATTCTTAGGGGGCCAGTTTGCTTTTATGAACTCAAATTACTCCCAACATAAAGGTAGAGACCCTACAAGTTTTTATTTATCTTCTATCTTAGATTTGAATTCTTCTTCAAACAACTCTTCTTGATTTAGGTGAGAGTTAACTTGAGCAGGGCTTTCCTGAATAACTGCTGAGAGATCTTTAGGGAGAAAAATTTATTTAAGAGTCGGGAATGATTTAAAGCATAAGGGTAAAGAACCTAAAGGTTTTGATTCTTCTTCCATTTTAGAATCTGTGATTTCAAGATGGCTGATAGCTTCTTTAGAGCATTCCTCTATGTTTTTATTTGCAACTTTCCCATTAGGCATATTTTGTTTATAACTCTTGTCTTGTGATAGTTGAGTGTGTTTAACCTGAGGAAGAAGGGTAGGTTGGTTTGAATAAGTAGTGTTAACCTTGTGTTTTTTCCTATCAAGTAACTTCTCTAGTTTTCCTACCATACACACCAATTTTTTCAGCTTTTCCTCTGAAGATGCTAGTGTCTCTTGATTTGCTTTGTCTTTCTCTATTGTTCTTAGTTGTGCCTCCCTATTTAGTATGTTGAATTATACATCAACTGCTATCCTTTGCATTTATTCTAGGGTCAAAGGATCTTTGTTTTTTATCTGGAAAGCCATCTCTGGGTCAAAAGAGTCTGGGTAATGTAAGAGAACACATCCGAGGGGTGGCTTTAGGTTAGCAGGCATTGCATGGTATACTTTATTGAACCTGGCTGAAAAGTTTTATATTGTTTCCCCTAGTTGTCTTTTTAACTAATTGTACTCTTTTATGATGAGAACTTTATTACCCACGACCAACCACCTATTTAGGAAGATTTGAGCGAACTGATGAAAATTGGTAATGCTTGCAGCAGGAAGGTCTTGAAACCAACTCTTAATTTTTCCTTGTAATGATAAGGAAAACATTCTAATATGCACATCATCTTCTTCTATGTCATAAAGGTCAAGTAAATCCTCAAGTTTTCGGGCATGATCTTCAGCGGTGACTTTGGAGCTTTCTCTATCAAACCTGGGTAATTTATTTTGAATATTTGCAGGAAGGGTTTGTAAGATGGGAGGTAAAACCAGAGGCTTGTATCATTTTGGGACCTTTGTGGATATAGGTAGCATAAAAAGAGGTTCGTGACTGTTTGAGGTTTCAGCCAGAGTGGGAAAGGTAGCATGAGGCTCATGTTTTGCTAGGTTTTCCATAGGTGAATCTGGGGTAAGCATAGGTGTACAAGCCTGCTCATGGTCTGAGATTTGAGGCTTAGATTTTTGAGGTTTGAGATCTTTCCAATGATCAATGTAGATCTCATCGGTGTATTCCTGATCAGGCTCAAAGTAGGATAGAACATAGTTACAGATAAAGACAATAATTTCTTGAATCCAACTAAGGCCTGAGTGCTTTTTCTTTCTAGGATGACCGGTCATGTTTTAGGTTCTTCCTCCAGTGGAGTCTTTAGGTCTATTGGGAGTTGTGGAGTCGCCAGGTGGAACTTGGTTGTTTTTGTAGAGATGTAGCTATGGTCCACCACCAGTAACTAATCTGGAAATTTTTTTAAGGTTTTTCTGAGTTTTATGTGCAGCCTATGGTTTATTAAAGTATTCTAAACTTGTTTCATCACTTTGCTAGGGTGGTGATATCAAAAAGAGTTTACTCTAAATGATCTCATGGACTGCTTGCTTGTTTAAATATCTAAAGGACTAAAGAGTCTATAAGATTTTGCTAGACTTTCATGTACTCAGTGTCCCACCATCTCCCGCTATGTTAGTGAGCGATGGGATAGGTTGATCGGATAGTAAACTAGAGTTCGGTAAAATAGTAAGGCCTACTGGAGGCTAGTGGAGTCGCCAGGTGGATTTTTAGCTGTTTTGAGGTATATATGTATGGTCCACCACCAATACTGTCAAAAACCAATCTAAGGGAGTTTTTTGTGGTTTTTTCTGAGTTTTATGTGCAGCCTAGGATGTAAGAGTGTTATGAACATGATTCATCACTTTGCTAAGATGGTGAAACAGAGAGTTTACTCTAAATGATTCTAAAGGCTGATGGTTTAAGTTAAAATTTGAAGGACTAAGGAGTCTATAAAAGTTTTCTAAACTGTCATGTACTCAGTATGTCCCACCGTGATCGCCATTATGTTAGTGTCCCGTGATTTGGCTGATTGGCAAGCCAAATGACAGTGTAACATCAAACCAAGCTTTGGAGCCCGAGGACCTAGCCTTCCTGGACTCAGAGAGGGCTCTCTCTATATGCGTAAGGGATATCTGTGTGTTTGTTTTTTGTGTTCTGATTTTAGGCTAGTTATGAAGTAAGTTTTTGATTTTTGTTTTTAAGTTGTGAGGGATGAAACTGATCAAAGATATAAAATAGATAACAAGATGTTAGATTAACTGGGCTATGGGGTCAAAAAAGGTCAAGGAAGCTATAAGATGATGATACAAGGCTGTTGTAGGGCCGATTTGATTCAAGGTAGAAAGGATCTTTGGGCAAAATGGAGTAAATGGACACTAAGTTTGTGAAAAACGAAGGATTTCAAGCATAACTAGTTTGATAGCGGACATAAACATGGTATGGCAAGCCATTAGTCATGAAAAATGTAACTATAAGCTAAATAATACATAGAAATAAACATTCAAGCCATGCATAGAAGTATAAGACCCTCTAACTTTGGGAAATGGCTATCAGACTTTGGGGAAAAACACATAAGACGGACTAACAACTCAAAATACTATGCCGGAATGCCTAAACACAGTCTTTAAGTTATTGGGCACTTTGACAAACAAGCTTTCATAGTTTTAGGCAAAGGGCTAGATCGGGACTAGGCCTCCTTGGTTCAAACAAAATGATAATCTTAATCAGTCAAAGAGATAGTTTCATGGATGGAACTATGGACGGTCATAGGTAAGCAGGGCACACCATACATCCTACTCAACATGCATAGAACTATTAATGAAACTAGCAACAATATCCTTAAGTTACTAAAGAGCAGTTAAGAATTCTTTAGTGCAACTAAGGAAGAAGAAAACATAAAAGCTATGAAGATTCGGGAAATTTGAGGTGCCTCCATGGGCATATCTCAAATTTATTCTCCACTGATCTATAGCAAGCAAGAAACATGTATCATGAATGAAAACTAGAAGACAACAACAAAGCAAGAAACACTATACCATTCTACCATGTCATGGAATCCATCAACAATCCTTCATCATCCATCCAAGAACATTCAAGAGGAAATCCAAAAGCATAACACAAGTATTTTCTCCAAAGCTCATATGACCAATATATTGCTTCTCTTCTCAAGTTCAGCCTTCTATTACAATGAATCCTCTTGGAATATATAGGCCAAGAAGGAGGAAAACCAACCAAGGCAACTAGCTAGCCATTGGTTCAAAATAAATATCTAAACTTGTCCTTGAGGCTTTGCAAAGCCCAAGGCACAAAATATCTCATAAAATATCTAAAAAGTGCTAAAAAAGGAAAAATAATTGACTTTGCATCATTTTCCATGTGCAAAAATAGCTAAACGCACATTTGGAAAAAGCAGATTTTTGAGGTTCAAATATTACAAAAATACTTCAAATTTTCATCAGAAAACGGTCCCCTAACTTGCCGGAAACATTTGGCAGCCTTCCTGATGTCGAAACGAGGCTAATGATAGCTCGTTGGAAAGCCCTGAGTGCCTACTTTCCGGTGCAACTGAAATTTCTTCAATCCGATGCCTAGAAGTCTTCCAAATATGCACCTGGGTGTAAAAAGTCAGAAAATTACAGTCTGCTGATAGACCGGGCAGAGTGTGCAAAATGCGATCCTTTTTCGCTATTTTGAGGGGGCAGATGATCTCCAAATTCTCTGAAAATCACTGAGGACATGCTCATGAAATTATGGCATCCGATGATACCATTCTCCTCCCTTGACGAATCCTCAAAATGAAATGGTGAATTTATGAGTCTTTGACCAAAAACTCAAAAATGCCAAAAAACCAAAATTTGTCAAAATAGGCCCAAAATTGGTGTGCATGACCCTTAAGGGTCCTTAGCAACATGCTTTGAAACTGAAGCCAAAATTTCAAGTGCTGATGTGCCTTTCTGCTCTTTCCATGCCGGGCGCTTCCCTTTAGCCTTCTTTTCCATCACTGTTTTGAGTTTCTTCATGGCGCTGCTCTTTATCATTGTGCTGCATATCATCAATGTATTCTCCTTTACCTTGCTGCGCTGCCTCACTGTGCTCCCTTTCAAAACACTGCCCCTTCTCTTTGTATGCCACTCAACAATAAAACTCAAATAAAAACACAGTCAGTAAAAGATACACAGTCCAAACAATCTTTTCTGTGTTTTGTGGTAAGGTCTCTCTGCTTTTAGTAATTTGGAGGACACAAGAAAGCCTTGTTTTTTGGATAAGGCAGAACACAAACCTTCTTAATTCAAAACACTGCTCTTTTCTTTGTAGGCCACTCAACTAGTGGATTCAATAACATGAAGACAGTCAATCAGCAAGAGAATACATAGTCCAAGGTTTACTGTGTAATAGGTGACAGAGTTCATTTTTCTTTTGATGTGGTCATAGAGAATCCTGTAGCATTTTTAACAACAACAAACCCCTCCTTAAACATAACACTGCCCTCTTTAAACTCTACTGTCCTTTTCACAAAGTTTGGCAATACCTCCAAATGGCGAGCTTTATACACTACTTCTGCTTTATGAAACAAAAGAGAAAAAATGTCTTTTCCTTTTACTACATTAAGGAAAACATTTTGAAAATGAGAAAACACTAAATAACAATCACTGCTATCATAGAAATAGGCCCATTGTTTTCATTTTCCAAACTTTGTGTTTCTGCTTCTGAGCAATGCCTCTACCTTTCATCACTGTTTTGAGGGCAGCTACTGGGCTTTAAGACATCAATAAGATCCCACCACTTTTTCTATGTTTACCTTGAGTAGCTCAAAACCAAAGAAAAACTTGAGTTTTAAACAACCCTGTCAATCTTCCTAGGCAATGCCTTCTTCACTATAAATGCTGACAAAGGTCATGGTTATATCTTGGCCTGGGGGGCAGCTCTAAGTTGCTCAAAACTGATGAATCATTCTTCTAACCTCTCATAGTGATAAAATTCATCACAGCATTTAATACATCCCCTAGATTTCTCACCGGGAGTTTCATCTTTTCACCATTTATTTAGTCTTCAAATGTCACAGCAAACAACCCTTTAGAATTTTGACAATGGCAAGGAGGCATCATAGAATGCCTTTACAATTTGATGGCAGCCCTTATCGAGGAGTTGGAGCAGCTTTTGAAATTTGTTTGATGTGTATTGGGCGCTTAAAAAGTGCGCGGCGCGTTCAACCAGGAGAACGCCGCGCAACATGAACTGTCGGTCATGTGTTGGGCCCTTGTGACCAAAGGACATAGGCGCGCCGCGCGCCTGTGTATTTCTTTACAAAAAGTGCACCTGAACGCGCCGCGCAATGCTACAGGGGTGTCGCGCGGCTTCCAGGCCCAAAAACACTGCTTTTTCGCTTACGAATTTCTTCTCCGGTCTTGGGAACAGCAAGGGGGAGTTCGTTCTCTGTTTTGAAACGTGGGAAGGTAGAAGCAACGGTCCTTTAACCCTTATATTTGAAGAAGACCAAACCCTTGGTGACGGTCTTGAAAATGTTCAAAAAGCCTTAGATTTTTAAACTTAAATATGACTTATCTCATCCTTTTGATAATAGAACTAATATTTCCTTTATACCAGCAAAATCATAGAGGAAATGATTACTTCTTTATAAGCCTGTCCTCCCTTTTTGACTGTGGATAACAAATTTGTTGTATGATGTAAGCGCAAATTCTTTTACAAAAGGTCATCCAACCCAAGAAATATTAACTTATCCTCAGATTTCTGAACTGATCTAGCTGTGGTTTCCAGGATATAAAACAGGGATGATGTTGTAGATTTGAATTTTGAACAAAGGAGAGCAATTCTTATTAATTTCACCCCTTTCCTGAAGAGCAGCCTTTTCAGAGCCTTTGCCACATGTCATGACCTCTTTTACTCTTTTGAGTGTCTACCTTCACCATCTTTCTCTAATGATGATGAACCTATCCGTTTATAGGTTTTTCCTTGTGATTCAAAGGTAATGAAACTCCTGCAGACTTTTTGAACCTAGTTCTTTTCCTCTATTCAATATGTAAGAGTAGAGTACCTTGACTTATTTTCACAAGGCACTTGATTTCCGTTGTGACTGTGGCATGCAAACTTTTCTTTTCCAGATCCTGAAAATGTGCCAAAGTCTTCCTTGCATTTACTGAACAGATGTATCTAATTGCAATACCTTTCTTGGGAAGAACTAACTCAAATTTTCATTTGTCAACCTATGATGAGTAATCAGAAGAACATTCCCTTATGAGTAGGAAAATCAGTAATCTCTGAAACATGATCATCACCAATGGCCTGTGTAATGACCTGTCCTTCTACTTCTGAATGAAGGAGGCTGTTTACTTGACAAAATATCAGATGTTCTTTCAACCTCTGTTTCAATCAGCTCTGCTTTTAATCATCATGTTATGCAGAAGCTTTTAGTTTCTGGCTCACTGTAACCTGAACTTGTCTCACAGTCGGTGAGAAACCTCAGAAACAGTCATTGCTCTGTCTAATTGCTAATGAATGAAGGAGGGCCTTCCTTTTGGCAGAATTCACTGTCTCCCTATTTTTCAAAAACAAAATTGTCTTACAGTCAGTTGCAACTCTTCAAATCAGACTTTGGCCATCGCCCTCTGCTTATAGATGAAGGAGGCTCATTAACCCTCTGCTTATGGATGAAGGAGGTTCTTGGCCCTGTGATGTTAGCAGCCTTTTGTCAATGCTGCTTTCTCTTCTGCTGTCCTTTCAGGCTGAACGAGGTTGTAAGAGCTGGATGAGAGACTCTTTGCCCTGTAGATGCATCTTAGGCTTATGATCACATTGAGAAGCATCTGTCTTCTTATGTGGAGCTGAAAATAGTCTTATGAGATTCTGACATGTCTCCTGTCTTTGTAAAATCCATAAAACACTGTAAAACACCTAAAATCAGCTTGAGACTGTGGTCTATGCATTGCTGAGACTTAGGGGTGTGTAAGTGGTGCGACTTAGAGCTGTGATCAATTTCATTTGCAGAGCGGGAGGTCTGTCATGATTGGTCTGTAGCAGATGGAGGTTTTTGGCCTTTTGATGGTTGCCAGGGGTAAAATGCCTTAAAGCGCCACTTCCTAACTTAGGGGAGACTTTTGAAACAGACTTGGATCGTCTCTTTAGAGCTGATGGGAAGACTAGTATAGCTGAAGCTGGATAGGGTTTGATAATGGGGTTTCATCTCGTCATGGGCGAACTGAAAGGTAAGAAGGCAAAAATTTTTATGGGTGTTTTCTAGATGACAAATTGACATATGGAGATCAGCTTCTAGAAATGTCAGCTATGGATCTAGTCATCACTAACAAGTGAAAAATACTGATGACTAACATGATCGATGGTGGATGATATCCATAAAGTTCCATAAATGGGGTCATTTTTGCTACAATATGGAAGGAAGTGTTATACCACCATTCAACGAGAGGTAACCACTTGACCCATTGTGTTTTTTTATCAGATACAAAACAACGAAGATATCCTTCCAAACATTTATTTACTATCTCAATTTGACCATCGGATTGAGGATGATAAGATGAGCTATGAGCTAATTGAGTACCCAAACAAGAAAATAACTTCGTCCGAAAATTTCCAGTAAAAATGGGATCTCTGTCGCTCACAATAACCCTTGGGTTTCCATGTAGCTTTTGAATTGTGTCCATAAATGTAGTAGCAACTGTACTTGCTTTAAATGGATGAGATAATGCACAAAAGTGGGCATACTTGGTAAGTCTATCAACTACCACCATGATGACACTCTTTCCTTCGGACTTAGGTAAACCTGTGATAAAATCCATTGAAATCTCCTCCCAACGTTGACTTGGAAAGGATAAAGGTTGTAGAAGTCCTGGGGTCTTAATTGTTTCCACTTTATTCTGCTGGCAAACCACACATTCCGCGACAAACTTTTGAATATCAGATTTAAGGCCATCCCAAAAAAATTCTTTCTTCACCCTGTGGTAAGTTTTTAAAAATCCTGAGTGTCCTCCTAAAGGAGAAGTGTGCAATTCCGGAAGAATCTTTTGTTTTAGTTGGGAATTCTTACAAAGATATAAGCGATCTTTGTACCATAAGGAATCATTTTTCCAACTAAATGTATCAGATGTACTAGGATCTTGCTGCAACTTTTGAATGAGTATCCATACATCTTTGTCCTTCTTCCATTCATCTCTTGCTTGAGTTATCCAATCTGGTTGGATAATAGAAATGGCACAAAGCAATGCTTCCACCTCTTCATTCTTTCTTGAGAGTGCATCTGCAACAACATTAAGCTTTCCTTTTTTGTAGATTATTTCAAAGTCATAACCAAACATCTTTGTGACCCATTTTTGCTGCTCTTACGAAGATAGTCTTTTTTCCAAAAAGTGTTTAAGACTATCATGATCAGTTTTTACCTTGAAGTGTCTTCCCATTAGGTAAGTTCACCATTTCTTTAGTGCATGCAGTATTGCTAACATTTCCTTCTCATAAATAGGTTTCTGTAAATACTTTTCTTTGATTGGACGACTTTCAAAAGCAATGGGTCTTCCTTCCTGCATTAAAACTGCACCAATTCCATTTCCCAAGGCATCACATTCCACAATAAAGGTTTTTGTGAAGTCTGGCGTAGCTAAGACCGGTGCTAGGCACATTGCCTCTTTAAGATGTTCAATGCATCTTTCTTCAATAATGTTGTTAGAGGTGCTACTATTCTCCCATAATTATTAACAAACTTGCGATAATACCCTGTTAACCTGAGAAATCCTCGCAACTGCTTTATGGTCGTGAGGACTTTCCATTCCTTAATGGCTTTAATTTTGTTAGGGTCTACTTTAACACCCTCGTGAGATATAATATGACCCAGATATTCCATCTCTTGTAATCCATAGAAACATTTGGATGTTTTTTCATATAATTGTTTCTCCTGCAATAGTTTGAGCACCCTGTCAACATGTTCAACATGATCCTTCCAAGACCTGCTGTAGATTAGTATATCATCAAAAACTACTAGCACAAATTTTCTAAGGAAGGGTTTGAAAATGGAATTCATCAACCCTTGAAATGTAGAAGATGCATTGGTAAGGCCAAAAGGCATGACCAAAAATTCATAATGACCCTCATGAGTTCGAAATGTTGTTTTTGGAATATCTTCAGTCTTCATTCTAATTTGATGATATCCTGAACGAAGATCCAACTTGGTAAAATAAATTGCTCCATGTATTTCATCCAATAATTCATCAATCACAGGAATGGGAAATTTATCTTTAATGGTGAGCTTATTGAGCTCCCTATAATCCGGACACATTCGCCATGATCCATCCTTCTTGTGTACCAATACTACGGGAGCAGAGAAAGAACTTTGACTGGGTTGAATTATACCCGCCTCTAACATTTCTGCAATCATACGTTCAATTTCGCTCTTTTGGAAGTAAGGATATCTATAAGGCCTGATGTTTGGAGAACACTTCCTGGAATCAAATGAATAACATGATCATGATCACGAATAGGTGGGAGTCCTTTGGGAGTTTCAAACACCTTGGAATGATTGTCCAAGACTTGTTGGAGATCTGCAGAAATAGATGATTTTGATGTCGGAACTTATAGTGAGCATAATTGTGCAATTACGCCTCGTTGTTCTTTCTTTAGAAGCTTTGTCATGACATTAGAGCTTATTATCCTTCCTGGCTTCCCCGAAATACCCCATAATTGACTTCCTTTCCTTCTGAAAAAAATTTCAAGAAAAGTTCTTGAAAATTAAAAGCTACCGTCCCCAAAGATTGTAACCATTGTACTCCTAGTACAACATCAACACCTCCCATAGGAATGGAAAGCATTGGACTAGTCAATACATATTCCCCCATGGTTAGCTTGATATTATGGTATTTTCCAGAGAAATTTATAGTTCCTCCATTTGCAACCATCACTTGACATTCTGGTGCTGGGTATAGGAAACAATTAAATTCCTTGGCTACCTTACAATGAATAAAATTATGGGTACTACCTGAATCAATCAACACTATTACCTTTTTCTTCTTGATATGTCCTTCTATCTTGAGAGTTTGAGGAGTGGTAATTCCTGCCAATGCATTACACGATATGGTCGGATTCATTTCTTCCTCTTCTAGGGTTGGTTCCTGGTGTATATCCTCTTCTTGTTCATTTTCTTCTTCCTCTTCACAATCTATGTAAAATAATTTCTTCTCAGCACACTTATGACTTTTAGTGTATTTGCTATCACAACTGTAGCAAAGCCCTTTTGCTCTTTTTTCTTCCAATTGTTGTGGTGTCAACCTTGTAGGTTGTGGAAATCTAGGCGTAGCAACACTTCCTTCTTTATAGAATTGAGTGGTAGGCTTCCTTGTCGCCATTATTTTACATTCAACTTTTCTTGCCAACCTGAATGCCTTCTCCAATGAATCTGGTTCCAAAACATGAAATTCATGTTGGATATTATCCTTTAATGTGCCTATGAAGAGATCGATCCTGTGTTCCTCTGGAATATCAGTTACCCTTATATTCAATTTTTGGAATTCCTCAATGTGCTGCCCCACTAAACCCTTTTGTTTGAGATTTATCAATTGGCTAAAGAAGTTGTTGCTCTTTGTATCCTCATAATGTGCTATCATTTCCTCCGTAAAAATTGACCAAGTGACAATTTTTTTACGGGAGCAAAGCCATCGATACCATACAAATGTATTTTTCTCTAAATGTAAAGTTGCAATGCGTACCTTTTGTGTGTTTTGCACATTATGGAGATCAAAATATTGCTCCATCTGTAGTATCCATGTTACAGGATCCTTTCCATCAAACTTCCTCATATCCATTTTGGAATATGGTGGTTCTTCCCGCCAACATTAGAGTTTATGAAATCACGATTAACATTTATTTTGTTCTCATCATGAGGTTCTTCTACTATCTTTTCACCATTAGGAAACATTTCTTGTATCAACTTTGTCAAACCTTCGATGTCTATTTTTAGATCATTCTTCATGTTTTCCATGTTGTATTTCATGTCATCCATCTTAGCTTCCATGCCATCTTCCATGCCATCCATCTTAGCTTCCACGCCATCCATCTTAGCTTCCACGCCTTTCTTCAAAACTTCCATTTCATTTTTTGTTGCTCTTTGCGAGAGTGAAATTTGTTGCACTTGCTCTTGTAATTTTGATAGATCATGTTGCAATTCTTCATCTTCATGAGTCATAGTAGAGCCTTCTGAAGGCTTAATGGGTGTTGAATTACTTTTACGGGGCATATTTTATCACCCAATGCTGATATCTATTCTACAATATTTCCTTGGAATCAATTCAAATTGATTCTTCAAACAAGACTTACGCAATTAGGAAAAATAACCACACCTTATTGCTTTTGAGTAACTTGATATTGAAATTGGATTATCTTTGTGATGGCAGCACTTCAATACATTTCCGGCACCACAGCCCTCTGAATTATATTTTGAATGCCACAGGTTTGACCTGATTTGGATTCTCCAAGACAAATTTGTGTCCAATCTCCCACAATGACCTAATTCTGGACTGGTTCAGTATAGCGAACTTGTACGAATTGCCACGTGTCACTGTTTTGTCCTTTGTCTCTGAAATTGATAGCGAAGAAACTTCAGTCTGTGTACTTGCGACCACTTTTTACGGCACTTCAATCCAATGCCCAGAGAGAGAGTTATTGAATTTTTCCCACGATCACCTCTTTGAGATGAAATTCAGGAGCCTGAAAAAGCACTACCTTCCACAGATCATATCTCCAAAAATATTGCGAACCAAGCTCTGAAATTTTTTGAAGAATTTCCTCAGGATTTCAGCTTCGCACCATATGAATTTCAGATTCTGAACCTTAGTAGAAAAAAATTTATAGCGAAAATTCCACGATGACCTGTTTAGGAGCCTGAAAAAAGACCTAACTTCCATAGATCATATCTCCGAAAATATTGCGAATCAAGCTCTGAAATTTTTAGACAATCTTCCTCAGGATTTCGGCTTCGCACCCTAAAAATTTCAGCTTCTGAAACTTCGTAAAAAAAAAGTTATAGCGAAAATGCCACGATGACCTGTTTGGAGCAGCGAAACCCTAGAATCCAAAGCTCTGATACCAAATGTTGTGTAACCAGCTCCAAAAAATAGAAGAAAAGAGATGTAAACGCCTTAGAAATGAGCCACTTCGAGGGGGAAACCTCCAATACATTACATAAATGAACAATTCTTGGATGATACAATTCACAAAACCTCCTTTCTATATATAGGAGTCCATGGGGCCATAATGTAATCCTAGTGGGCCACAATGTGATCCTAGCCGACCTAACAATAATAATTTAAGGGCACAATAATAACAAAATGGGGGTTACAAGGGTACAATAATAACAATAAGGGGGTTACACTAACAACAATAAGGGACTATACTAGTAATATAGGGACCTAAAAAATTCTAGCTTTGTGAATTCTTGATATACCTAAGACCAGGTCATCTTATCCCCTTTTCCAAATATGCAGGCGATGTCTCCATAGATAGGGGGTAGTGGAGGAGGTGTGTCCTCTCCTGATATCTCTATATCAGGGCTTTTTTTCCTCTTCCGAACTGCTAGAGGCCCCATATCGCTTGAGGCCGAAGAGATGGAAACAGACTCAAGCTCGGCTTCAATATCCTTTGGCATGTTCAAAAAGTAATCCCACGATAAGACGACGACATGATAACAAAATATGACGGGACTGACTAGACATCTAGATTATTTGACTGCTCAGGTTAGGTCATTGCGACCCCTATCGGTCGCTATTTGTAGGAAGAGGTAGGTTTGCGACTTGGCGACCTAGCAACTAGGTCGCACAGTCGTGAGGTCGCACCAGCGTGAAATATCTAAAAACTGCGACTTTGCGACTAGGTCGCAAAGTTGCAATTGATGTGGTTATTTGATGATATGTGACCTAGAAACTTCACGACTTCGCAACCAGGTCATGAGGTCGCAAAGTCGCAAGATGGCAGGGTTTTAGGGGCGCATTAGGGCTTTCTGAGAAAAATCTAAGCGATCGTGACCTGCAGAGACAAGGTGAAAGAAGGGAAAACACTCCAAGGGAGATGGGTAAATGAGGGTTGATGGCCCTCTCAGATAACCAAGGAGGGGTGTTTGTGGTAGATTGAGGAAAGGCAAGGCTCAGAAGGGTCTGAGCAAAGAGGATTTAGTACAGGTGAGATGGAAACCCTAGCGGGAGATATGGTGAATATTGGGGATGAAAATGGATGGGGCCAAGGGAAATTAACAGGCTAGGGTATGGGGAGGGTAAGGCAACATCCAAAAAAAATGGGAAACAACAGGAGGATTAGGAAACTTACCCAAGAAAAATGCGCTCTAGTTGGCTTATCAAACGTCTTGTTTGCTCTGTCACGCTGCTTAAATGCAACTTACGTGACCCTTTTATTTATAAAGAAGTCAGACATGTGATCATTTAATGCAGGTCACTAAGTCGCAGATAGGGGTGGTCAAGCAATGATGCAACCTTGCGACCTTGCGACCTTGCAACCTGGAGGTTGCAAGGTCGCTAGGTCGCTCATTTGCAAATGCTATTTTTTTAGCAAGGATGCGACCTTGCGACATGGAGGTCGCAAGGTGGATAGGTTGCATAGTCACAAATGTGCATTTTTTTATAGACCTTGTGACCTTGCGACCTCACGACCTAGACGTCGCAAGGTCGCTATGTCTCTTAGTCGCAAATGTGAAATTTCGATCAGGATTGTGACTTTGCGACCTTGCGACTAGCTCAAGGAAAACAAGTAATGAATTTAGCTTTGAATACAATTTCTTGAAAGGGAATTTCTCAAGGTTCATGGTTGAGGATGCAATAGACTTACCTTCATCAAAGTGATCAAGGGCTCTAAAATTTCAAAAGGGGATTAAATTTTGGAGGGTGTTGTAGCGGCCACAAAAAATGGTGATTTTCTGGTAGAACCCAAAATCTCTGTCTACACTTCATATTTGAGGGGGGTAGGGGGGCTTAGCAGGTTGTTCCTTTCACCCCCGTGGGTACCACTACTCTCATCTACAACCCTTGCGTGTTTTATTCACTTGTTTACACTACGCGGGATGCTTTCTCACCGTGATTTCATTTCCAGAGACCGGACAAAAGGGGTCGAATTAACCTCATGGGCTTCAAGGATTCGTTATAGTTATTTGGTCCCTTTGTGTTGCTCTGATGCCAGCAAGCCTGGTGGCCCCAACGAAGTCACTTCCTAGGATTCATAGACATTGCTCCGCTACCAGCAAGCTTGGTCAGTACCTCGGTGAAGTCGTCACATCACCTCTCTGTGTAGGAAGCCTTTCTCAATCCTTTACCATTTATTTCATGTGCTAATATTACTTATTTGAATGTGATCAAGGCACTTATTTGAATGTGTCAATTAATTCCTAGGAGGAAGAGAGGTTGCTCCTGGTCTGCTTTTGGGGACCTTGGGTTTTCCCAAATATCCTTTTTCCATTTGACTTTGGCCATGTTCCCCTTCTATCCAGTGGCCTATTTCACCAAAACTTCCCCTTATACAACAGGTCCTCAAGCTAGCACACTGGGTGAGCTACTTGCGCTTAGGTCCTGGGACTTGGTGGTGTTTCCCCATGAGGTTTCTATCATAGAAAAGCTTGGGTAATTTGTGTTCTAGGGCCGATTCTTAACAAGAAGAGATTTCAGTATAGCCTGCCAATTGATTAACTACTACATCTATCCTTCAACTTAATGTACTATGGGAATGAAGTTCTGAGAGCTTGCTCAAAGAAAGATGTTTATTGAAACACACAAAATAAACGAAAAACAAGAGCAGTAAAGAAAAGGAAACAAAACTATGGTACAGAGCGTGGTGACGGCCCTGGGGTTGTCAGATGAAGTAGTGCTTGAGGTCGTGCCCACTTACTGGGAGGACCTTGATCCTCCCTTCTAAGTTTTGGAGTCTATATGTGTGGGAACCAACCTTTTCTTTGATCTAGAATGGGCCTATCCATAGGGATTTAAATTTGGTGTGTTTCCCCTTATCTCCGTGAGCCTTGTCCCATTTGAGGACGAGGTCACCAACTTTGAAAACCTTATTTCTGGTGGACTTTTTATCGAACCATCATTTTATCCGGCTCTGGTGGATGGTGAATTTTTCCTGGGCTTTCAGCCTTTTCTCCTCCAATTTCAACAAAGTGTCTATGCGGGCTTGAAAGGAAGGGAATGGCGTACCATTTGTTTCTTGTGACAACTGAAGGGCCGAGAGAGATAGGTTGGGAGGAATAATTTCTTCTTTCCTGTAGATTAGGAAAAATGGGGATGTTCCCAGGGACGGTTTAGGTGTGACTTGATCAACCCAGAGGGCATTATGGAGAGTGTTGTGCCATTTCCGGTGTTGGGATAACAAGTTATTTTTTATGATACATATAAGTTTCTTATTAATTGACTCATCTATCCCATTCCCTTGGGGATAGTAGTTGGCAGAATGTTTGAGCACTATACCATTTTGTAAAGAAAATTCATATAACTTGAATGACGAAAAATAAGTAGCATTATAAAACACAAGGGAGGTTGGAACGCCAAACCTAGTCATGATGTACTGAATGATGAAAGATATTACCTCATGGTCATTGATTTGGGGTAACGGTATTGCTTCAACCCACCTCGTGAAATAGTCCGTGGCCGTAAGGATGTATCGACGCTGCTTGGAGGAGTGTGGCAAAATTTCCCTGATCACGTCCAACCCCCACTGCTGGAATGGTTCTTCCACCACGATGGAATGTAACAAGGTGGAAGATAGAGATTCTCTACTAGAAAATTTTTGACATACAAGGCATATCCATATATAGGCGTGCACGTCCTTAAATAGAGTGGGCCAATAAAAATCGGTTCGCACAATATTGTGAGCTGTGGCATCTCCCACGTAGTGCCCACCGGCTGGGCCATCATGTAGTTCCTTCAGGACTTGTTGGGCCTCACTATGCTCTAAGAAGCGTAGCAGGACACCGTTGTGATGCTTGCAGAACAACTTACCCTGTACCAGTTGTTAGGATGCAACCTTTAGCCTTATTTCTCATTTCTACTGGCCTGTTAAGGTGGGGTCCACGACATGACGACCAAGATATTGTAGGAGATAAATGTACCATGACATGGTGTTTCGCTGAGGTGTGATTTCGTCTCGGTACATTTCTATTTCATGATCCCAACATTCCTCTTCATTTCCTCGCGGGTCTGTGGCTTCAACAGCCATCCAACATAGCCCTTGCCCTTTGACGGTGTGTGCAGGCTTGAATTCCAAGTCATACTCTTGAAGGCATGGCATCCAGTTGCCTTGTCTCTCACCCAGCTCCTATTACATGAATAGTGAGCATACTATTGGGTGGGGTATGAAAATCGTAACGTGGTTCTTCAAAATATATGGCCTGCCAAATGTTTGACCGCCTTATACACCGCGCAGGCTTTCTTGTAAATATCCGGATAATTTAGCTCAGCACCTTGCAACCCTGCGCTCATGAACAATATGGGCTGCTCGTCATTGCTGCCATCTTTCTGAGTGAGGACAGCTGTGAGAGATGAGTCTGAAGTGAATGTATACAAGATAAAGACTTTGTTGAAATCTGGGCTATGAAGGGCGGGTGATTTTGCGATGGCTTGTTTAATATTATCGAATGCTTCTTTCTCGGGTGGATTCTATTTAAAATTCATGTTCTTCTTGATCATACCTTGCATAGGTTTCATGATTTGGGGGAAGTTCGATATGAAATTTCGTAGGAAGTTTATTTTCCCGAGAAACGTCTGCGTTTCCTTTTTTCTACTCGGGGGAGGAATTTGGGTGATGGATTTTGCGCGTTCCAGGTCCACCACTATGCCTTCTGGGGTTATGATGTGGCCCAATAGATTCCCTTCAAAGACTGCAAAGATGTTCTTCTTGGGGTTAAGTGAGATCCCGTATTTTCGGCACCTTTCGAAAATCTGTTTGAGGTGGTGGAAGTGGTCACATTTGCGCTTGGAGAACATGGTGACGTTGTCAAGGTAGACCACCACACTTTGACCCGTTAGCACTCGGAAGGCGATGTCCATGGCCCTTTCGAAGGTTGCCCCAACATTAATTAGGCCAAAGGGCATGCGTCGGAATGTGAACATTCCCCATTTGGTCCTGAATGTTGTTTTCAGACGATTGGGTTCAACCACTAGTACTTTGTTGTACCCTGAGAAACCGTCCAATAATGAGAACATTTTTGACCCAGATACCATTTGAAGAATCTAATCCATGGGGAGCACTAGGTAGTTATCCTTGTGTGATGATCGGTTCAAATTCCAGAAGTCCAGACATAAACGGATTTCACCAGACTTTTGCGAACTGGGACCAGATTTAACACCCACGTTGAATGTCAGACTTTGAAGATGATGCAGGCATCCAGGAGTTTCTTCAGTTCCTTTTGGATCATTGGTTCCAGAGTAGGATGCACCTTCCTTAGCTTCTGTTGAAAAGGCTTGAATCCTTCCTTCATTGCTATTACGTGTTGGATGATTCGCGTGTCATAAGTTCGTAACTCATCATACGTCCAGGAGAAAACATCTCAGTATTTATTGAATAATTCAATAAAGGACTGCCTCTCATGGGGGGTGAATTTTGTACTGAGATTAATGAACTTCAGCTCCGCCTCTATCCCGAGGTTCACTTGCTGGTGTGGTAGGGTGGAGCTCTGCACCTTTGTGTTGGGAGGCCCCCGAAACCAGTTCTGTAGGTCAAATAACTTCTCGAGGGACACGACCCCTTTGGGTAGGGGATTACCCTTGTGTTCCTCCCTTTCCTTTTGTAAAGCCAATTCATGATCTTCTTCCTCAATCACGGCGTCCTTGAACACATCCGCGTTAAGCATGAAATCCAGTACATGTTGATCATCATTAAAAATGCGAAGATTAGTTACATTATCTGACAGTACAGGTTTATAAATAATTTCAATAGAAAACCCATCTCTCAATGGGGTAAACCTAGTGGCAGCATTTGCTAACGTATAGGCTGCTACATTATGGATTCCAAGTATAGACTTAATACCAAAAGCATCAAAGGCAGAAATCAAACACCATACCTCTTGCAGATATCCTTTCAAATGGGGAGATAGGAAGGGAATAATGTTGCATACCTGTCGGGTAATGATTTCGGATTCGTTGATTAAATTCAAGCAACTAAATTTGAGGTCAATAGCTTTCTTGAGACCAAGGATCAATGCTTCATATTCAGCTGTATTATTGGTGCACTGGAATTCCAACCGGAAAGAGATCAAGAACTTATTCTTTTGGGGATCTAACAAGATACAGCCCACACCGGCACTGTCGTGGGTCTTGGAACAGTCGTAGTATAGGGTCTAGACCTTGTCTTCATATTTTTCAAGATCACAAGTGTGTACAAGAGGGTTACTCGGGGCGGAGACATCTAGTGGTCCCTCTGGCATGGCAGGGTGGAAAGAAGTAGTCGGGAGCAACTCTAACTGGGTATCTTCGGTGACTAGAGATTGAGAGGCTTGATAGAAACAAAATGCAACCTCTAAGAAGCACATGCCCAACTCTTCTTGCGTAAATTTGACAGGTTAATTGGTTGCCTCGAGGTTGGTCATCATGTGTTTCATGTAAGGTTCACTTTCAACCCGGATTTGATTATTCCTGCCTTTATATGGGAGCCACAAGTGGTACCAATCGGTGGCAAAGTATCCCTGTAGTTTTCTTGACCAATCCCAGTTCAATACTAGACCGTAGGCTTCTAGGATATCTACGACCACTATGTCAATGCACTGATGCACCCTGGAGTCCGAGGAGAGGTGGTTCAGGATGCTATTCAATTCACCCATGGCAGGGACCTAGGATCTGTCAAGCTGAATGATCCTGGCATCGGTCTTCTTAGGACGGCTATTCAATTTCTTGCATATGGATAGGGGCATGACATTTGTGGATGCACCAGAATCGACGAGGCAATTGTGGAAGTTGAAATTGAAGATCTCAAAAGACAAAAGGAAAGGGGGCATGGATCCTCATGAGTTTGCATTGATGGCATTTACGATGGACTAGAGGCTCACCGAAGCTTGGGAGGATGTGGAGCTTACCGCTTTGGCTGTTGAGGTGGTTTTTTTTGTCGAAGATGGGCTAGTGAAAGCTTTGAGAATCAGTTCTCGTTGGTTAGCTATCTGGGCGAGCTCGTAGAGGGATATGTTGGCTCGTGTCTTCTTTATGTCTTTGATGATGTTATATCCAGATTCAGGGTGTGAGGGTGTTTCTGCAGAGGCACTTTTTAAACTTGATGACAATCTAGCCTTGGGGGTGCCTCCGCTAGCAGTGGAGTTATATTTTTCAAGAGTTGCAGTTTGGTTTTCCTTTTTTGGTGGCAGAATTTTCCTCAGGAAAGAGTTCCTTTTCTCCTCGAAAGATTGATTGGAAACCGGGCCTTTGCTTTTTAGGATATAATTTCAGGGGGGTATGGATTGCGGATCATTGGCCAAGTTTATCTCTGTCACGGGAGGAGGTCCTTCTCCATGGATTACCTCAAAGGCGAGGACTGTAGATCCTAGATCCTCATCTGGGGGAGAGAATTCCTCGCTACTTGAGTCGGCCTCCTCTTCTAACTCTCCCACCGTCTGATCCTCTAGGAGCTGATTTACCACAATGGTCATGCTATTAATCCATTGAGGGCAAGTATTTTCCAAGTGGGAAGCTTGATGGAAAGAGAAGAAATTATATTTTTCGATCTCTTCTACGTTGAGGCTTGTATTGGGGTTCGGTGGAGGGCGACTAGTCATGAGGCTGTTTTTCCTAAAGAAAGGGTTTTATGTTTTACTACCTGAGATAGATTCATTGTTCTTCCTCTTCAAATTAGATACTTCATTCGTCAAAAGTTTTAGGGATTTCGCGATGCTATCGAAATTGAAGGGGTCTTCATCCTTGGCTCCAGATTTATGGGTTGAGGGTTGTGTTATTTTCTTGGCCGTTTTTTGGTCATCCCGACTATCATGATCAATGGCTACTATGGAAAGCATGTCCTTTTCGACGGCGAGGGTGGTGGTGTAGTTTGCTGCCAAGGTAGCTCTAGCCTCACGCTTCACAAATATGACAATATCCCAAGGGAGGACCCTTATGTAATAATCGATGGTGATGGAATTGTCCAGGACCATGTTCGGGGGAAATTTTTTCAATATGGTGGAAAAGCATTGGTTGAAGAATTTAACCTTTTCTTTCTTCTGGCACTTAAAAGTACTCAAATCTGTGAGGAACATAGAAGGATTCTTGTCTTTTGAAAAATTCTGGAGGAAGGTGCGACAGAATTTCTCCCAGGAGGAAATGGAAGCGACATGCAATGAACGATACCAAGTAGCAGCTTTATTTTCTAAGGTGTGGGGAAAGAGTTGGCATGCTACGTCGTCAGACTACACCCTCATCATTTGTAAGGCAAGGTAGAAACTACTTATGTGGTCTTCAGCCAACATACCCTTCTTGAGGTCGAACTTAGGGATATGTTTCTCCGGGTGTCGGGGCATGTCGTGAAGGGGATTGCAGGGGCCTAGAGCATTGGGGGAATTTTGAGGTCTAAAATGGGCCTCCTAAGAAAAGGATTGCGGAGGCCTAGAGCATTGGGGGAATTTTGAGGTCTAAAATGGGCCTCCTAAGAAAAATGTACAATAAATAAACTTTATAATAACAACTAGGATTCAATATGATGACGTCAACCATGGGGGGTGATTCACCATTTTTTAAGTAAAAGGGTAAAAATATTAAAAAAATAAAATAATAAAACTACTTTTTCAACACGTATTTTCAAATTATCTCCCAAAGTTTTTACTCAAATTTTGAGCGGGAGTACTCGTTGGATCAAGAATTTAATTCCTCATCCAATGAGTACCCATGTTGCATACTTTATATGGACCCTCCTACACGAAAAATGAGAAATACATAAAAAAACGTGATTGCAATCACATTTTTCATGTATTCCTCATTTTTTCGTGTAATAGGACCCATCGAAAATATGAAACATGGGTACTAATTGGATTAGGAATTAAATTTTGCATCCAACAAGTACTCCCACTTGAAATTTGAGTAAAACATTTGGGACATAAGTTGAAAATATGAGTTGAAAAAGTAGTTTTTTCTTTTTTACCTCTAAAATTTGATGATGTAATCAAATCTTATTTTATTATTTCCACTATAATTTCCTTAGGAGGCCAATTTTAGACCTCAAAATTCCCCTAATGGGATATTGTGCCATCTAGGCTAGGGGCTGAACCCGTTTGGCCCTATGGTGGGGCGGGATGAAGATATGTCCAATCTCATTCTCGGATTCGCTTCTGGTGCCAGACCCGGAGGCTTCGCCCTCATGTTGAGAGTGCATGTCTTGATTACCCCCAATATTTCCCATGTTTCTATAATTTCTCCATTTGTAAAGGAAGGGGAGTCTATCTCGATTTTGGTTGTGGTGGTGGTGAGTATGGTCCGTGTTTCGAACGTGTCCCTGGCCTCTATCTCCCCAGCCCCTCCTGGCCCCTCCTCAAGGTGGGTCGTTCACTTGGGTGTTGTCATTCAAAGGCTGGTTGGGTTGGGGACTGATGTTTTGTTAGGTTTTTGTAACTTTAGGGCCACCTCCGTCGATATCTCGGGGGTTGTCGGGAGGTTCAGTTGTATTCCGCTCAACCACATCTGTGTAATCTTCACACATAAGACCTATAAGCTGAGGCATGGAGTTGAATAGGACACCCTGGCGAATATGATGCATCTCGAGAGTTCGTGGATTGGCCAGGGAACCAGTGGCAGGGAGGTTTTGCAGACCTCTAATGAGATTGCAGGCGAGCGGACGCAAGGCTCTCACTTGGTCTGAGGTGACCTCATAGTGGGGCGGGTCCTCCTCTAGGAATTTTCAGGAGGTGGAGGACCATCATTTTCATATATGTTTTCCCCCTATGGGGTTTTAAAAGGGATATTATTTGAGTGGTGGAAGCCTACCATTCAGGCCCTCCTTCTAGTGCTAAATCTATTGACGGGAAAAAATGCCCAGCCAACAGTAAGGGGATCTCCCCGGTATAAAGTCCCAACTAGATTCTAGACCATTTGTGATAGGGATCTTCTCCGAGGTGTAGGTCCAACTATCTTTGAATATTCCTTTCTCGGATGGAGGTGTATCTCGCAGATAAGAGGATGCACAACTACTCGAATGATACGAAACAAATGGTCGATGAGTTCTCCTTAAAATGAAACATTATAAATTACAAAGAGATATTCGAAGCATGCAGCCAAAGGAAATGTTGTTAGCAACACATCATTAGGGTCATGCTCATAAAGAAGCTTGCTTGACCATAAAAGAAACAATTCTCTATGGTCGAAACACCCTTCAATTCCTTAAGAATTTTCCTAAATATTAAAACAATATTAACAACTAAGTTATTAAAACATCCCTGAGCAAAAGAATCCACATATCATTGACACATCCAAAGATCTTAAACGTACAAATGATATATGAACCGAAAAACACAGACTATTGAGTTATAAAAGATAGAAAATACTTAAAGACATAATATTCATAATGCTAACACACATGAGGTTTCATCAGATCTAGTAGTGGAGTCAAAACATTGGTTTGTATTCATTCTCGGAATATTGCATTCAATGCAATACAATTATCTCTTCTTACTGTGGAGTCCAAAAAAGTTCCATTACATTGTCCCCCGAGGGAGTACTTATAGAACCAAAAGTGACCTTTGGGTAGCCCTGTCCTAACTATTGGCATGGTGTGCGACCCAGGCGATATCGCAACCTGCGACTTGGTCCTATTTGCGACCTGCGACTGGGTCCTGTTCGCGACCTACGATTGGGTTCTGTTCGCGACCTGCGACATGTAACACTATTCCTTTTCAAGGGAGCAACTGTGTGATGGAAAGGCTCGAGACATCTATCAATTTTTGTTCCCTGAGACAAGTCTACCAGGCCTGATATTCTGGAGCCACTGGAGATGACCTGAGGTGTGTCTTCTCCTAACCTTTGAAAACACTCGAGAGCATCTGGAATCAAAGTGTGCCTCTTCATGGATATTTGATTGGATAGGGAGGATAGCTTGGTGTAGATCCGGACCGGTGCGATGATGAACTAATCAATGTTCTCCTTTGAGGCTGGAAGGTCCTTGGAAACAACTACTTGCCTGATGGGTTCCATAAATTCTTGGATGTCTTAGGTCACTTCCTCCCTTGTCTTCTGTGTGTCCAATGCCCCCAAGGAAGGAATATGATGTACCTCCGCCATCGAATTGATGCCACTGATCAGGTGTTCATAGACATACATGACCTTTCCCATATCCTTTACAATATTATCCTTGGATTTTATTTTCATCTGTATTTGTACCTTGTGGTTCTGTGTGCAGATCCAATCCTTCTTTGGCAGGGTGTCGGGAGCTTGTGGATACATTTTGGACCATTCAAGCTGTTATCACCCAAAAAATTTCAAAACATCATTTTTACAAGGTTACAAAATTTCATGGATCAAAATAGGGTTTTAGGAGTCAATTTAGGTTTTATCAAGGGAAGGTTTTATATTTTTTATAGTTTAAAGCTCATCCTAAGGTTCAAATAAAGCCTTCTTTAAAGTTCTTTCATGTCAAACATTCATCATTTTCCATTTGTATTTCATTTCCAAATTTTTTTGTGCCAAAACTGCCTAATAAGCCAAGGATCCCTGTTTTCGTAGCGCATCCAGTGTAAGAAAGGCAGAAAGCGCTACGAAACTGCTGAAAGTTATAAAGAAAAAACCCTGTTTCCTGGTTTTGAGAAGTCAACTTCAAAGGAGGTTCTGAGCAAAAAAAAATGTATTTTAAGACACTGCGAGAGTTTATTTTCCCAAACATATCAAATAACAATAACCTCTCTCACTTTTCTCACAGGTATTATCAGTTGGGATATACAAGGTTTTCTTTGAAGCCCTATTTTCAGAAAACAGAGTTTTCATGTTTTACACATGTTTTTCAAAGGCAGTTTCAGGACAACAGGTGATGTTTTTCAGAAACCAAAGAGAGGTTTGTATTCAATACATAATGGTATAAAAAAACCTCCTTCCATTTATGAAACTACATCATGTATTAGGAGATATAGGCTTTGTCCCAAGACCTATTTTTCAGGAAAAAAACAGGAGAAATCTGCAAGAAATTCCTTAAGGAAGCTAAAATGAAGTTGGTATATGGTTTGTATGGTTTGTAGATGATGAGGACATGTTATATTTTGATTTTTTGGGCAACCACACCTTTCATTTGACAAATTTTTGACAAAATTGCATACTCAGCAGTTTCATAGTGCATTCAGTGTAAAAAAGCAGAAAAGCGCTACGAAACTGCTGTAGCTTTTTTTCTTGCTCATTTTGGTCAGTTTTTAAAAGGTTGAAGAGTGATTCAAGAGCTGTAACTGATATAGGAGATGTTTTAAAGGGTAAGTGAAATTATGCTAGTGGAAAAAATTCATTTTTTGGAGAATTAAGACTTAAAATGTGTAATATTCCTACTTAGCCTGAGCTAAGAGGAATATACATTTTTGTTTCATTTTCTGTTGCATGAATAAATGAATAAAGGAGGACATGTAAAACTCCTAAAAATAATGAAGAAATCAATGCCCATATGAACAAGGATAAATCTGGGCCATTTAAACAAATCACTTGCAGGTGTGAAAGGGGTTTGAGCTATGAGACTGGGTCAACCTTGTCCAAAACTACAGTGTTGTCTAGATACAATGTACCTCATGAAGGGACAACACAGTTTTAGAAGGAGGCCCCTCATGTGAAAGGAGCTAACTCATCTAGGTGGTTCAGGGTTTGTCAAGGCTTTCATCTTATAAAAGGAAGGGGAAGGAAGCAAGAGAAGGTTGTTGATTATGCTTATTTTCTAAGTATCTTGTCTATTTAGAAAAATACCATCCTCTGCTGTTTAGGTGAGGATAGTGCTGCTTAGCACTTGTGGATTCCTATGCAAGGATTATATCTCTTCCCTTGAGGATTTCTTGGAGGAGTATTTCTGATTTTTTCCACTATCAGGCATTTGGCCAAGCTCTACTTCCAACTACAACGCAGATCCAGTGAGGGTTTGGTTGCTTTTGCAAGCTACAGCAAGTGGAAACACTAGATCTGCTCAGATCTAGACTTTACTAGTGCCTCTTCTCAGTGAGTGTGTATTTTAACCTCCTGGAAGAGTGCATTAGCTGTGGAGATTCAAATTTGTATCTTGGCATCAGGCCAACTCAGTTATTCAAGCTACAACGCAGTTTCCCTTCAGGGACTGCGTTATTTTTAGTGGATGTCATGCAGGGTGTTTTTATCCCATTTTTTATGAGAGATATCTAGTGCTGGGCTTTTCCTTTCACTTTGGTGATCCATGGATTAGCTTGCTAATCCATGTTATGTATAGATCTGATCTGTTTCTAATGTAAAATCATCTTTAGAAATTTTTGAATAATATTGCAGATCTGCTACTTAAAACTCAGATCTACTCTTTGTATTGCATGATTTGGTCAAAACCCCAAGGGGATCTTGTAATAGAGCCTTTCTAGTGTAAATATCAGAAATGGATATGATATTTTGTACACAGATCTGCTCTAGATCTGAAGTTTAACATTCAGCTGCTGCAACTCCTTTAAATAACATTGTTAAGCCATTTTGTAGTATATATATGTGTTGCAGCCTTCTTTTCTGAAGATTTCCTTCTCTTCTGTCTTATGTATTCTGTTGTATAATGTAAGAGCATCAATATAAATCTGATTTGCTGCTGTATATTCAAAATTTGATCTTATTTGATAGCCTCCTGCTCATGCTTTCCAATACCGTGTTATTTCTGAAGCAGTTTGTAGTACATAGCTGCAACGACTCTCTTTGGGGGTTTTCCATCAAGACTAGGTGGTGGGAGATCTGTTTACCACACCTAGTTTTATTTGTTTTTGCTCTCCTTTTGGATGTAGACCCCAGATCTACTGATATAATGGATCCAGGAGATAAAAACTCACTTCTATGCACAGATTTCCCAGAAGTGCGTTATTTCAGCAGGCACTATTGTGCAATCCCATTTTGGGATATTACAGTGGTATCAAAGCTCCTTTCTTGGCACAGCTTGTGCTTTCATTGGAGAACCACAACCATGATACATTTAGAAGAAGATGAGCCTCTTACTGAAAGGGAGAAGAGGTATCAGAACAGAAGCCACAAGAAGTTTGATTACACCACTGAGGATCAAGACAAGGGTAAAGCCCCTGAAACTAGAAGTGATAAAGAAGGAGAAGAGTTTGCAAGAACTCTTTTGGTAGCTATGCCATATCTTGCTAGAGAGATAAAAGAGATGAGAATGGATATAAAGAGGGAATCTCCTAGGATATTTCATCGTGGGGAAAGCTCTGGCATGTCTCACCACAGGACTGGTCAACTAGTGAACCAGCCACAAGCTCCACAATGCTCCACTATGCCTACCTTCTTGGCTGTGGAGAGTGAAGGACCACAAGAGCAAGCATCCCTTGAAGACTAATTTGTGGAATATGAATCTCAGAAACATATATTCAAAGACCACTTGAGTTTCCAAGAGTTTTCTCACCTCAAGGACAAAAGAAGACCAAGGCATCAGTATAGAGATGGTGGGTTCTTCCATAATCATGATAGACATCACTCTATGGGCAGCTTATTTTTGCCTAATTTTGATGGGTAATCCACCAGTTCTACCAAGGCATGGGTATAAAAGTTCGGACATCTACTTTCAGTTGAACAAAGTCCCCGAGATTGAAGCCATCAAGATTGCATCGCTGCACTTTGAAGGTGAAGCACACAATTGGTGGTTCCATGGGTTGTCTACATTGGGTCATGCCAATGTGATTGCCTATTCTGAATTCAATAGAAGACTGGTGGAGAGGTTTGAAAGAAAGGATCCAGAAGCACCTTTCATGAGCCTTGTAAAGTTAAAGCAATCGGGGAATGCAGAAACTTATATCTCTGAGTTTCTGAGATTATTTGTTATGGTTCCTGATCTGTTTGCAACAAGGAGGGTGTAAATGTTCATCGATGGCTTGGATGAACCTTTGCATGGGTTGGTTAAATATACCAAGCCCATCACTTTGCATGATGCCATTGAGAGGGCTAGAGACCTCCAAGATGCCTTGCCAAAAGTAAAGGCAAATTTCCAGAGCAAGGCCCCTCACCTTTCTAAAGGGAAGGAAGAGAAAGTTTCTCCTTCCAAGGAGAGCTCATTCAAGAAGCCTCTTGAAATTGAAGTCAGGAGGGAGCTGAGAAAGAAGAGACTATGTTTCACTTTCCAAGAGTCATGGGCACCTGGACATAGATGTGTTGCTAGGAAAGCACACTACATAGAAGTCTTCTCAGATTTTGAGGAGGAAAATGAAGATGATGAACCAAGAAGGGGTCAAAACACTGATAATGTTGAGGGAGATCCAATAGCATCTGGAGATGGGGATGGAGCCTTTGCTCCAATATGAGGAACTCTTGCATCTTTGAGAGGAGTACCTAAGTACTTGACCCTAAGAGTACAAGGTTCAATCATGAATAAGAGGTTATCTATACTGATTGACAGTGGGGCAACCCACAACTTTATTGATGCTCATCTTGTGCAGAGGAGAGAAATCCCCACTGATACTTTTGAGGGATTCTTTATTTTGGTCCCAGGAGATAGGACAATGCAGTGCATGCACTATGTCCCATCACTTTCAGTTACTATAGGGTCCTACACTTTGGTGTATCGCTTTTTTGTAGTTGACATACCAGACACCAATATCATTTTAGGTGTCCAATGGTTGATTACATTGGGGAAAGTCACCACTGATTGGAAGGATTTGTAGTGGAGTGGGTGGACATGAAGAGTGGTAAACCTCAAATTATCCAAGGCATGCATACTTACCCTTCACCTAGCACTTCCACCCAAACAACAGAGATGGAATTGCGCAGTGGAAGCAAGGATCTCATAGTCCCTTCTCTGATGTTCATGAGCATTCTGCATGGGACATTCCTATCTAGTGGAAAACCACCTAGGAGGCCAACAAATTCAGATCTTGTGGGGGAGGCCTCACAAAGTGCTGCTCCAAACTTAGATCCAAGGGATATTGGGGAAATGGAAGACCAAGATACAACGCTGGGAGGCTTGGGACAGCTCAAGAGTAAGGGGGATCTTCTCCCTTCATCACTATCACCCCCTCTCATTTCTAGATCTGCGCTGAGGGAGGAGGAGAATGGGAGGATCAACCTTCTAAAACACATCTTTGGCATGAGAAATGTCAGAGAAGAGATTAGCAACATGACAGACACTTCCATGGAGGTATCATCAGTGCTGTCTTTGTTGAGCAGTGTGGATCTGTACTGGAAATATCAACTGCTTGTAGAGTATTCCAAAGATATCCACACCTGTATGATACTAGATGACCTGCAACAAGAAGAGGGATACTTAGTCCAAAGAGGAGTCATATACTTTCATGGTAGGATCTTCCTATCTAAAGCTTCCAAGCTCAAGCAGAAGATACTACAAAGGGCACACAAAGAATTATTTCTTAGCCATATGCAGTCCATGAAGATATACACCCTGATCATGAGGAGCTTTGATTGGGAAGGGATGAGAGAGGATTTACATCAACACTTTCAAGAGTGCATTAGCTATGAGGAATTGGGATAGCCAATGGAATCTTTGCAAGAGTCATTTCAGCTAGTTCTTCCTTCTTTTGAGAGAAGGGAAATGCCCATGCGCAACTCCATGTGTATGAGGAACTATGATGGTAAATGATTTGATCATGCAAAGCAAGTTTTATTTTCTGATCTATCACATTTTTTTACCGTGGTTTTGCAGGTTATGACTCCTAAAGGAAGTGAGAGATCATGTGGATCTCATGGCTTTTGGAGGGCCAATATGAATTTTGAACTTGCCCACTCCCTTGTTGTGCAAAGGGAGATTCATTTTCATGATGGGTGCTTCCCAAAGGCACCAAACATATCTAACATCTTCAGCTATGTTAAGATGACTCATGCAGCAAATGTGTGGTGGGAATGCCACTTGCCACACCTTGATCTAATGTAGGCAGGAGATGCACTGCGCTGGCATCACATATGGGACTTTGACCCACCTACTCAAGCTCAAATTTCTGTTTGCATATATGTAGTTTTGCTTCCATACTTGGATGACATAGTTGTACTATTTATGGGATTGTATGAAGGGAGGATGGGCAGTTTGTATGTACCACATGGGATGGAACTTCTCTATGTACCTCATGCTACATGTTTTATAGAAGGCATTGCTCCAACCATGTTTATTTCTGTTGAATTTTTCACTCGTGGGATGGACTATGCACATCTTATTATAACCTTGGAGGAACAATTCATGATGTGATGGCTTGGTGAACACTTGGCTAATGAGGAGGAATTGATCCTTGATGGTGTCACCAATGGAGGAGGGGACGTAATACAACACTCACCCTATCAGTTGCTTGAGGACAAGCAACATTTTGGAGGGGAGGACTGTAATATTCCTTCTTAGCCTGAGCTAAGAGGAATATACATTTTTGTTTCATTTTCTGTTGCATGAATAAATGAATAAAGGAGGACATGTAAAACTCCTAAAAAGAATGAATAAATCAATGCCCATATGAACAAGGATAAATCTGGGCCATGTAAAAAAATCACTTGCAGGTGTGAAAGGGGTTTGAGCTATGAGACTGTGTCAACCTTGACCAAATCTACAACGTTGTCTAGATAGAATGTACCTCATGAAGGGACAGTGCAGTTCTAGAAGGAGGCCCCTCATGTGAAAGGAGCTAACTCATCAATGTGGTTTAGGGTTTGTCAAGGCTTTCATCTTATAAAAGGAAGGGGAAGGAAGCAAGAGAAGGTTGTTGATTATGCTTATTTTCTGAGTATCTTTTCTGTTTAGACAAATACCATCCTCTGTTGTTTAGCCGAGGATAGTGCTGCTTAGCACTTGTGGATTCCTATGCAGGGATTATATCTCTTCCCTTGAGGATTTCTTGGAGGAGTCTTGCTGATTTTGTCCACTATCAGGCATTTGGCCAAGCTCTACTTCCAACTGCAACATAGATCCAGTGAGGGTTTGGTTGCTTTTGCAAGTTGCAACAAGTGGAAACACTAGATCTACTCAGATCTAGACTTTACTAGTGCCTCTTCTTAGCGAGTGTGTCTTTTAACCTCCTGGAAGAGTGCATTATCTGTGGAGCTTCAGATTTGTATCTTGGAATCAGGCCAACTCAGTTATTAAAGCTACATCTTAGTTTCCCTTCATGGACTGCGTTATTTTTAGTGGATGTCTTGCAGGGTGTTTTGATCCCATTTTTGATGAGAAATCCATGGTGCTAGGCTTCGCCTTTCACTTTGGTGATCCATGGATTAGATTTCTGATCCATGTTCTGTATAGATATGATATGTTTCTAATGTAAAATCATCTTCATAAATTTCTGAATAATATTGTATATCTACTACTTAAAACTCAGATCTACTCTTTGTATTGCATGATTTGGTAAAAACCCCAAGGGGATCTTGTAATAGAGCCTTTCTAGTGTATTGACCTGAAATGGATTTGATATTTTTTACACAGATATATTATAGATATGAAGTGTAACATTCAGCTGCTACAGCTCCTTTAAATAACTTTGTTAAGCCATTTTGCAGTATATATATGTGTTGCAGCCTTCTTTTCTGAAGATTTCCTTCTCGCTTGTCTTCTGTATTCTGTTGTATAATGTAAGAGCATCAATATAAATCTGATTTGCTGATTTATATTCAAAATTTGATCTTATTTGATGGTCTCCTACTCATGCTTTCCAAGACTACGTTATTTCTGAAGCAGTTTGTAGTACATAGCTGCAACTCCTCTCTTTGGGGGTTTTCTAGCTAGACCGGGTGGTGGGAGATCTATTTACCACACCTAGTTTGATTTGTTTTTGCTCTCCTTTTGTATCTAGACCCCAGATATACTGATCTAAGGGATCCAGTAGCTGAAAACTCATTTCTGTGCACATATTTCCCAGAAGTGTGTTATTTCAGTAGGCACTGTTGTGCAATCCCATTTTGGGATATTACAAAATGGTAGTGTTACAAAGATGCTATGAAACTACTATGTTTTCATAGCGCAGTACATTGCAACTCTTTTGAAAATTTTTGGAAATGGTTTTGGACAGCTGGAGGCTAGGGATAAGTGATGGGACATGTTAAGATAATATCCAACATCTAAGGACCACAAAATGAAGTTTAATTGATGGTCAAAATGTTCAAAGGATGCAAAGGATTTTATGCCTAAAAAACAAGGTATTGTTTCCTGCTTTTATGGAGGTCAAACAAAGTGGTCATGAAGAGCTGAAGCCCGTCATCCAAATTCAACCATGTGATGATACACTTGGAAAATGATGTAATTTCAATTAGATAAAGTTGTTATAGATAATTATAAGGAGTTTGAGTCCTATTTGTAATAGGACTGTTACGTAGATTAGGTGTCTTTTTGTAATAAATTCCATTCTTATGGTTATGAAAGGTGTCAGTAGTTAGAAATTCGATGTAACTATCCTAGAGGCAGATCATCTCATGTTGTAAGATGTCTATTAAAGGCCAAGAGGTCGAATTAGTAAGTGGTTGGAGACTTTTTGGCAAAACTATTGCTTTATGTAATTGACTGTGATCAGTGATGCATAGAGGTTTTCTTCTTGGCAGACCTGATATTCTCATGGGGTTTTAATGTTTTATTGATATACATATTATGTTTAACTACTTGCAATAGATATCATTGCTATTACTCATAATTCATAACCCTATGCTCTGACTTCCTTTAGTAATGAGATGACTATGTTTTTTTGTTTTATGAGTGAATTTCCTTTGAACCATTAGCAGTAGATTTCATTGCTATTACTCAGAATTCATAACTCTATGCTCTGACTTCCTTTAGTAATGAAATGACTATGTTGACCTATGTTCTTGAGTGAATTGTCTTTGTTGAAAACCCTTATTTTCCTAAGCTTCCATGTCAAGAAACCTTGCCACTGAACCTACTAATTTGTTGACTCCAATATTGGCCTTCATCTTTTCAACCTGCAAACATACAAAACCAAGACACAAACAATAGAGTTAGCCATCTATCTATATCTTTATTCAATATCATTAACCCTTGAGAGAGCCCTCTCAGACTGAGGAGGCTAAGCCTCAGTCACAAGATTGGTTTGAATTAGTTACACTGAATTTTTCTAATCAGCAGCCAATCAGGTACGAATTTGGTGATAACATTTTGGCACCGTTGCCGAGGACCGAAGGTGAAAATTTTCCCTGGGAAGAACAAAAAATTTTCAGTTCTAAGGTATGAGAGCAGTAGACACTTTGGCACATATTGGTTGTATTTCTACTCTGGAAACTCCACACATCAAATAATCAATTGGAAGGTGACTCCACTGCTTGAAGATCAGTAGCTTGATGAAGTTTCAAAATGAGTTCCATTGCAAGAATAAATGCTAGGTATACCCCTATGAATCGGTCTGATATCCTTGGTTTTCAAAATCCTATGCCAAAGGTCGAATGATTAACTAATATTTCTATATTTAAATATGAAAAGAAAGACAATGTTGCTCTTCATTTGGTTAGATTCCATATGCATGTACACACTCTTAAGGTTCAGTTCCCTGAGGATTGTCTCATGAAGATGTTTATGGCCACTTTGGAAGGAAAAGCACAGTTTTGGTATGAAAGCTTTCCAAATGGTTCATTATATTCTCTTGTTGATTTCCATGTTGCATTTTATGAGATGTATGAAGAGTGTCATCCCTCCTTATAGCTGGTCAAAGACTGTTGTAAAAACTATGTGAGTTTTATTGAATATTTGGAGAATTGTTATGAAGATGATGAATTCATGGATGAGGAAATTTTAGAAGCCCTTCATGACAATCCCTTTCATCACCAAGAAGAAAGGATAGCCTCTTTCTTAGATGAAAATGAAACCTAGAAGGTGTTTATTTATGAAAATTATGATACATCCTTTGAGTGTGATGAAAATTTGCAGTAGACTTATCACTCTTTTAATCATCAGGAGTATGAGAATCATTTCAAACAACAAGAGGAAATATTGGAAAATGCTTGCTACAATCCTCAGGTACAATAAAAATTTGATTATTCATGTCATTTCTTGCATCAGCCTACATCAAATGATGATCACACTAATGAAGAAGTAGGTGAAATTTTTTCTTTATCCTTGTCTTCTAATCTGAAATCATTTGAGTGCAAGTAAGAAGTTAAGATTCAATTTGTGGATGAAGTTGCTAAGAACCATGAAAAATATATTGAAGTTTTAGAATACAAAATTCACTATCATAATATTCATTATCAAGATCAGTATTTTCAAATGATTTTTATGCCAGAAAACAAAGAGAGGGTGTTGCCACCTTTCTCCTTTGAGTTTGAGGAAGAATAAACTGTTTTTGAAAATCAGTTTGAAAAGCAGTTTGAGATCACACAACTGAAGTCTTATGTGGTTGATCAAAACATGGATGAGTTGTCCAAAGCTGCAGAATTTCATGAGAAGCATCAAACATATCATTTCTTCTTTGATCGTATAGCTGACTACATGGAAAGGTTCTACAGTCCAGATTTCCAGTTATATTTTCATTATGAAGATCAGATGCATCTTATGTTGCCTTGGTCATTCTAGTATCTTTTTTGTTTTTGGTTCAAGTGCAGTCAAGAAATTCAAGTATTAGATCAGATCAATGACTGGCTTCATTGGAAGTTTCATATTGCTTGAGTTAAAAATGGAGATTGCAGCTGATAGGGTAGGTAGAAGTGTGTGAATAAGTTCAAATCTGACTGAGCATCCTTTCAGTAGGTACATATTTGTTTCATCTGTAGTGATCATCAAGCTTGAGGCCGAGGTGAAGGCCATAAGATTTTGAAGAAGATTTGGTAAAATTTCAGAGTTTTTATTTCCAAGAAGATGGATGGCACTGGAACTACAGGTTCTTTGGTGTACCACAGGGGCACACCATCCCAAGTGGAGCCACTGTTATCACCAAAAAAAATTCAAAACATCATTTTGACAAGGTTACAAAATTTCATGGATCAAAATAGGGTTTTAGGAGTCAATTTAGGTTTGATCAAGGAAAGGTTTTAGATTTTTTATAGTTTAAAGCTCATCCTAAGGTTCAAATAAATCCTTCTTTAAAGTTCTTTCATGTCAAACATTCATCATTTTCCATTTTTATTTCATTTCCCAAATTTTTTGTGCCAAAAATTCCTAATAAGCCAAGAATCCCTATTTCATAGCGCATCCAGTGTAAAAAAGGCAGAAAGCACTACGAAACTACTGAAATTTATGAAGCAAAAACCCTATTTTCTGGTTTTGAGCAGTCAACTTCAATTGCGGTTTTTGAGCAAACACAAAGGTATTTTAAGAAACGAAGAGAATTTGTTTTCAAAAACATATCAAATAACCATAACCTCTCTCACTTTTCTCATAGGTTTTATAAGTTTGGAGATACAAGGTTTTCTTTGAAGCCCTAGTTTCATAAAACAGAGTTTTCCTGTTTTACACATGTTTTTCAAAGGCAGTTTCTGGACAGTAGGAGATGTTTTTCAAAAAAGAGAGAGAGGTTTTTATTCAATAAATAATTTCCTACAAAATAATCCTTCAGTTTCTCAAACTACATCATGTATTAGGAGATATAGGCTCTGTCCCAAGACCTATTTTTCAAGAAAAAAACAAGAGAAATCTGCAAGAAATGCCTCAAGAAAGCTAAAATGAAGTTGGTTTATGGTTTTTATGGTTTTTAGATGATGAGGACAGGTTATATTTTGAATTTTTGGGCAACCACACCTTTCATTTGACAAATTTTAACAAAACTACATACTCAGTAGTTTCGTAGCGCATTCAATGTAAAAAGGCAGAAAAGCGCTACGAAACTGTTGTACCTGCTTTTCTTGCTCATTTTGGTCAGTTTTTGAAAGGTTGAAGAGTGATTCAAGAGCTTTAATTGATAGAGATGTATTAAAGGGTAAGTGAAATGATGCAAGTGGAAAGAATTCAGTTTTTGGAGAATTAAAACTTAAAATGGCAGTGTTACAAAGGCGCTACGAAACTGCTATGTTTTCATAGTGCAGTACATTACATCTCTTTTGAACAGTTTTGGAATCGGTTTTGGAGAGCTGGAGGATAGGGATAAGTGATGAGACATGTTAATATAATCTCCAACATCTAAGGACCACGAAATGAAGTTTAATTGATGGTAAAAATTTTCAAAGAATGCAAATGATTTTATGCCTAAAAAACAGGGTATTGTTTCTTGCTTTTGTGGAGGTCAAACAAAGTGGTCATGAAGAGTTGAAGCCCATCATCCAAATTCAACCATGTGATGATACACTTGGAAAATGATGTAATTTCAATTAGATAAAGTTGTTATAGATAATGATAAGGAGTTTGAGTCCTATTTGTAATAGGACTGTTAAGTAGATTAGGTGTCTTTTTGTAATAAATTCCATGTCTTATGGTTATAAAAGGTGTCAGTAGTTACAAATTTGATGTATCTAGCCTAGAGGCAGATCATCTCATGTTGTAAGATTTTTATTAAAGGCCAAGAGTTCGAATTAGTAAGTGATTGGAGACATTTTGGAAAAAATGCTGCTTTATGTAATTGACTGTGATCAGTAATGCAGAGAGGTTTTCTTATTGACAGACCTAAGATTCTCATGGGGTTTGAATGTTTTATTGATCTACATATTATGTTTAACTACTTGCAGTATATCTCATTGCTATTACTCAGAATTCATAACCCTATGCTCTGACTTCCTTTAGTAATGAGATGACTGTGTTTTTTTGTTTTATGAGTGAATTTTTTTTGAACCATTAGCAGTAGATCTCATTACTATTACTCAGAATTCATAACTCTGTGCTCTGACTTCCTTTAGTAATGAAATGAATGTGTTGACCTATGTTCTTGAGTGAATTTTCTTTGTTGAAAACCATTATTTTCCTCAGCTTCCATGTTAAGAAACCTTGCCATTGAACCTACTAATTTGTTGACTCCATAAGCCCAATGTTAGTATTTGCCTTCATCTTTTCAACTTGCAAACATACAAAACCAAGACACAAAAAATAGAGTTAGCCATCTATCTATATATTTATTTAATATCATTAACCCTTAAGAGAGCCCTCTTAGACTGAGGAGGCTAAGCCTCAGTCACAAGATTGGTTTGAAATAGTTACACTGAAGTTGTCTGATCAACAACCGATCAGGTACGATTTTGGTGATAACACAAGCATTCTGTCTAGTGCCGCATAGGCTTATTTTAGTTGTGTAGTCTTCTTACTAGTCTCTTCCTGAGACCTTAATAGCAGGGAAACCATCTGTTTTATAGCGAACATCTCCTCATATACCTACTTCATGGCAGTATCCAAAGTAACCAACTCCCCTTGAATGGTGGTTGGTAACCCATTGGCTTGGGTGGTTATGAATTGGAGCCTTTGATTTTCTTCTTCCAGTGCCTTATTTTCCTTTTCATCATGAGCTACCTGCTGCTCAGAAGCTTGGAGTCTGCTTTGTAGGGACAAGATCTCCTCGCTCATCCTGCTGATATTTTCCTTTGTAGCTACTGCGAAAGTGGTTCCCACTGATGCTATGATGATGGGATTAGTCCTAGTGTCCAGGACTATGTCCTTTTCCGTGGTCAATACGAGGGGCTTGAATTGATTCCGTGCGAGGCACCTTCTCCTCTCCTGACTGATCTTATGTGTGAATTGGTCGTAAGACAGTCTTGTCAGGTCTAACATCATCTTCCTGTTCTTTTTGGATGCCAAGTTCCGAGAGCGGGAGGTGTACACCCGTCATGGGAGTTGCCGAGGGTACCTCAATATGGGGCAGATCTACTTGTTCCCTAGTCTTCGAGAATGGTGTCTTGTTGGATCGGCCTTCCTGCAAATTATGAGTTTCTTCTTCCTTTCTCCTCCTTTTAGCCTCTTCTTTATCTTGTTCCTCCTTCAACCTGGACTCGGCCTTATTCTTTTTTCGTTCTTCTTCTTCCTTCTTCTTGCATTCTTCTTCCTCCTTCTTCCTACATTCTTCTTCCTCCTTCTTCTTGCGGGCCTCTTCTTCCTGCTTCTTCTTCCATTCCTCTTTCTACTACTTTTCCTGTTGTTCTTCAGCCTGCTTCTTTCGCTTATCTTCTTCTTGTTGTTGCGCCAAGGTATCTTGGGTCCTCTTGATTTCTTCCTCTCTCAGTTTATTCTCAGCCTCTTGCTGTGCCTTGGCCTCTTTGTCTCTTCTTTCTTATTGCTCTTTAGAAAGACTAGTACTTGTAGTATTCTTTGGCTTTCTAGGTTTTATAGAAGATGCGCCTCCTACGGGGTCCTTCCTTTTTAAATTGTTTACCCTCTCTTCCAGATTTTGGTCGTCTTGACTTCCTTGGTCTCTATCCAGGTCGACCTATTATTTAGGCGCGGCTTCCCTATCTTTGTTGTACCAATTTCTAACTTGTTCCTCAGCAAGGCATTCTGTGTGTTGGTATTTCCAATTGAACTTGGCCCATTTTCATTGTGCAGGGATGACCCTTTCAGGATCATATGATCTATGGGTGAAGGTTACAAAGTAAAAACCTTTGATGTCCTCTACCTTCACTTCTACTTCTTTGAAATCCTTAACTGTATAAGAACTGATAGTAAGCGGGAGGGTAGGCCATTGCTTATTTTTTCCTTTGCTGAGGACATTGGAGAACCCGCTCGACATTTGATAGCACACCTCTTGTAGCAACAGTTTATCAGTGACATACTTGGGTAGTGCGCGAGGCGCCATAAATGATCGGAAGACCCTGATAAAAGTGCTCTCTGTAATGGGGAACCAGTTGGCTACCTGGGTTACTATATCCATACCTCAACTGGACATGCAAGGGGCATCTTTACCAAAAAGCTTCCCGTAGAGCGCAGGGATGAAATTTTGTGAGATGGATTCCATATCCTGCTTGTACTTGGAAGCCCAGAACACATTCAGATCTTTGTGAATGGTCCCACCACACTTTACATCCCAGTTATGTGACCATCCCTTAAAATAGCATCTCGTGCATATTGTGTCTAAGAGGTCGGAGGCCATGTGGAATTCCAATGCACATCCCTCTTCTGGTACCTGTGTCGCTGATATGTTTGCTCTGAGGGTTGATAATACCAGGTAATTCCAGTTGAAGCGGGTGACGTAGGAGGTGATTGCATACATGAGTGGGACCCATGCCCCATTTAAGGTAGTGGTGTCCTTCCAGTCATACAACCTGCACATCATCGTTGCTACGAGCTTATAGACCTTCCTAAGGTCGTCTATTTTATACTCCTAATCCTTCTTTTCCTTAAACTTCTCAGGGTCTTCCCACCAGCCCTTCAAGGTTTCGGGCATTGGTACCTCATGTGTGGCAACCCAGTTGGTGTTGAATAATTCCTCCTTAGATGGGAGTGCATAGTATACTTCTGCATCTTTCCCAGTCAAGTTGGTAAACGTTTTCCCTGAGTAGTGGTGGATGACCCAGCACTTGGAATCAACCTTATGGAGGATCCATTCAACTACTTTGGCGCATGGGAATATTGGTGGATGAGCACCTACCTAGTGAAGCTTGGACCTTTTGATTTGAATACATACTTGCCAGTCCGCGAGATCCTCCGGAAATTTTGGCTTCGTGAATTACTGATATACTTGATACCAGGTCATCTTATTCTCTTTTCCAAAGACGTAGGCAGTGTCTCCATAGATAGGGGGTCGTGGAGGAGGTGTGTCCTCTCCTAATATCTCTATCTTGGGGCTTTTGTTACTCTTCCGTACTGCTGGAGGCCCCGTATAACTTGAGGCCGAAGAGATGGAAACACACTTGAGCTCAGCTTCAATATCCCCTAGCATGTTCAAAAAACAATCCCACGATAAGATGGATGACATGATAACAAAATATGACGGGTCTGACTAGACCTCTAGATGTTTTGACTACTCAGTTTAGGTTGCTGCGACCCCTGCCATTTGCTATTTGTAGGATGAGGGAGGTTTGCGACTTGGCGACCTAGCGACTAATTCTTATGGTTGCGAGGTTGCACTTGTGTGAAATATCTAAAAAATGCGACTTTGCGACTTGGCGACTTGTGACTAGGTCGCAAGGTCACTAGGTTGCAAATTCACGATTTGTGTGGTTAGTCAATGATCTGCGACCTAGCAACTTCACGACTTAGATACCAGGTCACAAGGTCACAAATTCACAAGGTTGTAGGGTCGCATTAGGGCTTTCTAAGAAAAATCTAAGCGATCGTGACTCGCGGGGACAAGGTGAAAGAAGGGAAAAAACTCCAAGGGAGATGGGTAAATCATTGTTGATGGCCCTCTTAGAAAACTAGGGATGGGTGTCTGTGGTAGATTGAGGAAAGGCAAGGCTCAAAAGGGTCCGGGCAAAGAGGATTTAGCACAGGTGAGATGGAAACCCTAGCTGGAGAGATGGTGAGGATTGGGGATGAAAATGGATGGGGCCAAGGGAAATTAATAGGCTAGGTTATGGGGCAAGTAAGGCAACATCCAAACAAAATAGGAAATAGCAGGAGGATTAAGCAAATTACCTGGGAAAAAGTGCTCCAGTTGGCTTGTCAGATGTCTTGTTTGCTTCGTTGCATAGGTCAAATGAGACCTACGCAACACTTTTATTTATAAAGGGGTCGCACGTGTGATCATTTAATGTAGGTCGCTAAGTCACAGATCGAGGCCGGTCAAAAAAGAACGTGACCTTGTGACCTTACGACCTCGCGACCTGGAGGTTGCAAGGTCGCTAGGTCGCATAGTCGCACATGTGCATTTTTTATAGACCTTGTGACATTGCGACCTCGTGTCCTAGAGGTCGCTTAGTCACAAATGTGAAATTTCGATCAGGATTATGACTTTTCAACCTTCCGACTAGCTCAATGAAAACAATTCATGAATTTAGTTTTGAAGAGAATTGCTTGAAAGGGACTTTCTCAAGGTTCATGGTTGAGGGTGCAACTGACTTACGTTCATCAAAGTGGTTAGGGGCTCTGAAATTTTGAAAGGGGATTAAATTTTGGAGGGTGTTGTAGTGGCTATAGTAGGGTGATTTATGTAATTTTACTTGTACTTCTTCTTCTTCTTGCCACTTAATGAAAGAAGGCCTCCTCACTGTTGAGCAGGGTCGGGAGACGTAGTCCAAATTGGACGAACTCCGTAATCAATTTTTGGTGTCTTGATTTCATGTGTGTTATGGTATCTTTGTTCTTCGTTCTATGTGATTATGTTTCATGGTTTTAAGTGCTCTGTTATATGTAATTATTTAATGCATCTATAAGCAAAAGATCTTGGATCAACAATGTCCTCATAGGTCCACACAAGTCTGTATGCACCAGCTCAAGAGGTTGTATTTCTTTGTATATAACTCCCTTTGAAAAACTTTCACGACATTTTTTTCCCAAGATGCAACAGTCACAAGTAATAGTAGGTTATTTGATGTGAGGTGATCCTCTAATCATCTATTTATGTGCAACAATCATAAGCCTGAAAAGTGCAAGTTTCCAAACCAAAAGTGCCATATCCAGTAATCATTAGAACATGCAGCATCAAATGAACTGGCCTGATCGTTGTAATTCATAATTAGAAGAAAGATTTTTTTCCTTATCATCTGCACCTTTTATATCAGCTTCTTGCTTGGGGGCTTGTCATAAATAACACACTCTTTTCCCTAAAATATACCTTTGTATCCTTTCTGCGTCAATTGACCAACACTTATCATATTATGTTTGAGTCTAGGGACATAATATACCTCTGATATTGCCTTTGGCTCCCCTTGCTTGGTCAAAATGTTGACCACTCCTTTGTTATCTACATCCATAGTCTTGTCAGTCCCCAACTTTACCTCTGTCTTTACAGATTGATCCAAATTTGAAACCAAATTATTTTTTCCTGTCATGTGGTTACTGCAACCAATTTCTAATAGCCACACATTATCAGAAGGTTTATGGATGGTATGGAAAGTTATGAACATCGAGTTAGTATTCTTTGTACTAACATTAAATCTCTGATTTCCTTGATTAGATATTTTATTCCTACAATTTATGGGCATAGTGACCAAATTTATTGAAATAATAAAATATCACCTTTGATTATTGTTGAAGCCTCTGCTATTGCTTCCACACTCATGTTCATGCTCTTCTCGTCCATCTCTTTGACCACCATATCTTCCGCCTCATCTTTTGCCTCTCGATCTACCTCTGCCTTGACCTCTTGAAATAGAAACTAAAATTTTGAAATCAATTTATAAAGTGGAATCTTTATTTATGTCTATCCTTTCCTAATGTGATAAAAGTGATCCCATCAACTCATCAATTGTCAGTTTTTCCAAATCCTTGGCTTCTTCTATGGATTATAACACAACATAACACTTGGTAGAGAAAGATCTAATGACCTTCTCAATCACTATTTGATCTTTAATATATTCACCATAAATTTTTAACTAATTTACGACAGACATGACCCAATTCCTTAATGAATCAATGTCCTCTATCTCCCTCATCTGAGCACTTTCAAAATCTCTCCTAGGATTATGCAATTTAACAATATTAACTTTGGCCATACCTTGATAAATTTTCGCCAAAGTTTTCCATGCTTCCTTTGCTAAAGATGTGATCATAATCTTCTGGAACACTGCTCGGTCCACTCCTTGTTGGAGAAGTAGCAATGTTTTTTAATTCTACCTTTTGTCTTTCTTCTATTGTTCCCTCTCTGGATTAGTGAGAGCTCACTCTTCTGCTTCACTCTGAGGTTCTGCAAACACAAAATTTACATGATCAAAAACAACATGCGCTTTTAACATGCTCTCCATCTTAATGGCCCACACATCATAATCCTTCTTTGTGAAAGAAGGAAGTTGTGTCTAGAAGCTCGATGTTGCCATATTTATTCAAAAAAATCACTTCTCTTATGGAACCCTAAATTTCTCTTTTTATAAGCTTTGCAAAGCTCGAAAAATAACCCTTATAAAAAAACCCTAAGTTCTTATTTTTGTATAAAAATTATTTTATAAAAAAAATTATTTATATATAAAATAAAATTTTGTAATATCCACTTTTCAAAAATCATTAAAAAGGGACAATATTAAAAATATTTTCAAAAGCCCTTTCGAAAGCGTATAATACACCAAAAATATCAATTTTAAAAACTCTTACTTATTCATAAAAGCCCTTTGATATGGCTTTAAAAAATATTTCGTTGACTTTTTTGTTCACTAACACACTGAGAGGGTTGTTGACTTGTGTGCTAATGCTACTCACGGTGGTGAGACCAGTGTAAGTGATCTAATGCACCAAAGAACCCGAAGAACCTGCATGCTCGAAAATCATGATGACTTTTTTCACATGTAATGCGGCTCTCTACTGAAGGAACCTATGTTATAACGCCTTGTATATAACGTATTGGGTGTGTTATTACTTTAAACAAGAGAAAAAAAATTATCCTCACACGGATTATTGTTGATTCGCCCTCCCTGGCTCTTTGTAACCTTACTCTGATACTAATTTGTTGGAAAGGAAGAAGAGTAAAGGCAAAAATAACACAAATATGTCACACTCAATAACACACGGGTTGCGGCTCTTCTATTGATAAAATTACCAACTTCATTCTTCAATCTCTTAATATAATGAACTTGGTGAAGGATTTTTATCCTTTTTTACTAACAACTTGCTTGACATGCACACACTTACCAAATTCATCTATCACATAACTTTGGCTTACTCGACGCTCACTTAACTGACTCTCTAAATATAGTTAAATTTCCATGCGGGAGTTAATTAGCTCTTTTAACAGTATTTTATTATGGTATGTTTCTGCATCCATTTTGAATGGATCCAAGTTTTTACTAGATTCTCAGTTAAGAAGCTATTTTCTAGAAGGTTTTTTTGGGAGGGTTTTTAATACTTTCTGGTTATAATTGTCCATAATTTGGTAGGGATTTTCTAGAATTAATTTTTTTTTTTTGTAAACGTTTCAAAATCAAGGTGTCTCAAAGATTTTTAAAGGTGCTAAATTCATATATGCAGTCATAAATCCAGTTTAAACAAAAAAAAATGAAAATTTCAAAAAAATAAAATGAAAATTTCACAAAAAAAAATTACATTGAATTCAGATCAATAGCTCCAAAAATTCTCATAGTTAGACAAGGCCATTTCACTAGAAAGTCAAAATCTAAATGAATCTAGATCTCTATGACCAAGCTTTCATATCACTCATATATAATAGATATAAAAATAATGACAACAATGACCATCCATTGGGGGCCTGGATGGGCCACGATCATGGATGGAAATACCAGGGAGAGTTAAAACAAAACCCATATCCATATAAAACCAACCATATAACATTTAAATGGGAAATATGTATAATTTATATAAACGTGATAGACCATACTTCTATCTAATTGTCCATGAGCTCTGGCTCAAGTGGGAAGTTGTACAAGAAAAACCATGAAATTCATAATGAGCATTCCAAACTAATCCGTACTGAATCACCCATGATATTATTGAAGCGTTTGAGTTCATTTATCTTCAAATCCTAGCGCGAGGCACGTTGTCGAAATCAGAACGATCTTGGTCAAGTCTGTAATGGGGCATTTGAGCCACTGCCTCTTCTAACATCTGCTCGGGCGCCTCTTGCCTACAATAATTCTCCCCTTTTCTCCTTTTCATGTTTTTGAAATAGGAGGAGAAGAACGCCTTGTACTCATTCTCCAATTCATTCCACACTGTAGATTACAAAAGTAACTAAAATACATGGACAAAATAGGAATTTCAATTGGTGTTAAGCAGCACTGTCTAGGGCTTATAATTAAATATCTGTGATGGTTATCATTGGTAGGATATTGGTGTGATTTGAAAGAACCTCCGAAGATTCTCTTTGATCCATGTTGAACATGATACACTTTTCAACCAAGTGTTGCACCTGCATCATCAGTTCCCTCCACCCATTTTAATCTAAAATATATGAAGAAATTTATACCAAAATCTATGAAGAAATTTAGGGCATTTCTAATGGTTGCGATTAATCTAATTTTATTCTAGAGTTATCCACTTACTCACTCACCAACATAATATATGAAGATGAATAAGATTCATCGGGTTTGTAAGGGTGGGGTCATGCTACAGGTGTGGGCATTTTAAGTTTCTTGAAAAGCTGCAACTATTATTTCCTTTTGTGAAAAATTCGATGAAGAGGGGAATGAAATCTGAATACAAAGAGGGAAAGGTGAAATTTGGATGAAAATGAATTTCCTGTTGGGCGTCTGTATCGCAGCACACCGACGTGATGAGTGCAAAAATATTGGTTGGAATTAACCTCGTGGGTAGGATAATAATTAATTTAATATTTTGATGAAGTATCGAAGACTTAAATTTTTTGGGTATGTGTTATATTATTTCCACAACTAGTCACGCGCGGGGGTATAGCCCCCGTACGTTGCACCGGTGCAAGTAGGGGGCCTCGCTTGTGGGACAGAGCCCCCCTCGTTTCTGGGGGTCCGGGCAAAGACTCCTAGAATTTTTTTTTGTCCTTATTTTCTAGTGGGCGGATCTGCCCATGGTTTTGTTCATGGGCTTGCACATGGTTTTGGGGCATGATGGTTTTTGGCCCCTGATATTTTGTAGATCAGTCAAGGGAACTACGGTTATGTTCTAATCCAAGGTTAATGGATTGGGGTTTATGTATGCTTTGGCATGTATATATATATATATATATATATATATATATATATATATATATATATATATATATATATATATATATATATATATATATATATATATATATATATATATATATATATATATATATATATATATATATATATATATATATATCTGTGTGTGTGTGTGTGTGTGTGTGTGTGTTGTAACACTAAAAGGAATAGAATGAAAAATCAAGCTGGTCGTCCCGATTTGGGATCCAAGGGAAAATCTCTGTGTTTATATGTTTTATGTTGTATGCTCTCACTATTGTTTATTTTATATTTTTAAGATTCATTTGAAGATAATTTCTGTATAGGGTTAAAACCTACATTTGTTATCATAGTTGTTTCGGCTTCAAGGGGACGCCTTTGCTGCTGAGGGTTTTTGGCTCAGGCCTGAGGTAGACCCTGTTCAGTGGGAGATCTGTGGGATCAATTCTTGCAGTGAAAGAATATGGTGAGCGGTGGGAAGATAAAGATTGAGAAATTTAATGGTTAGAGTTTTGAGTTGTAGAAGCTCAAGATGGAGGATCTGCTGGTGGATAAAGATCAGTGGATCATGGTAGATTCAGGTACTAAACCAATGGCAATGTCAAATGAAGACTAGAAGAAGCTGGATTGGAAGGCAAAGAGCACAATACGGTTGTGTGTCTCAGATTCAGTATTGTTGAATGTATTTGGGGAAGCTACAGCAAAGACCTTGTGGGACAAGCTGGGGACTTTGAGTCTCTAGTTAATAAATTGTTCCTGCGAAAAAAGTTGTATAACCTGAGCATGAAGGATGGAGACTCGGTGACAGAGCATCTGAATGCCTTCAATACTATAGTAAGTCAGTTGTCATATGTTGATATTAAAATCTCAGATGAATATAAGTGCATCAGTTTTTTTTTGTTCTCTACTAGATTCGTGGGACAGTCTGGTTATTGCAATAGGTAGCAATACAACTACCTTTAATTTTGATGACATTGTCTCAGCCTTGTTGTCGGAGGAAATGAGACAGAGAAATATGGAGGGTCAGAATGGAGATGCCTTATCTGTATGAGGAAGGTCCCAGAACCAAAACAAGAATAAGGTTTCGAGTGGGAGATCTAAATCTCCTGGAAAGTTTGTAAAGGTGTGCTAGAAATGCAGAAAGGAAGGGCACTACAAAAAGGACTCCAGATCTAAATCTCCTGAGAAAGGAAAGGGATCTAATGATGCTCCTTCTGTAGAGGAAAAAACCACCTCAGATGAAGGTGGGGATGTGTATTTTTCTTCTTCTTCAAATACACATATAGATCATGAGTCATGGTTGATTGACTCTTGTGCATCCTTTCACTTCACTCCCCATAGGGAGTGATTCTGCGAGTATGAGAAATATGATGGCAGTGATGTCTTCTTAGGTGATGATAGGAAGGCCAGAATCATCGGACGTGGAAAATTCAAGCTGAAGCTGAAAGGTGGATGGATTATAACACTTCCTGGTGTTCTGCACATTCCTGCATTGGCCATAAATCTGATTTCTGTAAGAAAGATGGATGATGCAGGTGTAAAAATAGTGTTCGAGAAAGATACCTGTAATATGGTTCAGGGAGCACTGATATTAATGCGGGGAGTTCAGGTTGGAACTTTGTACAAGCTTCAGTGCAGCACTGTTATTGATGGGTGCAATAGTTCTATGGTTCCAGAAAGTGGAGCGGAAAGCCTAGTGGTCTCTCAAGAAAATACCATGCTAGGCTTCAAAGGCTTGGACATATTGGAGAGAAGGGCCTTCGGATACTGCATGGAAATGGTATGGTAGAAGGTATGTCTAATAGCTCTCTGGATTTTGATTTCTGTGAACATTGTGTATATGGGAAGCAGAATCGGGTGAGTTTTCCTTCTGGTGCTAAAAGGGCGAACAAGATATTAGAGCTTGTGCACAATGATGTGTTTGGACCTGTGTCAGTTCCATCACTGGATAAGTTTGTGTACTATGTTTCATTCATAGATGAATTCTCAAGGAATACATGGATATATTTCTTGACGAAGAAATCTGAAGTCTTTGATAGATTTAAAGAATTTAAGGCTCTGGTGGAAAACCAGGCAGAGAAGAAGATAAAGGTGTTGAGGAAAGATAATGGTGGGGAGTTCTGCAAGAAGGAATTTGAAGAGTTCTGTAAGAAGTGTGGTATAGCACGGCAGAAGACTACTCCATACACACCTTAGCGAAACGGAATTGCAGAAATAATGAATAGAACGCTGATGGAAAAGGCAAGAAGCATGCTTAGTGGTACCGGGTTAGGACAAAAATTCTGGGCAAAGGCAGTAGAGACTGCATGTTACTTGGTTAACAGATCACCTTCATCGGCGTTGGAGGATAAGACTCCACATGAGGTATGGAATGGTAAGAAACCCTCTCTTTCACATCTAAGGTTATTTGGATTTGATGCATATGTACATGTTCCAATGGAGAAAATGAGCAAGTTGGATAATAAATTTGAAAGGTCCATCTTTATTGGGTATAAGGATGGTTTAACGGGTTACAAGCTTTGGAACCTGGAAACAAGGAAGGTTGTGTACAATCGATATGTGGTGTTTAGAGAGGTGAAATATGTTGTTAAACATGAAGTCATACCAAAGGAACCTGAGAATATAGAGCTTGATATAAAGGAGGATGATTCAGACTCTACAACAGAAGATGACTCAGAAGAGGAAGAGCCACAAACTCCAGCTATGATAAGATCAGCTCGGGAAAGAAGACAACCAGAAAGGTATATTCCACCTACTTTATTTTCAAATTTTTCTTTAACTATAACTGATGATGATCCTAGAACTGTTAGGGAGGCAGTAGATTCAGAGGATCGAAAACTCTGGAAGGAGGCCATGGTTGATGAAATGGCTTCCTTGCACAAAAATGAGGCATGGGATCTGGTGGAGTTGTCGGCTGGGAGGAAGCCCATCGGGAGCAAAGGGGTGTTTAAGAAGAAGATGAATGTAGAAGGCAAGGTGGAGAAATACAAAGCTCGGTTGGTACCAAAAGTTTATTCCTAGGTGACAGGAATTGATTTTGGTGATATTTTTTCTCCTGTTGCCAAATTTACTTCTATTATATTAATTTTATCTGTTGCTGCTACATTTTATTTTGAGGTAGAACAGATGGATGTGAAGACAACATTTCTTCACAGGGATCTGGAAGAGGAGATATACATGAAACAACCTAAAGGCTTTATGGTGAAGGGGAAGAAAGAACTGGTATGCAGGTTAAAGAAGTCTCTGTATGGGTTAAAATAGTCACCAAGGATGTGGTATGAGAAATTTGATACCTATATACGGGGACTTGGCTTCACCAGAAGCAAGGAGGATCACTGTGTTTATTTTAAATTAATTGGTGATCGTGTTATTTATTTGGTCTTGTATGTGGATGATATGTTTTTGATTGGAAATGACAAAGAAATTATCCAATATTTGAATACCCAACTGTTCTCCAAATTCGACATGAAGGATATTGGTGCTGCAAACTATATTTTGGGCATGGAAATTAAGAGAGATCAGACAAAGAGGAAGCTCTGGTTAAACCAGAAGAAGTATGTCAATACTATATTGCAGAGGTTCAATATGCAGGATAGTAAACCGGTGAATGTTCCGATTCCTGTAGGTGTAAAGCTATCTGCTGAACAGTGTCCCAAGACACAAGAAGAAGAGGAGGATATGTCACATGTTCCATATGCAAGTGCAGTGGGTAGCCTGATGTATGCAATGGTCTGTACTAGACCAGACATTGTACATGCAGTGGGAGTATTGAGTAGGTTTATGTCAAACCTAGGGAAGGAGCATTGGATGACAGTGAAGCGGGTTTTCATACATTTGCGTGGCACTAGTGATTATGGCTTGTGCTACCAGGGAAGACCAGGATTAGAAAGAGTGTTAGATATTCGTGGTTTTGTGGATGCTGACTGGGCTGGAGATCTGGACCAAAGAAGATCTACAAGTGGGTATGTGTTTAGCCTATTTGGAGGTGCAGTCAGTTGGATGAGTAAAAGATAGTTTGTAGTGGCTCTTTCAACTACAGAGGCAGAATACATGGAAACCACTTATGCAAGCAAGGAAGCAGTTTGGTTGCAGATATTGTATTTAAGTATGGGGTTGCTGCAGAAAGCTATAAGGATAGACTGTGATATCCAAAGTGCAATTTTCTTGGCTAAGAACCCTGCTTATCATTCAAAGAAAAATAAAATTGATTGTTGGAAATGTTGTCATTGATGGAAAAAGAATTGGAAAAGAAGGAGCATCTGAAATAGTAGCAGCAGAAGAAGAGTGCATAATTGAAGCAGAATTGTCCAGAGACAGAGTAGGAGAAAAAGGCCATCGAATAGAAAAGAATAAGTGAATGTTCTAGTAAATGGTAATTCACCCTGATGGAATCTGTGATAAGGAAGAAATTCATTGAAGGAATTAATGGTTGCGGAGATATGATGGTCTTACTTGCAGAATCAGGAACTTGAATGTACAGTTAGAAGCGGAACTGTGACAGGATAGAACTCCAAACATGCAATGGAAGGTTGATATATTATAGTAGAATTGAAGACAGAATGACATTGAATTGTCTCGAGTTGATGTTTGAGAGGAAATACCGTCACAAGAGAACTACATTTGTTCGTTGTTTATTGGAAATCCTACCGAAGATAAACCAGAGTTAACTAAGTAAGAAGGATAGCGCAAACCCAAACTAAGCCTTTGGAATCATGAATGGAACCTGGAAGGAAAGAGGTAGAACGTAACAAAAAGAAGTGCGACGGAACCCTGCGTGAAGAGCGAAACCGTGACCGAGTGAACAGTGAAGGCGGTTTATGGTTTTCATCGCACCACCTATGCGGATTTAGCGGTATTTGAGGAGTTGGGAGCGATTCCATAAATCATTCGACATGTGGCAAGGAGGACCCACGGAAAACCGCTTGTCACTGTGCGCCATCGCGCGTTATTGTTCGACCCAGGATGCCCAGCGATATTGATACATACCGTTGATCTGGGAAGATGACATCGGAAGGTGGCTGTGTTCAGAAGGTGCGCGAAGGATAACCCAGGTACGGTGCGCCATCGCGCGTTATTTCCCGTGCAAGTTACCCAAGCAATATCCGTTGATTTGAATGTTGCGGCGCGATGGAACGTGAGCCCTTCGATCGGGTCGATTGTTAGCGCTGGGCCCCAATTTAATTTATATCGCTCATTATTAAGGTCTATTTAAAAGCACTGGTTATTAATATAGAGTTCTATTATATATTATAAATTTCCAAAGGTTGTGGATAATGTTTATTTATCAAATTCCACGAATTTGATAAATAAAATTTCAATAAAAGAAGGAATACCATCAGCGGTTGGATGGTTTTGACTCATGGTTTTACTAAAGGCAAAAACTATATAAGGAGAAGACGATTATTGTACAATGTGTGCATGCATAAGGGTGGTGAATGAATAAATTTTTCTAAGGAATATCTGCATGGATGAACTCTTTCCCTAATTGATAAATCTGAATCTACGAAGCACCCATGGATATAATGATCTGACAATGATGAATCTCTGGTTTGATCGACTGACGAAATCATGAAGAACTGGTGCGAGTGTACTGAAGAAAATGAATAAATCTGGCGGCCTGCAAGGTATGTTGTGTGGAAATTGGTGGATCCAGTATGAAAATTGAAGGATCATAGTCCGCAGTGGTGCTGAGGGTTGAAGCCTTCAGTAAGGGGGTTGTAGCTCCCTTCCAGTGGTAGCTGGTAAACGAGAGAAGGTTGTAGCCTTTCTGTAGGTAGGTGCCTACGTGCTGGTATAAGTCTGCGCCAGCATAAACTATAAGAAGTTTTCTTTATAATAATATTGAAGACTGAGATAACAACAGCGGTGGTTTTTTCCCAAATTGGGTTTCCACCTTAAATACTGGTGTTCATATGTGTGGCTTATGTTTGATGGTTTGTTCTTTTATTTCTGTTCATACTTACTGCTTACTAAACATCTGATGAATGAATGATGCAATGATCTAAGTAAAGACATAATAAGATCTTTGGACATACACGTTGGTTTCTATAAAATAGCGTATGATTTTAAGAGAAAGAAAAAGAAAAAAAAAATCAGACCTAAATACTGATTCACCCCCCCTCTCAGTATTTTTCCCAACAATTGGTATCAGAGCAGGTCCTTCTGAGAAGCTTAGCCGCTAGAAGGAAGATCAATCAAGATGAGCAATCAAGATGGAATAGAGTCTATCAGGCCTCCGCTCTTCAATGGAAATAATTTAATCTTCTGGAAAACAAGGATGAGATCCTATCTTCAGTCTCTCGGTGAAGAAGTATGGGCTATTGTTCAAACAGGATATCAATATCCAGTCGCAGTACCAACAGATCCAACGGAAAGGAAAAATTATGAAACAAATGCAAAAGCGGCCATTGCTCTATTAGGAAGTCTAACTGAATCAGAATTTGTCAAAGTCATGCAGCTGAATACTGCAAAGGCAATATGGGACAAAATCATTCTAAGTTATGAAGGTGATGCAAAGGTAAAAAGTGCTAAACTCCAAACTCTCAGAATTCAATATGAGAATCTAAAAATGGATAATGAGGAGAGCATTGCCAGTTTCTTTTTACGTCTTGATGATATTGTAAATCGTATGAGAAATCTGGGAGAAACAATAACCGAATCTACTTTGGTTGAGAATGTTTTAAGATCACTAACGACAAAATTTGAGTCAAAAGTTTCTGCTCTTGAAGAAAAGCAGGATCTTCAAAATCTTACTGTGGTGCAACTTCATGGCATACTAACTGCATGTGAAATGAGAAGAGGAGGACCATCTGAAGTCAAAGAAGTCGTCTTTAGAGCTTCTAAAAAAGGGAAAGAAGTACAAGAGACAGAAGGATCAGGGTATATCTCAGAAGAAGATGAGGTAAATTTTGTAAAGAAACTCCAACTTGGTACAGGACAGTTCAGAGGTAAGCTTCCCTTCAAATGTTTTACTTGTGGAAGAGTTGGTCATTATGTTGCTAAATGTCCTCACAAAGAAACACATGAAAAAGGGAAGGAAGTAGCAAGAAGGAATAAGAATCAGTTTAGCACTAGAAAAAGTTACTATACTCATGACGACAATGATGGGCTATCAGACAGTGAGGAAGAATGTGAACAAGATCTTAGACTTCTCATGGAATTTGAAAAAGAGTCTGGAGAAGAAAAAGATACCTTTATGGATGCTTTAGAGGACAATGATTTTCTTGATGAAATCAATCAACTCAAGATATGCTTAGAAGAAAGTAAAATAACCATAGAAACGCTGAAAAATCAGCTTGAAGAAAAGGAGAAACACAAAAAGAAATTAGAATGTGAAATAGTAAGTCTAAGAAAAGAAATGGAGAAAGTGAAGACTTTGAATCTTAGATTTGCTAAAGGATCTGAAACCTTAGATGAGATTATCAAAGTACAACGTTCTCCTCTTATAAAGACAGGTCTTGGATATATCGGAGAATCTTCTCAGGCTTCAGCACCAAATTATCTAAAAGCAGCTACAGCCAGTATACAACATTCTGCCACTCAGCAAGGGAATAAATAATCTTTACAGGTAAAGCATGACCATTTCAATTCAAAGAACACTAACAGGAATACCTTTCAAAGAAACACCAATCAATAGGTAAATTCAAGTAGAAGATTTCATGATCGCAGAAATTTCTTCTTCAATGGACAATGTTTCTCATGTCACAATTTTGGTCATAAAGCTGTTCAATGTGTTGCATATAAAACCATCATGACAAGAGAAGAAAGAAAGAAAAGGATTGATATTGAAACAAAGAAGAATACTTATAACAAATTTTCTCCTCTTCAAAATGAAGTTGAATGTGCTTATTGCAATAACTTTGGCCATGAAGAATCTGAATGCAGGAGAAAAGTTCAGCCAAAAGAACATGTTCCTTCAAGCTCCAAAGTATGGAAAAAGAAGGAATTACCGGTTGAAAATTGTGGCATAGCGTTATTTGCAGAAGATGAAGAAAACCAATGGTACATTGATAGTGGATGCTCAAGACACATGATAGGTGATAAAGACAAACTTCTTGCATATAGTGCTCTAGAAAAAGAAAAAAATGTTACATTTGGAAATGACACTCCTGCGGTCATTAAGGGAAAAGGGTCTGTTTTTCTAAAATAAAAGGTGAAAGCTAACGAAGTCATGTATGTGGATGGATTAAAGCATAACTTGTTAAGTGTAAGTCAAATGTGTGATCAAGGAACTGAAGTTGTCTTTAGCTCAAAAGAATGTGTGGTACGTGATCTTGATACAGGTAAAGCAATTATAAAAGGAAAAAGAACTCCAAACAACCTGTATATATTGAAGAACCCCAAAGAACAATGTTATTTGAGTAAATATTCAGAAAATTGGCTATGGCATAGAAGGTTGGGGCATTTGAGCTTCTCTCAAATCAACAAATCAAGCAGACTTAAAGTTGTTCGTGATCTTCCCAATATTACTCTACCTAAAAATATCATATGCAAATCTTGCCAATTCGGTAAGCAAACCAGAGTACAATTTAATGCCAAGGAAGGATCATCAATTAAGCCTCTTGAACTCATTCATACTGACATATGTGGACCTGTGAGGAAAAATTCACCACGTGGTGAACAATACTATATCCTATTTATTGATGATTTCTCTAGAATGTGTTGGATTGGGTTGATTAAACACAAAGATGAAGCATTTGAGAAATTTCAGATCTTCAAAGCACTGGTTGAAAATGAATTAGATCTAAAAATCAAGTGTCTTAGATCCGATCGAGGAGGAGAATATACATCAGATGAATTCCTTGAATTTTGTGAACAACATGGCATAAAAAGACAGTTTTCTGTAGCTGGCACTCCACAACAAAATGGCGTAGCAGAAAGAATGAATAGAACAGTTCAACAAATGGATAGAGCTATGCTTGATGATTCCGGAACACCTGACACTTTTTGGGGAGAAGCAGCACATACAACAGTAAATATTCTTAACAAGGCACATGTTCGTGTAAATAGTGATAAAACGCCATATGAACTCTGGTATGGTAATCCTCCCACTGTGAAGCATTTTAGAATTTTTGGAAGAAAATGCTTTATCAAAAATAATGATGAAAAACTTGGCAAGTTTGAACCTAGAGAAGATGAAGGAATACTTCTTGGGTACTCCTCTAGGAGTAGAGCATATAAATGTTACAATAAAAGACTTCGGAATATTGTTGAATGTATTGATGTTGTTATTGATGAGTCTCCTGCAGCTCCAAAAGAATAAAAACAAACAACAGATGAAGATGATGATGACATATATCCTTCTACATCAAATAAGGATGATATAGACAGTGAACCCAATGAAGAACCCGAAGATGATTTATCTGAAAAAGCTCCATCCAGATATGTTCAAAAGAATCATCCAGAATCTCAAATTTTGGGAGAAAATGGATCAGGTGTACAAACAAGAAGGACTCTTGTGGGATCTTCTAGCTATCTGGCATTTCTATCCACTATTGAACCACACAATGTCAATCAAGCTAGCAAAGATGAATGTTGGATTCAAGCCATGAATGAAGAGCTTGATCAAATTGAAAAGAATCACACATGGGAATTAGTACCAAGACCTCATGATAAAAATGTCATTGGAACTAAATGGATATTCAAAAACAAGTTAAATGAGAATGGGGATGTTATAAGAAATAAAGCTAGACTTGTTTGCAAAGGGTATGCTCAACAAGAAGGTATAGACTTTGAAGAAACGTTTGCTCCTGTAGCTAGACTTGAAGCCATAAGAATGTTTCTTGCTTTTTCAAGCTTCCAACAAATCAAAGTTTATCAAATGGATGTTAAATCTGCTTTTCTCAATGGAGATCTAGAAGAAGTTTATATAGAACAACCAGAAGGATTCATTTTGGGAAATGATGAAAATATTGTTTGTAGACTTAAAAAGGCTCTATATGGTCTCAAACAAGCTCCAAGGGCATGGTACTATCGTCTTGACAAATATCTTCATCAACAAGGATTTTCTAAGGGGTCTGTTGATAGCAACTTATACACAAAAACTGAAAATAATAAACTATTGATTGTGGTTGTATATGTTGATGATATCATTTTTGGAAGTAATGAAGAATCTATGAGTCAGAAATTTGCTTCTGTTATGCAGCAAGAATTTGAAATGTCTTTACTTTGGGAACTAACATTCTTTCTTGGCTTGCAAGTGCAACAAGCAACAGATGGCATATTCTTATCACAAGCAAAATATCTTAAGCAAATTCTGAAGAAGTATGGCATGGAAGAATGCAAACCTGTAAGTACACCAATGATAACCAGATGTAATCTCAGTTCACATGATGATTCTCCCATGGTGAATCAACCGGAATACAGATCTATGATAGGAAGTCTACTTTATCTCACTGGGACTAGACCAGACATTATGCATGCAGTTGGGATTGTTGGACGATTCCAAGCTAATCCAAAAGAGTCTCACCTTCAGGCTGTTAAAAGAATTTTCAAATATCTACAAGGAACTCAAGACTTTGGTTATGTTAAAGATATTAGTCACTCATCGCCATACACGTGCGATTAGTGCAGAAAAGCTGATGATCGAAAAAGCACCAATGGTGGTGCATTCTATATAGGACGGTTAGTATCTTGGACGTGAGAAACAAGCTCTATCCCCTTATCTACTATGACGAGAGTCCATTTGTATGCTTTGTCATGTTGCACTCAACTTCTGGATGATGCCAAACCTTACAAGACTTTTCAAATCAAATGTTCACCTCCTGTATCCATTATGTGTGATAACACAAGTGCCATCGATATCACAAAGAACCATATTTATGCATTCCAAGACCAAGCACACATTCCATCAAATATACTTCTTCGTGTTCAGTGCTTGAGTTCAAAAAGAGTAATTGGAGTATGTTCCTTCCAAAGAACAAGTTGCTGATATATTTACCATACCTCTACCCAAGGAAGGGTTCGAATATATCAGACTGAAACTGGGAGTAGTCTCTGCCATGTAGAGGATCAGATCTAATTAAATACAAAATATTAAATTGGTTGTGAGGTGTTGTTGGGAATCTCTGAATGCACAGGCTAAGGGGGAGCCTTGGTCATATGAAAAGGATGCATTGTTGGCATTTATAAGTCATTTTGTTATATTATGGTTGAAGATGCAGCATGATCTCAGGGGGAGCATGGTATTGTAGGTTAAAAGGATCTTGATCAACTCTCTTTTCCATTGATGAGGGGAGGAAAAGCAAAAAAGGAGGCTTCTATAAAGAAAATGGGAGGAAGAGTATTGCCATCAATGCAGGAGATTGTTGGGGGAAATCGTGTCGGTGATGGCAGGAGTGGCAAAAGAAAAGGCCTCAACGATGAAACGAAGAGGTGCCTGATAAAAAAAATTCATAGACGGGTAGGAGAAAAAGGCCATCGAATAGAAAAGAATAAGTGAATGTTCTAGTAAATGGTAATTCACCCTGATGGAATCTGTGATAAGTAAGAAATTCATTGAAGGAATTAATGGTTGCGGAGATATGATGGTCTTACTTGCAGAATCAAGAACTTGAATGTACAGTTAGAAGCAGAACTGCGACAGGATAGAACTTCGAACATGCAATGGAAGGTTGATATATTATAGCAGAATTGAAGATAGAATGACATTGAATTGTCTCGAGTTGATGTTTGAGAGGATATCCCGTCGGAAGAGAACTACATTTTTTCATTGTTTATTGGAAATCCTGTCGAAGATAAACCAGAGTTAACTAAGTATGAAGGATAGCGCAAACCCAAACTAAGCCTTTGGAATCATGAACGGAACCTGGAAGGAAAGAGGTAGAATGTAACAAAAAGAAGTGTGACGGAACCCTGCGTGAAGAGCGGAACCGTGACCGAGTGAACATTGAAGGCAGTTTATGGTTTTCATCGCACCACCTATGCAGAGTGAGTGGTATTTGAGGACTTGGGAGCGATTCCATAAATCATTCGACACATGGCAAGGAGGACCCACAGAAAACTGCTTGTCACTGTGCGCCATCGCGCATTATTGTTCGACCCAGGATGCCCAGCGATATTGATACATACCGTTGATCTGGGAAGATGACATCAGACGGTGGCTGTGTTCGGAAGGTGCACGAAGGATAACCTAGGTACGGGGCACCATCGCGCATTATTTCCCGTGCAAGTTACCCAAGCGATATCCGTCGATTTGGATGTTTTGGCGCGATGGAACGTGAGCCCTTCGATCGGGTCGATTTTTAGCGCTGGGCCGCAATTTAATTTATATCGCTCATTATAAGGTCTATTTAAAAGCGTTGGTTATTAATATAAAGTTCTATTATATATTTTAAATTTCCAAAGGTTGTGGATAATGTTTATTTATCAAATTCCATGAATTTGATAAATAAAATTTCAATAAAAGAAGGAATACCATCAGCGGTTGGATGGTTTTGACTCATGGTTTTACTAAAGGCAAAAACTATATAAGGAGAAGACGATTATTGTACAATGTGTGCATGTGTAAGGGTGGTGAATGAATAAATGTTTCTAAGGAATATCTGCATGGACGAACTCTTTCCCTAATTGATAAATCTGAATCTATGAAGCACCCATGGATATAATGATCTGACAATGATGAATCTCTGGTTTGATCGAATGACGAAATCATGAAGAACTGGTGCGAGTGTACTGAAGAAAATGAATAAATCTGGCAGCTTGCAAGGTATGTTGTGTGGAAACTGGTGGATCCAGTATGAAAATTGAACGATCATAGTCCGCAGTATTGCTGAGGGTTGAAGCCTTCAGTAAGGGGGTTGTAGCTCCCTTCCAGTGGTAGCTGGTAAATGAGAGAAGGTTGTAGCCTTTCTGCAGGTAGGTGCCTGCGTGCTGGTATAAGTCTGCACCAGCATAAACTGTAAGAAGTTTTCTTTATAATAATATTGAAGACTGAGATAACAACAACGATGGTTTTCTCCCAAATTGGGTTTCCACCTTAAATACTGGTGTTCATATGTGTGGCTTATGTTTGATGGTTTGTTCTGTTATTTCTGTTCATACTTAGTGCTTACTAAACATCTGATGAATGAATGATGCAATGATCTAAGTAAAGACATAATAATATCTCTGGACATACACGTTGGTTTCTGTAAAATAGCGTATGGTTTTAAGAGAAAGAAAAAGCAAAAAGTTTTCAGCCCTAAATACTGATTCACCCCCCCTCTCAGTATTTTTCCCAAAAATGTTCAATATCACTTTGTGAGATATATGGTTGAGGCTAAAAGGGTGTTGCTGGTAAAGGTGGACACCTTGAAGAATGTTGCAAATGCATTGACGAAGTCTGTGAGCAGTCAGAAGTTCTCTTGGTGTAGAGAAACAATGGGTGTTGCAAAGCTGGGCTAATGAATCAGCTCCCCTGTGGCCCCTGCGGAAAGAAAATAACAAGTGGGAGAATGTTGGGTATGTGTTATATTCTTTCCACGACTAGTCACACGCGAGGGGGTCAGAGGGGGGGCGACAACACCCCCTCGTACATTGTGCCGGGTGTAGTAGGGGGGTCACAGGGGGGATGACAGCCCCCCCTGTCAAGGTCCAAAGCAACGCCCCAGGAAAAAAAATTTGGTTCTTATTTTCCAGTGGGCGGACCCGCCCATGGTTTTGTGCATGGGTTTTCACATGGTTTTGGGGCATGATGGTTTTTGATCCCTGGTATTTTGTAGATCCGGTCAAGGGAACTACGGTTATGTTCTAATCCAAGGTTAATGGATTGGGGTTTATGTATGCTTCGGAATGTATATATATATATATATATATATATATATATGTGTGTGTGTGTGTGTTGTAACACCAAAAGGAATACAATGAAAAATCAAGCTGGTCGTCCCGATTTGGGATCCAGGGGAAAATCTCTATGTTTATCTGTTTTATGTTTTATGCTCTCGCTATTGTTTATTTTCTATTTTTAAGATTCGTTTGCAGATAATTTCTGTACAGGGTTAAAACCTACAAAAATGATACAATAGATGAAGTTAAGGTTGGAGAGCATATTTGGGACTTAAAATCAAATATTAACCCAATTTATATAAATTTATCTTGGTTAGAAAAAAGAAAGAATAGGAGGAAAACCCAATGTCCTCAACAATCGGCATCAAGGGGAAAAATTATTCTAACACAATAAAATTGCACTGTCTTCAAAACAATTCTCGAGAGATCATTTCAGAAGGAGAAAATTGATCGCCAAAGCCTCAACAATCATGATTTAACAAATATAACCAAGGGTGCACAAGTGAAAAATAACAAAAAATAGGAAATCAAAATCAATTTGTTTTCCTGTGAATGGGTGGTTCGATGAGGAATGAAAAATGGAAAGGAGAACCTTGAAAAAGGAAGGCTTGGATAATATGCATGTATATTTATATAAGCAGATTTTAAAAAGGAAAAATATGAGTTCTTGCAAACAAGGTGAGAAAATTTGATATATCTAGGCAAGAATAACCCAAAAAAAACTGGCAGGAACTTCATCCAAGGAAGAAGAAATTTGAAAATAATATTACAGCCAATCAGTGGTTTGACTATGTAAGACAACTCTATGAAAAATAATTAGATGTTGAGCCTCCTCCCAAGATCAACACAACTACAAATATTTTCACAGTACAAGAGGTGGAGGAAAGAATTGAAAAGTTGAAAACAGGGAAGGAAAATGACTTGGTTGAACTTCAAGCAGAATATCTAAAGTGGGGAATGAAAATTCTCGCTCCACACATCATGTAAATATTCAAAAACATCATTCAACAAGGATTCCCAAGGGTTGGACAACTAGTGTGGATTCCCTTTAAAAGTGGAGACATTAATCATCCTTCCAACTATAGAACCATTATCATCAATCCTTTGTTTGCAAATATTTTCGGCGACATGGTAGAAAATAGAATCAGTGAGTGGGAAGAAGTAAAAGAAAAGAGGGCAGAAGGTTAATCGAGTTTTAGGCCGAAGCATTCTACAATAGATCATGGTATCACACTATGACACATTGTTGAAAAGTTTTGGGGGGACAAAAAATAAGTATTTTGCTGCTTTGTTGACTTCAAAAAGGAATTTGAGAGAGTCCCTAGAGATAAGTTGTGGCGTAGAATGGAAGAACATGAAATTCCCTTACAATATAGAGCTATCTTCCATAGGATTTATGAAGAGGTGAAAGTCAAAATTAGAACTTAACCAGGCATTTCAAAAAAAATTAGAAGTGACATCGAAGTCAAGCAAGTTTCCCTTTATCCCCTACCCTTTTTGGTTTTGATAAAAAACTGAATTGAATATAAAGGCAACTCTCATGTGAGCACTGAACCTGGAGATTGCACACAAATGGAGAGTATATTTTACATTACATGATCAAATGATACAACAATAAATACATACAAAGGAATAGGAAGTTGTAAACAAACTCCTATAACCTAGGAACTAATCCTAACTTAAGGAGCTACGTTACAAAAATGTAACCATTTATCCATAATACAAAATAATATTAATTATTTTCAACTCTCCCCCTTAATGGAGAAAGGATTGTCCTGAATTCCTAACATCCCTCTACACAATTAAAATTTTTCTTTCCCAAGAGGCTTAGTAAAAATGTCATCCATATTGTCACAAGTTTTACAATATTCAACAAATATGTCTTTTGACCGGACTTTTTCTCGAACAAAGTGAAACTGAGTATCGATGTGTTTTGTGCTCTTGTGAAACACTATATTGTTTTCTAGCTTAATGGAACTCTGGTTGTCACATTTGATGATAGTTGCTTCCTTATGCTTTTCTTCTGCATCATGGAGAAGCCCTCTCAACCAAATAGCTTCACATGTAGCTTCACACAATGCTTGGTACTTGGCTTCAGTTGAAGATGAAGCCACAATAATCTACTTTTTGCTGCTCCATGTTATGACCCCAGAACCAACACTAAATGCATAATATGTGATGGATCTTCGGTTATCCAAGTTACCTCCCCAATCCAAGTCTGAAAAGCCTGCTAAAATAACATCATATGTGTCAGTGTATAAAATACCATAATCACTAGTACCACGAAGATACCTCAACACAATTTTTGTTGCCACCCAACGAATTTCAAGAGGTTTAGACATAAACTGGCTCATCACACTAACAAAGTATGCTAAGTCTGGTCTAGTTGTCGTTAGATATATCAGAATACCAACTAGTTGTCTATAAAAAGTGGCATCCACCTCCTTAGAGCCATCATCACTACACAACTTCAGATTCTGCTGCAAAGGTGTTGATGTTGTCTTACACTGCTCCATCCTGAACCTTTTGAGCAGAGCTCTGACATACTTCCCTTGAGTAAGAAAATTCTATCTAGAGTCTCTCCATACTTCCATACCCAAGCAATAATGTAGACTTCTAAGATCTTTCATTTCAAAAACTTGTGACATTTGCAATTTGATTTATTTGATCAAAGCATCTGCATTACCTGTTATAATCATGTCATCAACATACAAATAAATCAAAATAATCCACCTCTATTTATGATACATGGTATACAGATTTGGATCATTCATGCTCCTATGAAAACCATGCTGTAAGAAGAATGAATCAATCTTGTTGTACCATGACCTGGGTGCTTGTTTTAAACCATATAGTACCTTTTTCAACCTGTTAGCCCCTTATGAATTCCTTGACAAGCACGCAAGGGGCTAGGATGTCTTATGATCCTTCAAGGAATGCATTTCCCTTGAAAACACATCATCCTTGAAGCCTTTTTATAATTCCCTGCCTTTGACTGTTTCCCTTTGCTGATGATTAAAATTGCGCTCCAAAAGGCCCTTTTCTACCCCTTGTACCTCTATAGAATGCTTCATTTTATCCATTGTTCCCTTTTTCCAAAGTCCCTTTTTGTTCCCCCTAAATCCCACCCTTGTCCTTCGTTTTCCCAAATTTCCCCTCTATCCCCCTATCGTTACCCTCTGGTTTTAAAATTCACTAAAATGGGGTAAAAAACCCACTTTCCGACCTTATAATAGGCTTAAGCTCCTTTCCCACCAGCCCCCTTCCACCTTTCCCCATATAACCCGGCACTGAGACCAAGCGCTTAGTGCCTTAGGGGCTAATCGCATCGGAAGATCGAAGCGGAGCGTTAAAATCCTTTGTAACATTGAAAAAGTTCTGATGCGATTGTTTTATTAACAAGTCCCGTGACTTGATATCCACCGTTGATCTGCCACATAGATCGGACGACCCGTGCAATATCGCAATCCATTCAATCGCAAGACTTATGTTGTGTTCCTCGATCAGTCCATCGCAAATGATCACGATGCGATTGATTGCAACCCCTTCCAACCATTGCAATCGCATCCCCCGCCGATCGCTTTCCCCTCCAATCAATCGCGAGTCCTTCCCTCCGATCCTCGATCACGCCATCTCCCGATTCGATCCCGTCCGTCCATTTGATCCATGATCTGACGGTCATCGCGTTCTCCGCCTAATCGCAATCAGAGGTTTGTTGGTGTCATCCTTTGTGTCCCCTCCGATTGTGATCTCCCGATATGCATTCTCCATCGTTGATCCATCCCGTTCATCCAACGGTCACCGCTCTCCCTGCCCAATCACAATCGCAAATCTGTTAATGTGTCACCCCGCTTACCTTCCCGATTGTGATCCCCCGATCGCATCCCGTCTTCCGATCCGCCCGATCGCAAGCCCTCCTCCGATCGCATTGCAACGTTTGAAATGTGCGTTGCAATTGCCTCTTCTCCCGATCTCCGATTGCGGTTGGCTTACCCGGTCCCACCACTTAACCCTTTCTCCCATTCATAAAATAAAGGGTTTTCCCTTTGTTAATTCAAATTTTGTTATATTTTCGTTTTTTCAAAGGTTTTCCATATTAATACTTCCCCAATCGCATCAGAAGTTTTGTGTTGTATCATTCCGCCCTACTCCTGTCTCCGATTGTGATTTGCGATTCCATATGGGTCCCACCTCATACACATTTCCGTTGCATTTCATGTATTTCCTTTGCATTTCCACCAAAGTCTAAAGTTTCGCATTTTGCATTAAAGTTTAAATGTTTCATGTGTATTTCGCCCATTTCATATATCATTCCACCGTTTGATCTCCATCGTTGATCTGCGCCTCCACATCATGATCAAACGGCCCATGATGCATTTCTCCACCAAACCCTATTACTCGCCATATCAATGCATTTTTCACATTCATTTCATTCAAAAACATTGTTTCACCACACCGCCGCGCTATTTTTCTCCCGTCCTCCATAGTCACCCCTATGCATGGATTTCATAACTCAGTCCCGTGTTTTGCAGGGTTATCAGGTGGGAAAGGCCGCCATGATTACACAATCCTTATTACAGCGGCAAGATTTCGTAGAAGAGATATAAATGAAGCAGCAGGAATTTCAATGCACAAAAAACTAAGTCAACAGGGTTTCACATCAACGGATTGTTCTAAAGGACAAAGCGCCCATATCAGCTCCATTATTTACCGTGTTCCTGAATATTTCCGCCTTGACCACAGTCCCAAGCTACCAGAGCAGTTTTTAATGCATTATGGCAGGCCATTCAGCTTTTCACTTCACTCTATTTATTCAGCAGAGTACTGCACAGTACTGCAGCCAGAGTACATCAGGACCATACCAGAGTAAATGGAAGCAGAAGAAAACCATTCTTGCGTCCAAGACGTGCGATATATTAATGATCAGAGTTCAAAATAGAATGGGCTTCGACCCTCTTCCTCTTCTGAGTGTTAATTTTGCATTTAGTTTCTACCTACCTCCTCTGCTTCTCTTCAGTTATAAAAATCATGAGAAAACTATTGTAAAGGTTGTTGATGAGATATCAGAGAACTGCAAGCTGTTTCTGTGAGATATAGTTCTGTGTAAAGTTGTAAGATAGGCTGAAGAAAGATGTATTCAGGCTGAATGTTCAAGCTGTGGGCAATGTTGTACATGACTGGTGTTGTTTTTTAATATGACAAGCACATTTCTTTGGATCCTGATCTAAAGCAGTTGGTGATGTTTTTCTATCTCTGTGTTTTATTTCATTTCGTTACACTTCTTCCGGCTTGCATCAGAAATCTAGCATAGGATTTTCCCTTGTTAGGCACCCTATGTTTCTGCTCTCCTTGCCTTTATGTTTTCTACTAAATGTGTTATCTAAGGATTGATTTCAATTAATTTAACCAGTGTAATGGTCTGATATATTGCTAGCTGATGTATGAATTAATGGAATTTGTCTTTAGATGTTCTTGTTTAGATTTAATTAAATGAGTTGAGAACACTGGGAGGTTTAGAAATCTGTCTCTGCCTCACTAGGATCTTTCCTTTTCAATTAAACTTTCCAAGTTCCCTCAAGTTGCCTCTAATTATGTCCAAGTAGGTCTGGAGTTAAATGACCTCTGACCTGATTTATAGACATAATTGGATGGTTTCCCTATTTTCACTTTCAATCCTTAATGTTCCATGCCACATAATCATTTTAAGATACAATGCTTTAGATGACTAGCCCAACTGATAGCTTGCACATTGAACAGCAAGTAAACCCTTTCCTGAATCCATTTCCAAATGGCCTTGATGTTCTCTGAGTTATCTAACTTTGCCTAAAATCCTCTTTTCCCATCTTGTCTTATATTGGACCCTTCTTCCCTGATTCCCAACAACCAAAAAAAAAAAACAAACAAACCTTGTGCTTATAACTAGCCTAACATCTTAACATTTGAACTTCAAAGACGTATACCTTTGACAAATCATAGAGAGATCCCTCTCCGGACCCAGGAGGGCTAGATCCTGAGGTCTGAAAGTGGTTTGATGTTGTCCCATCTTTTGGCATTGCCAACCTTGCCAAAACATGGGAACCCCAACATAATGGCGACTCCACTAGGGAATTCTGAGTATTTCTCACCTTCTACATCATAAGAGCCTCAGAAACCTACAATATTTGGTCAGGTTGGCAGTAAACACTCCTATCCACACATCAACCTCCATACCATTTGTTGTGTTTCTCCCATACTCTTGGACAGATTCTGGAAAGGGATAGGTAGCCTCCAAATCTCATGCTCTTTCAGAGGTGACATATCTGGTAAATTCCCTCCCAGTCAATCTTTGATTAGAGTTTTCTGTGTTTGGAAGATACCCTTGAAAGGGGACATCTCATAAGCACTGTGGTGGATAGTGTACCCTCCAAAAACATCCTAAACCTTCCACCTGGCGACTTCATAGTTCCTAAACGATTTAAAGACTCCACTGGTGATCAGTAGGCCTGCTGATTATTTTGGTTCACATAAGACTCCACTGGGAGACCAGCCTCCATAACAACATCAACCACAGTAGAAGTAACAAGTAGGGTTAAGCTACTTGGTTAAAAACAACACTCTGGCTTATAGAACCATTCACACAAGAGCTTACCCTAACCCAGACCCACCTGAGCTAACAAATAATCCCCGAGAGAATCCTCAAGGGACTTAAGTGTATTGAGTAGTCGACTATTTGTACTCACAATTCACGTAGCTAACTCTACACTGGAAAACTTCACTCTCTATCGCATCTAATTTTAGGGTCAGCCTAGGCACTCAAAATAACAATAGCTTTGCCAAGAACTACAGAACTAGGTCATTCGGTCCTATAGACCAGCCAGACCTTGAGTTTCCTGGTTCACCACCCCAAAGTGGTGGACACCTTGGGAATAGACATACCCCTCCCTCTACACCTCCTGATATACATTACGTACAAAACTTGGGGCTCAGTCACCCTAAATCTGCTCATCAGTCTTCTGCTAGTCATAATATCCCTGTCATCCACATACCAGCGGCCCAAGCCAACCCTTTACCTCATCAAAACATCACCATGGTAGCCTCGTACACTCCTTTGGTGCTACCTCAGCCTCTAGTGCCCTTACCAAATGATTATCAATCAAAGATCCCACACTTCACTGCAAAGGAGTCTACCACAGCACAATATCATGTAGATAGGATGGAAGATTCTTTTGACTACATGGAAATAGATGATGATACAGTCAAAATGAGAATCTTTTCCCAGAGCTTAGGGGGTGATGTGAAGAAATGGTTTAAAGGCTTACCTCTGGGTAGCATTAATGATCTTCCATCCCTATATCAGACTTTCATAAACAAGTGGGAAGTTAGGGCAAATCCTCGCCAACTCCTAGCAGAATACATGAGCCTTAAAATAAATGTAGGAGAGAGTGTCCATGATTACACACCAAGATTTAACAACATTTACAATGCTCTCCCTCCACATATGAAACCTCCACAAGGCATGGCTCTAGCGAAATACCCCGAAGGCTTTGATGCTGACATGGCCTATCAGCTTAGGGATAAAGAGTACAACACATTGGAGTACATGCAGAAAGGAGCAGTGAATATAGAGGTAAATCTAATTGAGAAAAGAGCAAGACTGAGAGCTGAGAAGAGGGTAACATATAGAGATGACAATGTGGCTTCCTCATCTGACCAAAATTATGATAGATTGTCCAAAAATGTGGAAAATTTACAGCAAATGATGGAAAATATGGTTGTCACAGTCAGTCACCAAAATAGAAACCAAAACCAGAACCAGAACTTTAGAAGAAACAATAACACTCCCAACAGACAAAGAGAATCAGATCAGCAAGTCATTCCCCCATTTCAAGAAAAATTTCTTGATGAAGATGAAGGAATCATAGAAGAGTCTGAAGGGAATACAATAAACATGTTTGAAGTGGAAAACTCGATCCATAACTGTTCCACAGAAGAAGATCAGTCTTCTCCCTCATGTTGGGATGAAGAATGGTTTGAATCTGAGGATTACAAGTTAGGATTTGAAAATGCTATGATGCAGGTCAGAGAACAATATGAACTCAGAAGCAAGAAGAGAAAGAAAATTCCAAAACAAAGGCTTCTGAGGTTACCATCAAGAAAAGGCCTGAGAAAAATTCTAAAGTGGCTGCTGAAGGTAACAAATCAGCAGCTGAAAATTCTGGGAAGAACAAAGAAAAAGACAACCTAAAGAGTGATAAACAAAACCAACCCACTAGCAGCACTAGCACTGCAGTTAGTGCTCCTGATAAAACAATCCCTAACCCTGTACATAACGAGAATCTTCACACTGATTCAGCCACTAAGGCAGTGGCTAACAAAACAGAGTTGAACATTCTAAAGAGTCAGTCCTCTTTCAACTTGGAAAGTGAGATTGCAAAGATTAAGATCTCTGTACCACTCTCTGAGTTGGCCACTCAGGATGTATATAAAGGCCAAATTTTGAAAGCGTTGAACCTTGATGAAAGAAGTGACACTGTAAATCTAAGTGATGATCAACCAGCCCTTCTGTTTGGCCCAAATATTGAAGGGAAGTTTCAGGAGGGGGTAGTTCCACCTTTTTATATCAGTCTCAATATTCATGATAAGATTCTTCATAATGCAATGCATGATTCTGGAGCATCACACAACCTAATGCCTAAGGTAGTCATGGAAAGGCTAGGCCTAGAGATAACTTGTCCTTTCAAAGATTTATATTCATTCGACTTTTAGCAGGGTAAAATGCCTTGGCCTAATTAAGGACCTGTGTGTGAGTCTTACTCAGATTCCTGCTAAATGTATGGTCATGGATGTTGTGGTGGCAGATGTACCACCCAAGTACGACATGTTATTATCAATATCATGGGGAGCCAAGCTGCAAAGAACGATGCAGATGGATGGGGCTTATGCCACAATCTCGATCTTTGGCCAACTTAGAAGACTGTACAGGGAAGCACAAATGAAATTTCTGGTTAGTAGCCCCGAAAAACCTGAGAATTCTCCTTTATACTCTGTGCACATAGATCTGGACTCTTTCATCTTCTGCAATGATGAATCCTTGGGAGAACCAGCACCAAAAAGCATAGATACAAACAGAGGAGTTGAAACCATGGATTTTAACATAATGGCTACCCTAGACTCAGGGGATGAAGACGTAGAAAACTTTGAGTAGTGGACTGAAACAACAACGAAAAATGAACCAGAAACAGAATGCAATCAGCCAACTAGTCACCTCTCTGACTTCCACACCCATAATGAAAAACTAAACAGCCCACAGCCTAGTGCCGACCCTATAATGCGACATAATGGTGAACCCAGCTATAGGGAAAGAAATGATAACAAAAACGAGAGTGAACCCCTGTGGGAAATGAGTTTCGATGGGTCCTGCACAAGAAGAACTTTCGGAGCTGGGGTATGGCTACGTAACACAGAGAGCGACTACGCGGAGAGCCATGCCTGCAATCTGCATTTCAAATGTACCAATAATATTGCAGAGTATGAGGCCCTTATCCTGGGTTTAAATCTGTTGAATAAAAGAGGAGCCCATAGAATAGCCGTGCAGGGAGACTCTGAATTGGTTATCAAACAGGTGAAGGGTGAATACACAGCCAAACACCCTAGGTTGAGAGCATATAGGAACGATGCTGTGGATATATTGAAAACATTTGTTGAATACGAATTAGTGTTTGTCCCTAGGAGTCAAAACGTCATTGCAAATGGGCTGGATTTCCTGGCTAGTTCATACCCTAAGACTCCAAATGACCAGAAAATAATCATACAGACCAAATTTAGACCTGTAGTGCCAGATAATGAAAAATACTAGCAGGTCTTTGAGGGCGACAAACAGATCGAAGATTTCCTAATAGGCAGGAACGAGTTTGAGTTTTCTGATTCAGACTCTGTGTCTAGTGATAACTGCCTAAGTGAGGAACCCTCAGACGAGGAAGAACCACCCCGTAACATAGAAATAAACGCTTTGAACGAAGAAACTGGAAATTCAAATGGAAATTGTGAAAACACGGAAAATAAAGAAGTCGAGGTGCTGCAGGCCAAAGATAAGAACTTACCTCGAGGTCAGGCGCCTTTAGAATACCTTTTTGACTTTGACGATGTAGCAAAAAATCCTACCATAGAGCACGCAGACTCTGACGTGGAAGAATGCAACATAGGCACAAAAGATACGCCCAAAATGATTAAATTGGCTAAGTCTCTTCCTGCAAACATGAAAAAGAAATATATTTACCTTTTCAACGAATTTATTGACGTGTTTTCTTGGAGATACGAAGACTTAAAGGCTTATGACACAAACATCATACAACACAAAATACCTTTAAAAGAAAATCAGAAACCCTTCAGGCAGAAACTTCGTAGGATAAACCCAAAAAAATTGCCTACAGTCGAAAAGGAAATTAAAAAGATGTATGAGGCAGGCATAATAGTTCCTGTGAGGTTCTCTGATTGGGTATCAAACTTAGTGGCTGTGTGAAAGAAAACAGGGGAGATCAGGTTATGTATAGACTTCATAAATCTTAATAGAGCTTCACTCAAAGACAATTACCCTTTGCCAAAAATGGAACACATTCTACAGCAGGTAGTAGGCTCAAAAAGGATTTCTCTTTTGGATGGTTTTTCAGGATACAACCAAGTTTTAGTACTCCCAGAAGATCAACTAAAAACAGCTTTTACCACTCCCTGGGGCACCTTTATGTATGTAAAAATGCCCTTTGGACTGATGAACGCTGGTGCAACCTTCCAAAGAGCAATGGATATAGCTTTTGCAGATGAGATGGGACACTTCATTGTTATTTATTTGGATGACATAGCAGTCTACTCCAAGACTGAGGAAGAGCACCTAGAACATTTGAGAAAAGTGTTTGAAAAATATAGAAGGTTTGGCCTGTCACTGAATCCTAAAAAGATTGTATTTGGGCTGCAAGAAGGAAATCTTCTTGGCCACATTATATCTGAAAAGGGAATTAGGATAGACCCACAAAGAGTTGAGGGAATACTACAGATCACACACCCAAGAAACATCAAAGAATTACAGTCCTTCATTGGGAAAATTAACTTCCTTAGGAGGTTTATTCCCAACCTAGCTGAACACCTTAGGAGTATGACCAACATGCTGAAGAAAGGTGCAGGAGTTAAATGGACTGTTGGAGCTAAACAATCTTTTGAATCAGTGAAACTTTCACTCACCCAAGCCCCTGTTCTAATTAGCCCCGATTTCTCAAAATATTTCCTGATCTTTTCATTTGCCTCTGAGCATACAGTAGCTGCAGTTATGCTGCAGAAGAACACAGAGGGAATGGAACAGCCAATTTCTTTTTTTAGTAAAGCACTAAGGGATGCACCCTTGAGATACAACATAATGGAAAAACAGGCCTATGCTCTTGTTAAGGCTTTAAAGGACTTCAGGGTGTACATATTGCATTCTCACACCATAGCTTATGTGCCTAACATAGTTGTCAAAGATATATTGTCCCAAGATCCTGATGGAAAGAGGGGAAAATGGATTGCTGTGATTTTAGAATACGACCTTGAGATAAAACCCACCAAACTAATCAAAGGCCAGGGCTTAGCTAAATTAATGGTTAAATCAAATCTGCAAGCCCTTGAAATTAACATGGTAAATGCCTTGGATGAGAAGGAAGGACTGCCTGATCCCACCGTTGAGGAGAAGTTTCAGAACTCTCCTTGGTACTTTGATATCCTTTATGTGCTCACCAACCTCAATGCTCCACCTGAACTGTCAAAGACCAAGGCCAGATTCCTAAAACTAAAAGCCAGAAGCTATTGCATTATGAATGAAAAATTATATTGGAAAAATCCAAATGGCCTATTGCTTAAATGTTTGCCTGAAACTGAAGCTGAGAGGATTAAACAAGAGTTCCATGCTGGAGAGTGCGGAGGCCACCTAAGTTGGAAGGCCACTGCAAATAAAATACTCAAGGCTGGTTATTATTGGCCTACACTCTTCAATGATATCCATAAGATGATAATTGTCTGCCGCAAATGCCAGATCTTTGAAGGTAAAAGAAAACTCCTCCCCCTCCCTTTACAACCCATCACTGTTGAAGGTCCTTTTATGTAATGGGGCCTAGATTTCATAGGAGAAATCCACCCTGCTTCTTCTGCACAACACAAATGGATCTTAACAGCCATAGACTACTTCACTAAGTAGATAGAGGCCATACCTACTAGGAATGCCACAGATTCAGTCATCATTAGGCTCCTAGAAGGTCATATCCTCTCTCGATTTGGCTGCCCAAGGAAAATAATCACCGATAATGCTACTGCTTTTGGATCCAAGAAAATGGTTGACTTTTGTCATAGGTATCAAATAGCACTTGGTCATTCAACTGCCTATTACCCTCAAGGTAATGCCTTAGCTGAGTCATCAAACAAGAGCCTAGTGGCCATCATCAAAAAGCTGCTAGAAGAGAACAAAAAGTCATGGCATAACAAGTTGGTACATGCCTTGTGGGTTGACAGACTTACAACAAATAAATCCATCGGTATGTCACCATATCAGCTTGTCTATGGAACAGAAGCAGTTTTCCATACCAGCCTTGGAGTACTAGTAATCAAACTGGTACAAGAGATTCAGGCAGAAGAAGACAGTATGGTGAGAAGAATAAACCAAACAATTCATCTCCAGCAAACAAGGGAAGAGGTTTATAACAGAGCCATCAAAGTTCAGGAAAACATAAAGAAGTTGTTTGACAAGAGAACCAAAGCTGCTGATTTCAAAATTGGGGATAAAGTGCTGAAGTGGGGCTCAAGGAGAGAGGATAAAGGTAAGCATGGAAAGTTTGATAGTTTGTGGCAAGGTCCATATGTCATCCAGGCCACTGTGGGTCCTAATGCCTTCTTCCTACAAGAATTAGATGGTACAGAGATGTTTGGGGGTCCTGTCAATGGCAAGATGCTCAAACACTACTTCTGCTGATTTACAATTTCTAGTTTCCATTTCCATTGTACATACCATTGCAGTATTTTGTTTTCAAGAAAAAGAGAAAAATGTTTCAAAAAATAGAGAGAAAGGAGAGGTTCAAACATGCTCAAAACATGAACCTCTGAAGTGAAAAATATTGGCTCTAATATGATCCAAACCTGAGCCAAAGTAAGCAAAGACAGCTGATCCTAACATGCTCAAAATCTAGACCAGCAAAGAAAAAGAAGAATCAGCTCTAACATGCCCAAAAATAGAGCTGAAATGAAGAAAGAAAGTGACTCTAACAAGCTCAAAACCTGAGTCACAAAGAAAGAAGGATACTTCAAGTTTCAGATTTCAAGCCTTCAAAATTTGTTTCAGTTTTCTGCAAATTTCTGTCCATGTGCAACTGTCTTTATGCCTTGGATCTACAACAAACTAGACTTTCTAATCCTAGTTTGGCTGTTTTTAAATTTCTGTTTTAGAATGTAGAGAATAAATCTGCTGGACAGTTTAATCCTAGCAGATATTAGATTAGGTAGAGAAACATATGAGACCAACAGTCTAATCTGGTCTCATGGAGTAATAAGGGTAGAATTAGAATAGGTTTATTTTCTGTTATAAAAATAAATGATGTAAAGGGTCTGCTAGTTCAAATGCACCCTAGAAGAAAAATGCTAGGATTGTAGGATGGGAAGGTAGATTGTTGGGATGTTTTGCTGATCTAACATATCTGTGGCAGCTGAAAATAAAAGAAGAAAGGTGGCTTAAGCAGCAGGCATCTGGCCTACACCAAAGATCATTTTCTGAATTCTTGACTCCTTCAAGAAGAATCCATCCCCATTTGGAGCCACTATTAGCCCCTTATGAATTCATTGACAAGCACGCAAGGGGCTAGGATGTCTTATGAGCCTTCAAGGAATACATTTCCCTTGAAAGCACATCATCCTTGAAGCCTTTTTATAATTCCCTACCTTTGAATGTTTCCCTTTGCTGATTATGAAATCAGTAAGCCTTGCTGATGATTAAAATTGTGCTCCAACAGGCCCTTTTCTGCCCCTTGTACCTCTGTAGAATGCTTCATTTTATCCATTGTTCCATTTTTCCAAAGTCCCTTTTGTTCCCCCTAAATCCCACCCTTTTCCTTCGTTTTCCCAAATTTCCCCTCTATCCCCCTATCATTACCCTCCTTTGGTTTTAAAATGCACTAAAATGGGGTAAAAAACCCACTTTCCGACCTTATAATAGGCTTAAGCTCCTTTCCTGCCAGCCCCCTTCCACCTTTCCCCATATAACCCAGCGCTGAGACCAAGTGCTTAGTGCCTTAGGGGCTAATCACATCGGAAGATCGGAGCGGAGTGTTAAAATCCTTTGTAACATTGAAAAATTTCCGATGCGATTGTTTTATTAACAAGTCCTGTGACTTGATATCCACCATTGATCTGCCACATAGATCGGACGGCCCGCACAATATCGAAATCCATTCAATCGCAAGACTTATGTTGTGTTCCCCGATCAATCCATCGCAAATGTTTGCAATGCGATTGATCGCAACCCCTTCCGACCATCGCAATCGCATCCCCCGCCGATCGCTTTCCCCTCCGATCGCTCGCGAGTCCTTCCCTCTGATCCCCGATCATGCCATCTCCCGATTCGATCCCGTCCGTTCGTTTGATCCATGATCCGACGGTCATCACGTTCTTCGCCTAATCGCAATCGGAGGTTTGTTGGTGTCATCCTTTGTGTCCCCTCCGATTGCGATCTCTGTCACATTCTCCATTAGATCCATCATTCATCGCGTTCCCCCACTCTCCCGCCCGATCACAATCACAAAATACGTGTGTGTCACCGGCCCAAATAACTATGATTGATCCCATGTGTCCGTCTTTCCGATCCCCCGATCGCAAACCCTCCTCCGATCGCATCGCAACAGCAGAAATGCGCGTTTACGTTACTCTCTCCCGATCTCTGATTTCGGGTTGGCTTAGGTCCCACCACTTAACCATACGCCCATTCTGTAAAATAAGGGGTTTTCCCTTTGTTAATTAAATTTTGTATATTTTTTTGTTTTTTTAAAGGTTTATATTAATACTTTACAATGATCTTGTGCTATATCATTCCACCTACTCTAGTGTAAATTGAATTTAACGATTCATATCAGATTACCTCATACGCATGTCCGTTGCATTTCATGTATTTCTTTTGCATTTCCACCAAATTCTAAAGTTTCGAATTTTACATTAAAAGTTCATATTTCATATTCATTTCATCCATTTTCATATATCATTCCACTGTTTGATCTCCACCGTTGATCTACGCCTCCACAACGTATCATAGTCAAGCAGCTTTGATCACAAACCCTATTACTTGCCATATCAGCCTTTCCACATTCATTTCATTAAGCTATTCATTTCTACACTTGACGCTATTGTTCTCCCATCTTCCATAGTCAACCCCTATGCATGGATTTCATAACTTAGTCCCGTGTTTTGCAGGGTTATCAGGTGGGAAAGGCTGCCATGATTACACAATCCTTATTACAGCGGCAAGATTTCGCAGAAGAGATATAAATGGAGCAGCAGGAATTTCAATGCACAAAAAACTAAGTCAACAGGGTTTCACATCAGTGGATTTTTCTAAAGGAAAAAGTGCCCATATCAGCTCCATTGTTTATCGTGTTCCTAAATATTTCCGCCTTGACCACAGTCCCAAGCTACCAAAGCAGTTGTTAATGCGTTATGGCAGGCCATTCAGCTTTTCACTTCACTCCTTTGTTTATTCAGCAGAGTACTGCACAGTACTGCATTCAGAGTACATTAGGACCACACCAGAGTAAATGGAAGCAGAAGAAAACCATTCTTGTGTCAAAGACGTGCAAGATATTAATGCTCAGAGTTCAAAACAGAATGGGCTTCGACCCTTTTCCTCTTCTGAGTGTTAATGTTGCATTTAGTTTCTACCTACCTCCTCTGCTTCTCTTCAATTATAAAAATCATGAGAAAACTATTGTAAAGGTTGTTGATGAGATATCAGAGAATTGCAAGCTGTTTCTGTGAGATATAGTTCTGTGTAAAGTTGTAAGATAGGCTAAAGAAAGATGTATTCAGGCTGAATGTTCAAGCTGTGGGCAATGTTGTACATGAATGGTGTTGTTTTTTAATATGACAAGCACATTTCTTTGGATCCTGATATAAAGAAACTGGTGATGTTTTCTATCTCTGTGTTTTATTTCATTTCGTTACACTTCTTCTGGCTTGCATCAGAAATCTGGCATAGGATTTGCCCTTGTTAGGCACCCTATATTTCTGCTCTCCTTGCCTTTATGTTTTCTACTAAATGTGCTATCTAAGGATTGATTTCAATTAATCTAACTAGTGTAGTGGTCTGATATATTTCTAGCTGATGTATGAATTAATGGAATCTGTCTTTAGATGTTCTTGTTTAGATTTAATTAAATGAGTTGAGAACACTGGGGGGTTTAGAACTCTGTCTCTGCCTCACTAGGATCTTTCCATTTCAATTAAAATTTCCAAGTTCCCTCAAGTTGCCTCTGATTATGTCCAAGCAGGTCTGGAGTTAAATGACCTCTGACCTAATCTATAGACAGAATTGGATGGTTTCCCTCTTTTCACTTTCAATCCTTAATGTTCCATGCCACAAAATCATTTTAAGATCCAATTCTTTAGATGACTAGCCCAACTGATAGCTTTCACATTGAACAACAAGTAAACACTTTCCTAAATCCATTGCCCAATGGCCTTGATGTTCTCTAAGTTATCTACCTTTGCCTAAAATCCTCTTTGCCCATCTTGTCTTATATTGGACCCTTCTTTCCTGATTCCCAACAACCAAAACAAACAAACAAACAAACCTTGTGCTTATAACTAGCCTAACATCTTAACATTTGAACTTCAAAGACGTATACCTTTGAAAAATCATAGAGAGATCCCTCTCTAGACCCAGGAGGGCCAGATCCTGAGGTCTGAAAGTGGTTTGATGTTGTCTCATATTTTGGCATTGCCAACCTTGCCAAAACATGGGAACCCCAACACAACCTACACACTAGCTGTTCCCATTCGTCTTTAACAAACCCTTCACGCTGGACTAAATAAATATCTTCCTTTAAATCATCATTCAGAAATGCAGACATAACATTTAAATAGTGTAGCTTCCACTAATATTTAGTAGCTAAAGAAATTAACATTCCAATAGTATTCAGCTTGGCTACAAGAGAAAAGGTTTCTTCAAAGACTATTCCCTCTTGTTGTGAGTAGCCCTTTGCTACTAGTCTAGCTTTAAACTTATTTATACTCAGTTCTATCACTCTAGCTTTAAACTTTAAAACTATGGGTGTTTTTCCTTCAACCAGTTCAACTAGTTCCCAAGTATGGTTTCTAATAATTGATTCAAATTCTTCATTCATTGCAGCCCTACATTCATGAGATTGACTTGCTTCTTTATAGTTTGTGGGCTCTATAACATTTAAAATGTTTGACATTAAAGCATAGTCTTTCAATTTGGCTGGTAATTGAGTCTGCCTACCTAATCTTCTCGGTAGAGGACTCACCTCAAATCTTTCTGCTTCAGACCTATGCAAGCTTACCTTGTTGACTACATCACCTGTTTCTACTTATTTATGTTCTTGTTGCTGATTATCCTCACTTATTTCTTCCAACAATAATGGAATGTGCCATTCTCAATGACTATATGCCTTTCCTTCCTCAAAATTCTCATGAAATATGACATCTCGACTTGCAAATATTTTATGAGTCACGAGATTAAACAACTTGTAGGTTTTAAACTCAGTGCCATATCCTACAAATATGCTTTTCATGGCCTTAGGATCTAACTTATTTCTATCCTCCTTGGGTATATGGGCAAAGGATTTTGACCCAAAAACTCTTAAATGACTCACTACAGGTTTATATCGATAAAGTGCTTCAAACAGAGTCTTAAATTTAAGGCATTTAGTAGGACTCCTATTCTTTAAATAAACAATAGTGTTGATAGCTTCATCCCAAAAGCCATTTGATAGACCCTTACCTTGAAGCATACTTCGTGCGCACTCCACTAGGGTTATGTTCTTTCGTTCTGCAACTCTATTTTGCTGCGGAGTGTGAGGCATTGTGAAATGTTGAACAATCCCATGATATCTGCAAAATTTCATGAACTCACTCAACCTGTATTCTCCCCCTTGATCGAAGCGGAGATTTTTTATGAATTTCCCTGTTTTCTTCTCCACCATTGTCTTAAATTCTTTAAAAAATTGAAAAGTATGACTCCTTTTCTTTAAAAATATATCCAAGAGAATCTAGTGGAATCATCAGTAAACAGTAGAAAATAATATGCACCACCTAGCGACCTAGTCTGCATAGGTCTGTATATGTCTGTATGCACCAGATTTAGGATATCTCTTTCCTTCCTATCAGCATGCAAAGGAAATTATTCTCTATGCATTTTCCCTAATGCACATCCATCACAATCTAACTAACCACTATGAAAAGCAGGGAGTCCATCGACCATACCTTTTCTTTGAAGTAGCATGAGGTCTTGTAAGTTAAGATGACCGAATCTCTGGTGATAGAGATTCTTGGCTGTCAATCCTGTTGAAACCAGAGCTTGGTGGAATGATTTTGACATTTAATCTGTACAGGCTCCCCACACGCACTCCTGATGCAACTAGTTCCATCTTGCTGTCCTTTATGACACAATATGTCTTCAAGAATTCAACTAGCAGGTCATGGTCTGTTATCATTGATATAGAGATTAATTTATTCTTAATCTCGAGCACATAAATCACATTATTAATATGTCTGATGTCACCACTAGACAACTTCACTGGAATATCACCGCACCCTTCGATCTCATAACCTCTGTCATCTCCTAGATAAATTTTAGATCCGTAAGAAGTTTCTTAAAAAATATCAAACCAATTTCTCTTACCTGTCATATGTGAGGATGCGCCAGAATCAACATACCATATGTCGTCCTCATCCTCCTCAGAAGCTGAAAGAGCATAATCAACTACAAAAAGTCGAAGATCATGACTATGACCTTCATCGAGAAAATATCCCGTGTGCTTTCTTTGCTTATTCCTAGCCTCATCTGTCTGCCTCTTAAAATAGAACTTAGCTTGATGGCCATTTTTCCCACAGTAAAAGAATTTAATGCCAGAAAATCTATTTGCAGACATACCTCTAAATGGTCTCTTTTGAAAAGTGGTATCGCCTTTCTTTTGCTGTTGTGGTTGTGGTTGTTTCCATTTGTATAGTTTCTTCTTCGCCATCAGAGTAAGATAGACACTTTGAGATCTCAAATTTTGTCGTCGCTCTTCTTCTTGTTGCAAAATTCCTGTCAGTTATTCAAATGCAGGGGCTTTATCCCTTGTTTCCAAGCCTGTGATGAACATCTGGTATTCATTCGTCATTCTGTTTAATGTAATTGTGACTAGATCAGAATTAGACACCTTCTCCCCGATGTCACCCAATCTGTCCTTCAAGTATTTAACCCTTGCAATGAATCCAGCATCAGATTCATTCTCCTCCATCCTCATTGAAAACAACTTGCTCTTGAGCGTCGTCCAAATCTCAGCAGACAATTTTCCATCTCTGATGTGTGGGATAATATTGTCTTTAACAGACATCTCTAGTAATACTTTTTCCTTGTTCTCCCTTTTATCCCAGTCTTGTATAAGTGCGGTTGTCCATGTTACAGTGTTTGCAATCTTCTCATCACCGTAGACAATCGACCACGTATTCACTCCTTCAAGCAATCTCTGTAGCTTGAATTTCGAACTGGTATAATTGGACCCTCGAGTTTGCTAGAATCGTTGAGATATGTTTCTATAAAGTTATTCATACTCGATTGATCGGATTCCAAACCCTTCGATGATTCTAACCAATTGAATAATTACAAGCTACACTAACAAAAAACTTCAATACATACCATATCCTAATCATAGATCTGCCACCGATCCAGCACGATTTATGTGGCTGCAACTTAGATCCGCCGCCGATTTGAAGATTGTTGTGTCTGTGACTCAGATCCACCACAAACGGGAAAATCCCATGTGCAGAACCAAAATAAGAGGTCATCACCCTTATGAGTAGAAAATCCGTGTCGATTTCTCAAAGGCTTGCGCCGATCGGCGCAATTGTCACGCAAAAAATTGTACCGACCCACCTTGTGCTCAAAAAATAATAACAATAATAATAATAATAAATAAATCAAAAAAGAATCTAAGACCTGTGAGGAACTTTTTTCCTCTTGTGAGTGAGGCGTTTACTACAGTCCACCTACTCCTTTGTGAGAATTGAAGCTCCTGTGTGCACTATAGCCATGAAGGCTCTGTAGCTATGAGGGCTTTGTAGCCATTAGGGCTCTAAAGGTAAATCAGGATCACCCGATTTGAGCTCTAATACAATGACAAAAAACTGAATTGAATAGAAAGGCAACTCCTAGGTGATTAATGCACCTGCACACAAATGGAGAGTACATTCTACATTACATGATCAAATGATACAACAATAAATACATACAAAGGAATAAGAAGTTGTAAACAAGCTCCTATAACCTAGGAACTAATCCTAACTTAAGGAGCTAAGTTACAACAATATAACCATTTCTCTATTAATACAAAATAATATTAATTATTTTCAACTGGTTTATATATTGAAAAATTCGAAAAATGGTTTAATAGTCATTAGATAAATCCTAATCAAGCTCCTTTTGGTAAAGTGGTAAAGTAGACTAAGTGTGTGACTAGTTCCTTGTGATAAAGTCGGCCCGTTCCTAGGAGTGTTACTAGGGATAGAAAAAACGACGACAAGAAGATGGTTTCCTAGACGGTGAGGGTAAATGTCCAGTGGAAAAAGCTAATCAGCGTAGAGTCAATGAACTAAATATTTGGAATAATTTTCACTAGTTTTTCTCGAGTTCGGTTCTAATATAAATGGAAAACTACATTCCCCTCGAAACTTTAGGCGGTGGGACACTCAATATAATAAATAAATTACAAACTTCTAAGTGAATTCTTTTGCATAGAGATTCATGCCCATGAGTTGTATGAGATTTTTTACATCAACTTTCCAGTGATATTCCATTCGGAAACCAATATTTCGTATGCTATAGGCCCATTAATGCATCATAAGAGAAGGACTCTGACACGTGGTTTAAGTGCCCATCCATGTGCATAATTTTCTCGGCCACCACTTTCAGGTGTATGAATGGTTTAATGTCCATTACGTATTCATCATCCATGGCGATGTTCATTATGGATCTAAAAACCATCATCATATGTATTCGGTCCTACCAAGTCATCTCCCATTTAATTGCCAGCTAAGGTTGAGCTGACAAGGATTTAGACCATTAATAGAATTTTAATACAATGGGTATATAATTTTAATTTTTGAAAATGAGAGGGAGAATTTATAGCATTAATTTATTTATCTGAAAATTTGAATTTAAGCGTGAGATTTGGACGATCTGTGATTACATAACAGTTCTTACATGTCATTTTGCGCCTGGGTGTCCCGTGAGTAAATTTGGAGAGAAATTGGAAGAATGGGAAAAACATCAAAGTTCGGCGGTTCGAGTCGTCAGTTCTTCGCTCACTAAAATTCTCTCATCTGTCAAAGCCCACCCTAAGATCAAAGCGCTCTGCGATAAATCCAACGGTGATAGCCTCAAAAATTATATAATCGACAACATTGATGAGTTTGAAACCCTTCAGAAGGAATTGTGGCGAAGTTGGTGATAAAGGCTCTCGAGAACTATGATTTTGTAGAGTGCGGCTTGACTCACATAGAGGAGAGGAGGCCCCAAATTTCTATAAATAGAAAAGCTCACATCTTACTCTTAGATTCCCTTTTCCTAGTTTTTGGTAACGATGATAGCCCTGTTGTTCAATCGGATGTAAAGGATTCAGACTGGAAGATTGCTAAGGCTTGGAGAAAATAAATTAAATTTGAGAAGTATACGGTTTCCACCGGTAAGGGGGATCTTAGAGCCTTCCTGAGGCTCTTGGCCTTGTTTAGAATTGCGGAAAATTATACGAGGGATGAGCTTTGGGGGTTACTGTTTGCTATTTCAAGCAGCGATCAAACTCCTACTTTGGGGGTTACCCACATATTGCCATGTTGTCTCGTTACGTGTGGCCAATGCACAAATCTCAGTTCCTCCTGATCGAGTGTTCGAATCTCAAAGAGAAGATTGCCACTTTGCATTTGGGTTCGTCTGTTTGAGATTTCTATTAGGGATTTTGCTTAAGATTTCAGATTTTCCGCATCAATTAGCAGTAACAGGTGTTGTGTGCCTTGAGAAGAATGGCAGGTGTTGTTAACTACGCATCTGCAGCTCTCTCGATTGTTGCAATGATAATGATGGGAGTAAAACAACAACATATGTATCTGCACCATCTCCCAGTCCAAACATGGAGGCGGGATCTGCTTCAATGGCCATCATTCCCTCTTTAATCGGTGCTCTTATGGCGTCATCTTGGCCTCTCAATTTTACTGAGATCTATTGCGGCTGATTTTTGGTGTCAGTAATGGCCACAAAATATCATAAGGAGGCGGACATTATGGTCTGGAGGTTATTCTTTTGTGGAAGAGAGACACTATTTTGTATGAGGTGCATTTATTTATTCATTTGTGTTTAACCATTTCAATAATAAAGTGATATTTCACAGTCCTATTGTATGCTGATAATAACATTGATTGGATTTGAGAGAATACTAGAATTTAACATATTCCAATAGCATTGGCAGATTTAGGGTTTCTGTTGTGCTACCGTGTTATTTGTAAATTTCTTGGAACAACATCATAGCATTGTGGATTTAGGGTTTTCTGTTATGTTAGCGTGTTATTTGTAAATTTTTTGGAACAATATCATATTATTTGTGTACTACTTTCAACTAGTTCAAATTCATATTCCATATAGAGCATAGCTTATTTGTAATCCATATTTATATCAAATGTATCTCATACATAAAATTAAATAAATAATTGAGTGTGTTTTACAACCATTTCCATTGGTTTGAGCGCAGTTAAAAGTGTTACATATGAATGTGTAACATAACGTTGAGGAAGAGTTTATTTCACATCGACATTATGCATATTCATACAAAATATTTAAAAAGAAAAGAAAATTAAATTCCCTTTTATATCCTCGTCATAAATTACATATTATCTCTATAACGTGACAAATCCAATATGGTAATCCCAATGTAAAAGGTAAGAGTTGCTAACTAATTCACAATGTCACCTTGGAGGGAAAACTCCAGTGTGAAGACTCAAGTGTGAGCATTTATTTTTATGGCATTTTGGTATGTAAAGAACAAAAAATTAATTATACAAGTCCAATTACACTTAATTATGTATTTAAATAGTGTAAAATAAGTAAAAATAATAATTGTAGAGAGTTGATCTTGGGAAAAAAAATACAATTAATTTTTCTCTTTTATTCATTGAGCTATGGCAAAGGAGATGTGATAATACCCATGACCACACACCCATAATACTCTTATCTAATTTCAACTATTTTGATTATTTAAGAAATCAAATATGAATCCTGGTTACCTTACTCATAAGCATAAGCATTATATCTCATTATTGTCGTGAAATAAGGAAACTTGATATAATTATGGCATCTTGGAAATACAATATGATTCTTGGTTACCTTACTCATAAGCATAAGCATTATATCTCATTATTGTCATGAAAGAAGGAAACTTGATATAATTATGGCATAAACAATTAGGTCACATGAGAAAAAAGGTCTTAAAAATCCTTGTTGAGAAAAATCTACTTCCATGTTTGAAATTCTATGAACTTTACCTTTGTGAGCTATATATATATATGGTAGGCAAGGAAGGGCTTCATATTTTAGAGGTGGCCATGAAAAGAAACCAAATCTACTAGTATTGACACACTTTGATGTGTTTAAGTGTTCAATATTACGTCATATATTTTCACATTCATAGATGATACATCCTAAACATTTGACATATTTCAAAATTTTCATGTTATTGTTCTTTCCTTCTTTTGTAGAGGATTAAGAATATCTTTAAGATATCTTGGTATCACCTAGATATTTCATTGGATTTATTATAGATTGCAAACATTTACACAAAAGAGCTTCAATTTAAAACACATTTTACTCATCTCTAATTTCATTAACTTTATTATAAATTGGAAACATTTAAACTTAATTTTTTTCAATTTAAAATACATTTCACTCATATCTAGGGCTAACCATGGAATTTTTTTTAATGATTACAAGCTTGAAACATTAAAATATTCAAAATGAATTTTAAATTTCTAACAATTTATCAATGTTATTATATATAATTCTTATATATAATTATAATAAATAAAGTTACTGAATAGTCTATTTAAAATTCATAAACCAATTAGAAACAAGTAACAAAAAATATTTATAAATTTGTAATTTATTCAGTTCTAACATCTAGTCTTAGTTCAAAGACAAACATAGAATATAAGATGGATTGGACATATAGGATGCCAAGTCCATGTATTTTAACATAAATTATAAACAAGTAACTCATTACCCATCGACACCATTATCAAATGTGCACCATATCTCTCATTCCTTGAAAATTAAACATGATACCTGGATATTGTGGCATTTGTGCAATTTCTCAAATCCCTCTCTCATCTCCCTGATCCAATTTGGGCCTCTCTATCTCCGATATAATAACACCACACAAATTCTATATGCATGAAGCTACAAGCACTTGTGACCCACAATTGAATAGGATGTCAATCCTGTAGCTACCATCCACATCATCATCCTCATCCTCACAAAGTCTCGATTTGGATATTGAAACCCGCTATGTGCAACCTCATAGAAGTATGTTAAAATAAAAATAAAATATTTTCTAAACAGAAAATAAATGTTGACTATAAAAAAACAAAAAAAAAATGCTATGAATATTTAATTAGTGGTCCATATGACCTAATATAACTTCCATGTAAAGTAATTAGAAGTAAAAAAAATAAAAATAAAAAAATATTTTAACACTTGGTATCTACTTCATAAATATCTATATATAGAAAAAACATGTGCTTGATAAAATGGTGCAATTCACCTATTATGTAAAATGGCTCAATTCACCTATCTTCTATATATGCACATATCTTTCGTATATGCACAAACGAATATTCGCATATACGAAAGTTGCACATATACAAAATTTGTGCATATACATAAATTGTGCATATATGGAGGATGTGTAGTACACATTAACTGAAATTGCACATGAATTATGTATTTGCACATATTCTATATATGCATAACTTCTGTATATGTAGAGTCTACCGTGTATGTATAGCTTATGTATATGTGCGTCCACCATATGTGCACAAATTCCATATATGTGCATATACGGAAGGTATAGATACACATAGTTTGTGTGCTACTTGAATCTTCATATATGCAGATATATTCCATATACGCGCAACTTATGTATATAGATATATACAAAAGTTGTGCATATATGGAAGTTGTGCATATACAGAAAATATGTGATACAAAAGGTGTGCATATATTGAAGTTGTGCAACTTTCATATATATACATCTTTCGTATATATACATTGTTGGCATTATAGTTTTAGAATTGGTGTCAAAAATCTCTTGGTACTGTCGATCATATGTTTGTGTGTTGAGTGCTTAGTGATGCATGATTGGTTGATGCTCTTGTCAGTTGGTAGTGATGTCAACATACCTATGAATAGACCTACCAGAGATTGTTTTCACACCATGATTCTATATGATGTTCTGGATTGTGAGAAACATGTGTTAATTATAACTGTTGTAAGTAGGTTCAGTTTGGCCAATGACGCTATCAATATGAACCCTAGAAATATTGATTTAAATTATAGTCTAAGGGAATGCTCAAAAAATATATGGGTAAACTGAGAAAAGTGTGAGTGACTTCACTTAAAAAAAATGGTATAGGGGTTTCATTTATATGGGAAAATCGTTCTCTAATATTATTCCCTTACCTAGGACTCAGTCTATGAAATAAGGATATCGCTTTACCTAATCTTGGTCACAATTACCCTTAAGAAGTTATATAAATCGCAACTGTAGCACTAGGGTGCTAGTAATGAGGGAGGGTTAAGTCAAACTTACCCATTAATCACCTGTACCCACGACGAAATACAGTGACTGATAAGGATTATGATGAATGTAATTGAATGGGTTATTGTTGGTCATCAAAATATGATGACAAGTAACTTAACTATGAAACACATAATTAGATTAAGATAGTATTGGTTAGGATTGATATAATCGTTGAAGACTAAATTTTATGCCAGTTATTGTTTTCAGTATTACAACTACAAAATCTCCACACATAAATACAATGTACAAGGGGTGCAAGAAAACAGATCAGACCCCTGGAATGTTGTTGAATCCTGCAACCATAATTTAACCGTATAATGCTAAGGAAAATTAAACAAAACAAATCATTCATATATATCTAAAGTATTATGATGATACGTAATTGAATGGGTTACTACTGGTCATCGAAATATGATGACAAGTAACTTAACTATGAAACACATAATTAGATGTCAATTGGAGGTACATGACACCAATTAAGATAGATTAATACTAGTTTTATTTTTAAATTATTATTTTATATTGTTTTGAATATTTTTAATTTTATATTGTGTTATTTTAAGTAACTAATTAATTTAAAAAAAATTAGTGTAGAAGTAGTTTGGAGAAAGTAGTGTGATAAGGAGTTGAAATGTTCAACTTTTTTGGTGAACACTTCACCCATCATCAAATACTCAAATACTTTTGGAATGGTTTTGTCTAAACATGTTACATCTTAGAGTTTTTGGAATTTTCTTTGGTGAAATCTTAACTTTTATCGTTCAAAATGAAATTTTGAGTGCATATATGGATTTGACACCTTGAAAAATCCTTCTAGTGAACACTTCACCCATCATCAAAAACTTTTGGAATGGTGTTGTCTAAACATGTTACATCTTAGAGTTTTTGGAATTTTCTTGGGTCAAATCTTAACTTTTGTTTTTCAAAATGAATTTTTGAGTGCATATATGGATTTGACACCTTGAAAAACCCCTAGTGCACTTAGATTGTAGAGAGTTTACAACTCAAATTTGTGCTTCCAATAAATTCTTGCCCAATTCTCTAAAAATTAGACAAAATTTTGCCACAATACCTTCCCAAACTAGAACAAATAGACTCCTTTTTAAAAATTATCGTACTTATTTTAAATTTGAACTCACCAAACAATTTGGCCCATCATGAATCCCTAATTATTTATTTTGAAGATTTGGTACTCAATTTTAAATTTCAGTGGCATTTATTTTTAGATCTCAATGTGTTGAATCAAATAAATATGGCCTAATATAAAAATGAGACCATAATTGTTTAGTAAAAAACATTTTAATTTACAAATAATTACAGAATCTCTAAAAAGTTTCCTTATCCAATATAAAACTCAAAAAATATCCCAAATTTAAAATATTTTTATAATTTTTTTTTTTCTCAAATTTAATAATACATTTTGAAATCATTAAAGTTTTCATCAAAATTATAAAAAAACCAATTTTTTATTTTTATTTTATATTATTATATCAAATAATTCACATTTATCTGACTAAAAAAAGTGTTTTTTAAAAGAATTAATATAATATATAATGATAAAAATCTGCATATATTTTTTCTAAATATTTAATTATTAAAATAAAATAATTTTTATAAATATTTAAAATTAATAGATTTTAATTAAATCAAAGAGAAAATCATTGGTGAACATTTTATTTTCAAAAAATACCAATATTCCAAAAATTATAAATTATATATTTGAAAAAAATAATCTAAATTTAAAAGAAAATTTGATGAATAATTTCACAACCTACAACAATTCATACCATATTTACGAATCCAATTTCATGGCTCCCAAACACTGAAGACTTATCACTTATCAGTGAATTAACTATTCACAAATACTTTTCCAGTTCCATGGCCATCAATCCGTCAAAGTTTGGAAAGGTTGTTCCACTCTAGAACATATAGACGAACCCGGCCATGACAGGCTGGGTGTTTAAAAAATGTTTGGGATGGTGATCGATTGGTTCTGGTCTGAGTGGAAATCAATCTTATGCTTCAAAGCTCAATCAAAATAGCAATGAACATAACGCTTTGGGGAAGGAAGGATACACTTGTAGGTAACTATAAATATAGAAAATGCATCGGTGGGCAACTGGATATTTACAAGAAAGAATACACCAACAAGTTAATCACTTAATGCACATTAGGATTAATGGCTTAATTCACATACACTGTTCGAATCGTGGGGGCCAATTCCTCTTTGCCAACACACAACCTGAGCTTATCAAAGGACTCTCTATCTCGTGTTTGTTGATCAGCCTATCGCAATTTTTTTCCAAGGTCGAGAAAACCCTCCTCATTTCCTCTCGCCTAACGTCGTTGTACGACGCCCCTTCATCTGAGTTTTGTGCCATTGTCAGAGCCTTTTCATAGGGCGATAAGTCAAACCAGAGCTTGAACTTCCTGCAGAACAAAGAAGTGAATAAAAGTGGTAGAGAAAATGGGTTCTCTAGTCTAAGCTCACCGTTTCAATATCAACTAAAAATTTCACAAATTGTTTGATTTCCTTAATTGAACCTACATCCACAAAACCCATCGAAACACAGTCAAGAAATATTATTGCAGATACATGTAAAAAACGGACTGCACCACGCAACACAACATTGAAATTCGCTTATGAGAGAACCTTCATCCTCATTCCACACGCCACATTCCATAGATCTTTACATGTGAAATTCCTAGAACTTGGAGTGGGTACACTCGAAGAGACTGAAATTCACCCTAGACCAGAAGACTCAGAACTAGAAATCAAGAAGACTCTATTGTTATATACTTCACCCCCCAAAAGAGGAGTGGGATCGACGAGAGATTGCTCTGGCTCGACCACTTCATCAACCAATGGTTGGGTCAATTGTTAAGAAAACATAAGAGGTTCAAGAGTAGAAGAACCTACAGAGTCAGACGACAACCTTTGTACCACATAAATCTCAGGGAAAAAATGAGGAAGATGATCTCCCTTGCATATCTCAGAAGGGAAATTAGGCTTAAATATTTTATGCCTAGGTTTCTGATCAACGTTAACACCCCCAACATGACTATCAATAGCTAGTGGAGGGTGTCCAACATGACTTGCAAAGGTTAGAGACTCTTTCCTAAGAGAGAGAGGAATTGTGCCCTCATCTTGGCTCACAAAATCGGGTGAGTCATCAACAACATTACTCATAGGGGTAGGTGACACATTACTAGTATGGTTGCCAATGACTAGAAGTACGCCCCCAACATGGCTTGCAGTGGCTGATGGCTCATATCCAACATGACCAATAGAGGTTGTTGATGATTCATGGAGAGAACTCTTCTTCTTCTTATTCGTCCTTTTTCTCTTCTTTTTATATTTATTTTCAGTTGAGTGGCACTACTCTCGTTTGGTGGGAGAGAAAGCTTCAAAAAGGTAGTAGACATTTGGGTAATCTACATTCCTCCTGGTCTGATTTTATTTCTGCATTGAAAGATAAATTCTATCCTTTGGGCTTTTGACAAAAGGCTTTAATGGAATGGACATATTTGAGGCAAGGCAAGGGCCAAAGTGTGCAAAGTTTCACAGAGGAATTTAGGAAATAAGCTTTAAACTTGGCCATTCCATTAGATTCACCTGAGACTATAACAAAGTATATTGGTGTACTACGTAGTTATATCAAGCGTTCTTTATTGTAGTTTGAGACTACTACTATTGATGTAGCCAATGTGAAGGCCATCCATATTGAAAGAAGGGGTAAACATGACACGGGGGATCATCCCAAGAAATCATCATCTGTGGCATTATGTCGGGGACTCCATATTTGTATGACAAGAAAACAGTTTTCTTCCTACATGAAAACAAATACAATCTCACGAAAGATGAGGTGGAGTATATTGTTAGGGATCATCATGCGAATATCAATGCAAATATTGTTAGCATAGGTTAGATGAAGAGGTTGATCAACTTCAACAAAGGTTTCATTCTCATGGTTGTGAGAGCAAAGGATGCAAAAGCATATGAAAATTTCCAAGATTGTGACCTTGTTCACAAGAAATAATTATATGGTATTGTTTCTAACTATTGTGGGGGTTTTCAGGAACCAAGTGGGTTACCTTCAGGAACAAAGTATACACTTTATCACTTATAGGATTGTCACTAAGACATTATACAATGAGGATATGCACACTACAATGGATAATTTGTTCCAAATTAGAGAACAAGTAAGGAAAACCTTTGCCAATATTCTTGTTTAATTTTCATATCCAATCCAATATTGGCTCTAAATCCTGGATATAACAATGGTTGGGATTGTGAACTCTTGAATATCCAAATCTGAATAGTTTTTGGTGTCTGTACAGGGACACTAAATTGTAAGTCACAAAGAAATGTGGGATCAAGTTTGTGATATTTGGAAAGTGTTTCTATGAACTTGGATGTGATTGGATGTTTTTGAGATATCTTTTCGGATTCCATATCTCTAGCATTGAATTTTTTAAAGGAAAGTAAACAAACAATTATTGTAATATGGTATTGAGATGCAATCTTTTCAAGGTGAGAAAATAATATAGATTAATTAAGGTGCAATCGAGATGAATTTTTCTTATAGAAAGAATTTTTATTTTTTTTAAGCATAAGAAACAATGATATTATGAACATGATTAATCAAATCCAACAATAAGTTTATATTTTTAGTTGTGAAATCAAAATCCAAGGACAATTTTTGATACAACTATTTCTTGTTGAGATGGAAACTTGTTTGTTGGAGAGTGAATAAAAAAAGTCAATCTAGGACCTCTTGGATTAGGTAGCCATCAAGGTGAGCCTTAGTTTCTCTTCTTTCTTACCTTCAATATGCTCAAATTGTGATTTTTGTGAACATGGAAGTAGTGAAAGTGTTAGTTTAAAGCTTCTCTTTCATCTAATTGAAACATTTTCCACCCTTACTTTAGTCATCACTTCATTAATTAGTTAACATTATAAAAGAATAAGTGAAGTTATAATAAAAAATTTAATGTTGTCTATGTTGAAATATTGTAACATCATATTATGTATAATTGTGCATACACAACTTGCAACTTGAATTTGAATAAATACATCATTCAAGTCATATGTTCACACTCTTTTACTTATCTCAACCAAAATGTTTGACTAATGAAAGAGTGAACACTATGACTCAAAAAAACAAAATGCTTCTATTTATATATATGGGTTGTCACATCTCCTCTCTCATAGTAAAATATCATGGAAATATAAAACATGATTGAAGACAAATTATTGTTTGATTAAACATCCTTCTTAGTTTCTAAATACAATTCCACATTTGTCCTTTTTGAAATTTATTTTGGGTGGTGTGAAAAATACCATGCTTCTTATAGATGAATCTTCATGTTCTTATGATTCTTCTAAGAAAAGTTAGAAGTCATTTATAAATGGCTTAAAAAATTATCAAAAATAATAAAACACGTGTAAATTAAAATTGAACAAAATATTAAGCATGTCAATTTATCTTGCATGTTTAATTACATTTATTCATTCAAGTAAATTATCCAAATCACTTCTAATATTAACGTGATAGCTTCATTAAATTTAACTAGTGTTAACTAGTTAAAGACAATTTGTTTAATTTTCTTTTATCTAGCAAGAAAAAAACTTAAATCATTACTGTTGATAAAACGAATTATTTAATTTGTTGACTTATTAATTAGGAGAAATTAATTAATGAAAAGAAAATCTTTTTAAGCTGATGGTAAAAATGTTTCCAAGAATAGGAGGTGGTTGGGGACAGTTGGAAAGACAATTACCTACTCCTCTGAGGATAAAGCTGAATCCCAGGGGAGGAGTAGGGGTTTTGTGCTATTTTGGTAAAGGGGGGTATTTTCTAGAGCTAGTTATGATCAGTTGAAAATAACTCACAGCATACCTTGTAAAACCAGACTTTCTGAGTTTGATTGGATTGGCCATTCAGAGGTCATAGCAGAAAGTGAAACAAATCCACTGTTAACTCGGGACACTGTCCAGATTCTGGAGCTAGGGGGCAAGTGGAGGACATAATAACCTCCCTTGATGGTTGGGAGGACCACAGCTTGAAAGAATAAATTCTAGATAAGTACAAAGACGTTTTAGTATGTTGTGTTATTTGTATTAATATGGAAATATTGTCTATAATAGATTACTATTATAAAAAATTACGGTAGGGGTTGAATACTAAACCTCTGTAGAATGGTAGATTATATTTTCATGTAAAGGAAAAGAGATAACTACTGTTGAAGGATACAGTTAAATGTTTAGACTGCAAAATATATCAAACCCTATGAAGAATACAGTGGGATTCTTTTGATTTTAAAGAAAACAAATAGTATTTTACATTGCAGGTAGAAACAAAACTTATGCAAATACAATTAAGAATGAATTAGGAAAGAAAATTGTAACTGTGATAATAAAAAACTGAATACAAGATGTACTGTATCATAATATACGTGTTCTTAACATTTAGAAAATGTGTCATCTCAAAAAACAAGAAACTAGAACTTGTGGTCCGAGGTTGGGGTGAAACCCTACCCCAGACCAACTGTTCTTTATAACCAAGGTTTCTATACACGGACTTTCATAAGGGTGGTCCGGTCACCGATTAAATACGTTATTAAAGAACATTATAAACAGAGAAATAGAACTTCGGCAGAAGTTAAATAACTATATGCAACTCTACTACAGAGAAACGAGAAACATTACGAAATTTCCATAGAAACCCTTATTACATTACTGGGTAATAAGAAAAGAATCTTTAGTAACAGTTATTACTATTAACAAAAAAATATTCTTTGAGAAGTGTACAAGACATAAGCAAGCAGGAACGCATACTTGAAATTCACACATGCAGGAGGTAAAATTTCTACTATTAATACCATTGCAGGGGAAACCAAACATTTTCATATCTGGATGAATATACAAATGTATTGTGGAAAATAAGAACCAAAATAAAATGTATTATATTTCACTCTGCAAACCAAGTAAGAATGTGCTTGAGAATGTTAACAGTACTGCTAATTTAAACCCTTTTTCCTCTCTATGAAACTTGTAATAAATCTGAGGGATTAATCTTTTAAATATGTCTCAGAATCGAGTTCAGGGTGAATTAAGCATAACAACAACTAATCATTATAGAGTCCGAGGAATTTTAAATCTCATTATCAGAGAAAAACAAATGAAATGAAACGGCCCAACGATAGAAATCTGGGAAAGCGTGAGACCGAAACCAAGGGTTTCGTCTCCCATTGGAATCGGGGTACCTGTGTATCATCGAAGTAGGAGGAAACAAATCACGACTGTGATGCATGTAAACAAAATCGAACTGCAAACGTTATGCAACAAACCTGCAAAGGTTAAAACAAATCAAGTAATGAGGGTAAGCGCATATGAACTTAACCAGAATGCAAAAACAGAAACCCTCATAGAATGTAAATGCCAGCTAGGGTATTTTACCTAAAAAAAACGGAGGAGTCTCGGCTGCCAAGGCCTGTGAACATTAAATAAAATGCGGAAATAAGCCTCCCAGAACTAAGGTTTACCATATACATATACTTCGTAAACAGAGATAGGAAAACAAATACATCTCTGAGATTATCAAACAAAAACATGTGAAAACTCTGCAATAGAGCCAAGAAATGATATAAAACATAACAACAAATTATAAACACAGTCATGCCTTTCCTGAAAACCTACTCCGGTGAGCATTGCAACAGGGTAACGACACCTAAACCCTCTGCCGCTAGGGCACGATCATAAATTGAACTCTGCGGATTAAATCGGCGGGCATCCTTACTGTCAGCAGTAGAAACGAATCGAGCCATGTTCAAGAAATCTCCCACAAGGAGTGCCAAGCAAAACGGCAAGCAGATTTATGCGAACAGAGGCGGAGAAACCATAGGGTTTCGACGAAATGGAGCTCAAAACCGGAACTCCCGCCCAGCCAAATGCACTAAAATACTATCAGATCCGAGCTCATGGATTCAAAAAGATTCCCGCAGCAAATCCCAAAGAAATCTTAAGGGATATGGCAGCTGTCCCATAAAAAGTAAATGCGCAGTACCGCTGAGTCAAGTGGAGTTGACAACCAGCTCCATATACTTAAATGTCTTATGCCAAGTGGATTGCCACCATAACCGAAACATGCAGATAACCTAGGTTAAACACTTAGGAATAACATTTGTAAGTTTTGTAGAAAAATCCATCAGCTGTAATATCAATGCTGCCATGTGTCATTTGAATGAACCTATGTTTATAAAGTATCATCGGTAAAATTAAGTGCGCAATGTTATTATTATGTTATGAATAGTAAATCCGCCCTTAGCATTAATATATATACATAGTAAGGCCATTAAATTTTTTTTTTCACTGTTGTATTTTTATGTGCTTGGTATTTGACAATTAATGGTGTCCTTTAACTATTAATAATTAGAACAAGTCAAGAAACATCATATTATTGATAATTTTGTCATTAAAATTTTACGTAATTGGAAATTTATACTAACAACTACATTCATAAAGTAATATATAAATTTACTTCATATATAATAATCAAATATATCAATCCTTATTCCATAATTTTCATTCAAAATTAAATATTCATTTTTAATTACTATCAACTCAATTAAGATAAAGTTACTTTCGAAATCTATCACTGATAGGCTTTAGCCCACTCAGATGAACTAATGTTCAACTAAATTCAAAATTTCAAATGAATAAATTAATATAAAAATTCAAATTAACTGCCCTCCATTTCAAATTCAAATTCAAATGGTAAAGTCATCTTAATAGTATTAAGTACAATGCATTTGTTTAAATTGCTGTCATCTCAACCTGCGCTGGCAATTAACTAGGAGATGACTTTTTGGACCGAATCCCATCCACAGTTGATGATAATAATTTAGATCCATCATACACACGGCGGATCATATTGCATAAGCCATGGATGATCCATTACCAGAGGACCGAAAGTTGGAAAGTATTGGCCGGAAAAATTATGCACACGTTTGAAGTTTTATATCTGTTGTTAGACTTGTACTCCTTACAGTGTATTAAATAGCGTATAGCCTTGTAAGCGAGGCTTATTTCTTCTGCCTGGCGCATTTATGGGTGTGCCTAGGCAGGAAGGGCGCGGCCTGCGCAGGAAACGAAAGGCGCGCCTGCCTGGGCCGCATCGTTCTTGCCTAGGCGCATTTATGGGTGTGCCTAGGCAGGAACAGCGCGGCGCAGGCAGGAAACGAACGGCGCGGCCCAGGCAGGAAACTGCACCATTCCTGCCTAGGCGCATTTATGGGGCCAGGCAGAGGAAATAAGGCTCGCAACTTTCTATTCCATTGCATTTCCTTCCTGGCGCATTTATGGGCCCAGGCAGAGGAAATAAGGCTCGCCGCTTTCCATTCCATTCAGGACTCCAATGCTTCGCATTTCAGAAACAACAACGACCGCATCACGAGGAACAGAAGAGTCAAGACTGAATGTTGGCGCATGCATTTAGGTTTTGAATACAGTGATGGAGTACATCTATAATTGCATTGTAACTTTTGTGCTTTTTTAAAAAATCTGCTCCGCTAAATGGCAGCAGTTAATACGTTAATATACATAATTGCGGGGAAAGGATTTCCGTTCCATTTGAAAAGAGTATCTCAGAATTCCCTGCCCACGAGGAACATCGATTTTTTCAGGGCTACGAGATATATTGGGTAGAGTATCTCAGAATGTTGTTTTCAGCGAGGGAGACGCGCCTGAAGCGCAAAGAAAGATCATACATGTCAGATGGAGAGGGGACATGAAAAAACTGGATCAAATGAAGATAGGCCGTGGGAACAACGAAGGACCAGAATTAGTTGCACAGACACAAACAAAACAAAAACAAAAAAAAACCGTTATGTAAAAGTATAATAAGAATTTATAATATAAAAATTTAGTGTTTACTAAATATAACTATAACAATTGGGCATTTAAAAATTCTGAATTTAATTTACAGTTCACAACAATTAATATGCCTATTGTAAAAACTATTATTTTAAAAAAGTTATTTTTAGTGCGGGAGAGTATAGATTGTATTTATAAAGGAATTTTTAAAAAATTCTGATGTGAGTTTACAGTTCACAATTATTAATATAAATGTTTATACGAATTTTTGATGAAAATCACATGTAAGAAATTTTTGTCCACAAGTTTCGAACCAGCTAGTTTGACAAAAATTTCTTACATATGATTTTCATGAAAAATTTGTATACACATTTTATGGATCACAGAAGCCAAATTCTTAATATGAATGTTGTAAAACCTAATATATATATAAATAAATAAATATATATGTTTTTTTTTTATAGCATTAGAGTATTGATTGCATTTATAAAGGAAGTTGGCATTATTGGTTCACAAGAAGTGTGTTTTTCCAATGATTTTGGAGTACGGCCTACAAGAAATTATAGAAACCTAATAAGTGATTTGTTTTTTTTAATATTTTAAAAATATAGTTATAAAAAGTATTGGCAGTATCTAGAGATATACTTTGATCTTATTGCATCCTAATTGAAAAACAACGTCTAATAATTCTAAATCTTTTTGGCCCCAGAATGATTTTAAAAAGATATAAAGAAAACACTAATAATTTTTAAGATATAAATTTATTCACAATTCATTAATAATTTTATTTTTAATCATATAATTAATTTACAAAGTATTTTTTTTAAATGATTTCATACTTATAAAAAAAATATATAATTCTATCATCTAAAATGAAAAACTAAGAGACTCATTCATATATATAGATATATCATCTAAATTAGAGAATTCTCTTGATCTATTCTCTAAATAAATCATTGTTAAAAATTGTACTACCTCCAATAATAATAATATCTTAAAATTGTAACTTAATTAAATATTAAATAAATTAAAACCAATAAAAAACATCTTAAAAAATAGAGAATAAATCATTGTTAAAAATTGTACTACCTCCAATAATAATAATATCTTAAAATTGTAACTTAATTAAACATTAAATAAATTAAAACCAATAAAAATCATCTTAAAAAATTTAATTAAAATATTAAAATCCTTTTATATTATTTTTTTCATAAACTCTGTTTATTATATAAAATTAATACTTCATATTAATTTATAATTTTAAAAATTTTAATAAAACAAATTCTATTTTAATAAATAAAGTTCAAATAAAACTATAATATATTAAAAATGATATATTATATGTTATTTCTTATCAGAATATTAGAAAAATATATAGTATATGTTATTTCTTATTGGAATGTTAGAAAACTTATTTCTTATCAGAATATCAGAAAACCATATAATTTTACATTTTTAGAGTTTAAAAAACCTGCAACTTTAAGTTCAAAGAAATCCTGCATATATAGATGAATATTGTGAATGATATACCATAGATGTTCTAAGCTATTTTAAATGGACAGATTTATACTTGAGGTTTCTAGTTACAAATTCATAATTTTCCTGCAATATCTATCTAAGTATTTTATGAAGGTCCTTTTTTGCATTCATTTTTAATGAATTCAAGTTTTTACAAAATTCTAAAAAAGCAATTTTTGAAGGGTTTTTCCAAAGTGTTTTTAATAATTTTTTTAAATAAAATTGTCTAGAGATTTGCTGAAATTACAAATTTAAATTGTTAATTACAAATTTGAATTATAAAATCTTAACAATCCAAATATCTAATTAAAAAAAAATGCTAAATTCATATATACACCTTAAAAATCCCTTTTAAACAAAAATACATAAAATTTCACAAAAAAATCTAAAAAAAAGCACTTTAGGCACTTTCACTTTCAGCACAGGCACTTTTAGTTTGCAGATAACTCATATAGAATAGATATAAAAATAATGACCGTCCATTGGTGGCCTGGTTGGGCCACGATGATAGATGGAAATAACAGAGAGAGATAAAACAAAACCCAGATCCATATCAAACCAACCATATAATATTTAGATGGAAAATATGTATCATTTATACAAACACTATAGATATTTAATTGTCCACGAACTTCGGTTCAGATGGAAAGCTGCACAAGCTAAACCATGAAATTCGTGCTAATCCCTACAGAATCATCCATGATATTTTTGAAGTGTGACTTCATTTATCGTAAAACCCTAGCGCGAGGCACGTTGTCGGAATCAGAACGATCTTGGTCGAGTCTCTGATGGCTCACTTGAGCTGCTGCATCTTCTAACATCTGCTCGGGCGCCACCTGGCTACAATAATCCTCCCCTGGTTTCTGTTTTCCATTTTTCTGAAATAGGAGGAGAAGAACTCCACATTCTCTTTCTCCAATTCATTCCACACTGCAAATTACAAAATAGGGATTTCAATTGGTGTAAAGCAGCAGTGTGTAGGGTTTATAATGAAATACCTGTGATGGTTATTGCAGGTAGGATATTGGCGTGCTTTGAAAGCGCCTCCACACATTCTCTCTGATCCATGTTGAACACAAGGCATTTTTCAATTAAGTGTTGCACCAACTACATCATCAGCACTCTCCACGCATTTTAATCCAAAATCTATGAAGAAATTTAGGGCACTTCTAATGGTTGCGATTAATATAATTTGATTACAGGGTTATGATCGAGGTACTCACCAACAGAATATATGAAGATGAAGAAGATCCATCGGGTTTGCGAGGGCGAGGTGCTGCCGCAGGTGCGGACATTTTACGGTACTTGAAAAGCTGCAGCTATTATTATTTCCTTTTGTGACAAATTCGATGAAGAGGGGAATGAAATCTGAATACAAAGAGGGAAAGCTGAAATTCAGATGAAAATGAGATGCTGGTTGGCAGGCTGTATTGCAGCACACCCACGTGGTGAGTTGAAAGCTATTGGTTGGCATTAAGCTTGTGGGTAGGATAATTATTAGCCGTAGTCTAACTAGCCAGAGGAATCGCCCTGAAAACCATGAAAATTTCGATAAGATTTTCAGAAAATCTGGCAGGAATTTTTCTAAATCCATGTTATAACTATAAAAGTTTAATATTTTGGGTGTCCTACAGGTTTTTGATGGTGCTGAATCCATTTCCAATGTCAAAATCAGAATTCAAACACTCTTTCTGCAAGATTTTTAAAATTTTTTTGGCCCAGATTCCAGCCAATTTTGACCGTCCGGGCAATTCCTCCGGCTCGTTAGACGACTCCTAATTATTAATTTACTATTTTGATGAACTATCCATGTTATTTGGTGCAACATGTATAGGCGATTTGTGTGTCCCGTGGTGTGGGGTCCACCAGTATCTGACTTTCGTTTGAGACGCCGTGCCGTGGTCGGCCAACTTCCTTGCCCATGGATCCATCAGTATGTTTTAAGGTTTTAGTACCCAGGAATTTTAAAATTTTGAAATAATAAATTTTATTTATTTATTTTATTAATTTTTTTTTTGTAAATTATGTGGGACTTTTCTATTTTCTATTTATAATTATAGGGCAGGCTATAATATATAAAATTCTTACTGTGGCTTCAACCTGTTCGTAGGAAATTAGGTCTGTTGGCTATCTGAGTGCATAGAAAGCATGCTAAAATTGAAATTGTCTCATCCTTCTATATGTCGCATTAACTATCTGTCCTACTACTGCAATATGTTCAAGTTTATGACATAGAATAAGTTCATATACTGTCAAAAAATACATAGAAACAAAATACTATAAAGTCTAGCCATCTGATGAGGAAACGGGAGCTGGGTCCTTCACATTTGACCCAGGGATGTTTACTTGCTGCATCTGCTGGAGAAGCTTCTCCATGCGTCCTACCCTGTCATCCATTCTCTGGATGGGGTCGGTTGCTTGATATTGTGTAATTTTAATATGCTGCAGCTCGCTTTAAATATCCTCCAACAGAGCTTTGAGATGAGGTTCTATCTTTGGCTGGCCTGCTTTGGCCTGGGCAGGCTGAAAACTTTGCATAGCTTTTGCAATAAGACATTTCACTAGCGAGAATGTATGAATGGTCTGATTAAATAGGGTAAGTCGATAGAGTGGTACAATGTGTGTAATAATTTTCGGTGAAAATCACATAAAATAAATTTTTGTCGACGCGTTTTGATCATCATCATAACAAGATGAGAAATCTGATCAGGAAACCAGTTTAAGTAGATCAGGGCATCTCCAACTAGCAGTTGGAAAAACGACTAGTTTTACTAGAATAGGAAGAATTTTATTTTTAATATTAATTCTATTATATTTTAAAAATTTTAATTATATTTTTATTATAAATTCTATATAAAATAAAAATAAAATATAAAATCAAATCAAATCAAATAACTAAATAAGTAATAATAATAATACTTCATTAATCAATTAATTTAAGATTACTAAAGAGGTAAGTTTCCCGATTTACAAAAAAAATTAAAAATAAATAAAAATAAATAAATAAATAAAAATAAAAAATAAATATAAAAATAAATAAACAAAAAATAATTAAATAAATGAAGAAAAGTATAAATAAATAATACTAATAAAAATAAAAAATTAATAAAAATAAATAAATAAAATAAATAAATAAATAAAATAAAATAAAATAAAAATAATAATAATAATAATAATAATAATAATAAAATAAAAATAAAATAAAAATATATATAAAAAATAAAATAAAATAAAATAAAAACAAAACAAAAATACTAATCGAAACCAAATTAATAAAATAAAAGGAGAATTCATCTGAAGAGAGGAATCAAGATCGAGATAGGAAAGACGATAAAAAAAAAAAAAAATAGCTAAGAGTGAAGGGCAGGAATCCAACATCTGCTAACATTCCACCCATCATCCCTATTAAGGTTAACTGGCCTCTTTTCTATTTCCAAGGCTTCCCTCAACTTTCGGTAGTAGAAGTGGTCAATTGTTGCAATAACCTTAGTATCTTCAATACAAATATGGTGATTTGTTTTTTCAACATGCTGTGCCAAGGCAGAGGACCGAGATCTACCATGTCTAAGGTCAACGACATGTTCATGAATTCTTTGGTTAATTGATCGACCAGTTTCACCAATGTAAGGTGTCCCACAGGAACACGGAATCAAATAAACACCCTTACCATCCATCGGGCAAATCGGGTCTTTAACAGATCTAAGAGAACTACGAATAGTGCAGAGAGGCTTGAAAGTTGAAGAGACATTATGTTTCTTCAAGATTCTTGCGATTTTATCAGTAGTACCTTGGATAAAAGGAAGGTGAACTCCTGATGACCGATCGCAAGGATCTTTCTTAACCTTAGGACCTTTCTCAGCTTTTTGAAAAGTTCTAAGACATTGAGTCCTGCTATAGCCGTTCTTACAGAAGACATTAAGGAGATGGGATTTTTCACCTTCAAAGTGGTTCACATCTGAGATTCTAAAGGCTCTGGTGACTAGGGTACTGAGAACCCTAAGCTTCTGAGCCGGGAAATGATGAGAACTAGCATGTAAACACTGTTCAGTATGCGTCTTCTTTCTAAAAACTTGATGAGAAAAAGAACCATCATCATTTCTCGAAAGAAGGACATCCAGAAAGGGCGGGCTACCATCAACTTCGAATTCCATTTTTTATTTTTATTTTTTATTTTTTTTATTATTGTTACTATTATTATTATTATTATTATTTTATTTTATTTACTTATTTATTTTATTTATTTTTATTAATTTTTTATTTTTATTAGTATTATTTATTTATATTTTTCTTTATTTATTTAATTATTTTTTGTTTATTTATTTTTATTTTTATTTATATTTATTTATTTATTTATTTTTATTTTTATTTTTTTTAATCGAGAAACTTACCTCTTTAGTAATCTTAAATTAATTGATTAATGAAGTATTATTATTATTACTTATTTAGTTATTTGATTTGATTTGATTTTATATTTGATTTTTATTTTCCAACGGCTAGTTGGAGATGTCCTGATCTACTTAAACTGGTTTCCTGATCAGATTTCTCATCTTGTTCTGATGATGAACCACACTGGTTGGTTCGAAACGCATCGACAAAAATTTCTTTTATGTGATTTTCATGAAAAATTATTACACACATTCTATGGATCACAGAAGCCAAATTCCTAATAGAGTGGTACAAATTATTACAAGGAGACATGTATTTATTTTTCAGAAATGTTTTTCTGTTTTGGACTATTAACTTATTTCCTTATATTTAAAGAAAACCAGTTTTTAGTTAAACAAAAACAATTTTAGAGTATATATAAGTCTTAGTGGTGGAGATGTATAGTTTTATTATTAAAAAGTTTAATTTAAAATGTTACCAAAGTATGTTTATTTTGAAATAAGTTTTTTTGAATTTTAATTTAATTATCAATAATTATTAAGTGGATGACCAAGGTTTAACTTTTATAGAATAATTTAGGTATTAAACTTTGAGATTATTTGAAATTAGTTATGTTCTTTCTATTTTTTAATTATATTGATTCATTAAAAAAAATTCATATGAAATGACTTATCATTTTTTTGAACTGTAATATATTTGAATGCTTATTTATAGGTTAAGAATTTCCTTAATAAAATAAGAGTAAATCTTCATGTTTAAGAATCTTGTTAAATCTTTTTTTAAATGAATATATGTTTCAGTTATATATTAATTATTCTTATAATTAATAATAATTACTTAAATAAAGTTATAATTTAGTTAGCTTTTATGATGTTTTTAATCTTGAGGTGTTTCATGAAGTAAGTGCATTGAATAACTATTATAAGCTTTGGAGTTTTTTGCCGTAATTTGTGAAACATTTTTTTTGGCTAAATCATGGTCAAATCCAAATGTTTAAAATGTGTAGTTGATTCCATATATGGATTCAACACCCCAATAATACTCCAAGCATTCAGATTGAGGAGAATTTACAACTCAAATTTTTAATTTTAACAAATCTCAACATAATTCTAAACAAATTCCATGGAAAAATCCAAAACATATAATAGGTAGACTACTACGAAGTGTTTTGATGTTTATAATAAATTGATTTTCATATACATTTACCAACAATTTAATATATATAATTCTACTAGTCATACCACTAAATTTGAATGTAAGTTTTTCCAAGGAAATACATTGTAACAATATAATACTTATAATATATAATAATCCCTATTTTTATTAGTGTTTGAAATTAAAACATATATATATATATATATATATATATATATATATATATATATATATATATATATAATGAAAAGTAAGAAAATTTTGGACAAAAATCGCATCAAGATGAAGAATCAGATCTTGCCATCAATTTAAATAGATGAAGAGAAAAAATATATTGTTATTATTGTTAAAGAATATTTTGAAAATAAATTGTGTAGGCGGTTTTGACATGTTTAATTTTTCAAGTGAGAACTTTTACTTTTTGTACTATGAGATAAATAAAGTTAATGTAGTAGAAAAGAGTGGGAACTTTTTGTACTATGAGATTAATAAATTTAATGTGGTAGAAAAGAGTGTTAATGAGTAGATTTTTAAATTATGCACATCTCACAACTCAAATTTGTGATTCCAATAAACGTAAAAATCATAAATTGTTGTATAAAATTTGAAAAAAACCATTATAATTAATTATTAAAATAGATATAAATAATAATAAATATTAAAAAAGACAAATGATATAGTGACAACAAGAAATATTTTAATTGAGAGTTTAAACTTTAAATTAATTAATATTGAAAGCTAGAAAGTTAATTTCCAAAAACTTGTTAATGTGCATGTATGAAATGTGAAATTAATTAAAAATGAAGAAAACAAAAATGAATCATATAATAATAATAATAATAATCTAATATTAAGAGTAATTGAATATTAAATTGGTGCATGAGATATTTTATTTGTGAAAGCAGTGATTACTACAATTTATATAAATATCGATATTTTATGTCCTTTAAATTTGAATATAATCTCTTACAAAGAAACACATAATCCTATTCAATATATATATATATATATATATATATATATATATATATATATATATATGGCTAAGATAAATACATCAAAGATACAAGGTAAATAGATTAAATATGAATAAGACAAAAAAAAATGGATGATATATATTAATTAAAATGTTAATAAATTAGTTATAAAATGATTATGAAGAAAAGTAAAATCATGATAACGAACCAAAGAAGATGGGGTAAAAATTGATATAGTCAATTAAATTCAATTAGAAAACAATATAAATTAATTAATTAATGATTAAGGTCTATCATGTGTTTTCAACCTTGATTGTGTTTAGAAATTTAGATATGACATCAGTGAGAATGGGTTGAGCTAAGAATTTTGTTTTTGTCAAAATAAAATAGGTTATTAGATTTAAAGGAATTTGGTTAATAATATTTGATTTAATGATGTCCATAATATTCTAAAGAGGTTTTTAAAAGATTTACTAGTTTGGTCTATGTATGTTTTTCCATAGGAGTAATAAATTTGGTAAATTTATTAGGATATTAGCAACAAAATATGTATTGTCCTTGCATAAATAATCTAAAGTCATCCACCTAGATATACTTGAGTCCAAAGTCTTGAGTTCCATCCAAGTACCTTGGAACTCTTTTTGCAGTAGACCAATGACCCTCATAAGATTTTAGCATAAACTTGGAAATGATTCCAACAACAAATGAAATGTTTGGTTTGGTAGTAGTAAGGTAGTTAAGACTTCCTACCCTCATAAGGTTTTAGCATAAACTTGGAAATGATTCCAACAAAAAAGGAAATGTTTGGTTTGGTAGTAGTGAGCTAGTTAATACTTCCTATGAACTGCACGTACTATGTTGCATCCTCAAATCCATTTCATTCTTTGGATGTGAGCTTTAAATTTTGTTCCATTGGAGTGGTCAAAGGATTTCACTCATCCATGTCAAATTTTTTCAACAAATCTCCAATGTACTTCTTTTGGGAGCGGAATATAAACTTTTGATGTTGGGTTACTTCAATACCCTGATAATAGTGAAAATATCTCAAATATGTCATCTAACAACCTTTCCTCAATTATTTCTTTATGGAATGTACTTTTCATTGTTCACTATCATCAATGGATCATCTACATACACCACAAGCTATACAACAACTTTTTTCCAACGTTTTTGAAAAACAAAGTTGCATCATCAAAGATCATACTGTTTGAAATTTAGTTTCAGGAGATGCTCAGTCAATTTCTCATACCAGGCTTGCGGTGCTTGTTTGAAGTCATACAAGGATTTGATAATCTTGCATACTTTTTCTCTTGTCCCTTCACAACAAGTCCTTCTGGTTGACACATAAAAACATTTTCTTTCAAATCTCCATTCAAGAAGGAAATTTTTACATCCATTTGATAGACTTTAAATCTATTTTGAGCTGACAAGGCTAAGAGAGTGTAGTTCATATCCCATTTTTTTCGTGGGCGCTACAAAATTTTCTCCTAATCGACCCATTATTTTTGTGAAAAAAAAATTTCAACGAGCCTTGCTTTATGCTTGTAAAGTGAGCCATCTGCTTTATAATTTTTCTTGAAGACCCCCTTGCAGCTAATATGTTTGGTTCCAAATAGAGGTTTCACCAGCTTCTAGGTTCCATTGTTTATCAGAGCATCATACTCTTTTGCATTGCTTCTTTCCATTCATCATGAGAAGCAACTTCTTTAAAGGAAGTTGGTTTGAAATATGCAAACAAATTTAATTCACAATCATAATAAACATCCATATCAACAACTGAATCAGAATTGTCTACATCAACTTCATTCTATCTAATATAAATTCATGTTCTTGTCTTTCTAACCTCATCTGGATGAACACTTTCAAATGCATTAGTGAGCCACTTTGGAGGACCTTTTTGAGATGGCTTAGGTTGTTTAATTGACTAAGATGGGGTTGAATCAAGATTTAACCTTCCAATTTTCTCAATCACATCACTCAAAGTGTCTTCTTGATCAGTACTTGGAGCTTCATGAGGAAGAGAGAGTGATTTAGAAGGATATTCCACAGATTGAACGAAGATAAGGATCTCCCTTTCAAGATGTTGAATCTCATTATCAAATTTCTAAAAATATTTTGCATGCTCGAATATCTTCAAGCAATCAAGTTGTTAATCAACAACATTATTAGAGTTGGAAGGTTCAAGAAAAAATACATCTCTAGACAATACAATATTATTATTTATTTCATCATAGATACAATGTGCTTAGGAGGTATCTAAGCACCCCAAGAAGATACACTTTCAACTCCTAAGTTTGTTTCTTTGTTCCTTAGGTATCAAGGAATAACAAGTGGAACCAAAAAACTTGAGAAGCCTCACTAAAGGAATGTGACCATACCACAGTTCATAGGGAATATTTTTTTGAGAGAATGAGATGGAAATTTGTTTTTAATATAAAATTCTCATAGAATTTCATTAGCCCCAAATATCAATTTTAATTTTTTGAAAAGCATCATTAAATGTACCAAATTTAAGATTGTCATATGCATGCTTTCAAAAACACCATTTCATTGAGGATTATAAGACACAATTGTTTCATGATGAATCCCATGCTGGAAAAGACATTTTTCAAAATTATTTAAAGCATATTGTTTTCCATTATCGATATGAATAGATCCAATATGGGATTGTGTATTGTTTTCGATCCATGCATGAAATTTTTTGAAAGTTTCAAAAGCTTCATATTTTTTCTTAAACAAATATACCTGACACATTCTGGTGTAGTTATCAATAAAAGTCATCATGTATTTATTTCCATTTGCAGAAGGAATAGGTATATGCCCACACAAGTCATAATGAATCAATTCAATCATTATACATGCTCTAAAATGGGAATCATGAAAAGATTGTTTGTTGTGCTTTCCTAAGATACAAGAATCACATTTCTTTTAAGTTTCCCGGGAATGGTGGGAAAACCAATAACACTATTTCTCTTAATAAACAAAGAATGTCATAGTTCAGATGTCCAAATATAGCATGCCATAAGAGACTGGATGGTAGTGTAAATTTATCATATTGAGAACTGTATGTAAATTTTTTGCATGAGCAGAGGTTCCTAGCAGCTTCAAGAGCCTTTCTTATTCTATCTTAATCATGACAAGTTACTTTCTGATTCTTTTCTCACCTCAAACTTGTCGTCAAACAACTGAATGGAATGTCCTTGTTGGTGTATGTGAGCAAGGAAAACAAGTTTCTACACAACTCTTGGAGGTAGAGAACATCATGTAGAGGGAAATTCACCGTGACGAGGTAGTTTGAGCCTAATGGTGCCAAGTTTTAATGGCTTGAGTTTTGAATTGTCTGTAAAGTAGATTGATCAATGTACATTGTCACTGAAATCTTCAAAGAAGTCTCTTTAAAAGGTCATGTGGCATGTTGTTCCTGAATCAAGAACAACCCATTACATATTGTGCAATCCCAAGTCTCAGCCTTCATCCTTAGCCACTGAGATTGCGCAATGTGCATTCTCTCCCAGCCCACTGCCTAGACTAAACTACACATTGCACAATATCAAGCCTCAAGCTTCGATGGTGGTTGTTAGGACTGCACAGTGCACAGTCCCCTCATCTAGTCAGACCATCTTCCCAGCAAGATTTGTACAATCCTTCTGGTCAATTTCCCAGTGCATGCATGAACATGTCTTGAAAGTAGTTTTTCTTATAACTGATATTTTCTTATCGTTAATGTATTTTTGTCCCACAGGTACAAAAATTTGTGAGCATCTCTCTAGCAGTCACTTTCACAGTGGAACCTAATAGAGATACCTCAAAGGAAACCATTGAAATAAGTTTGGGGAAGTAGTTGAAAAATTTTCGGCTAAATTTCCAGTTTATGTGGACACTCAGTTGTTGGTAGATAAGGGATCAAAACTAACATGGAATTATATAAAAAATGATCTCACAAAGGACTTTCAGTCAGATTTGGAGGGAAGACAGGCGTATCTTAGCATCAGGTAGTCAGGACTTTAACAGGTTGCATGCAGGTATCCAACCTTCCCATGTGCATATGTGACGAGATGGGTTGTCTCAAACACTAATAAAAAAAATATGACATTTGTTGTAGACAATTCCTGTCCTCCTAGAGACAGCCTAGAGTTTCCATAGACCAGTGCCTAGGAAATCTTAACATAGCAAGGAGCTCATAATATAGCTTGGGTGTCAATCCAAATTCTCTCCTGCTATCTCTTGTTAAGCAAGGAAAATGATTCAAATGGGACCAGAAATTACAGAAATTGCCACAAAGAAAGTAAGATGCAGAGACAAGATGCAAAGCCCTAATATAAAGGCATCAGACAGTTAAGAGACAATTTACTGTAAAGAGGGACGATTAAACTAATATATCACAGAAATCAGATATCAGAAAGCTATGCAGGGAAAGAAACATAAGAAGATATTAGCTAACCTTGGACTGATACCCAGATACACAACAGAACCATGCATGGGCTTAATGTTCTAAGAATCCATACATGACAATGGCGTTTTAAAAGCACCCTCCCAAAGCAACCAATATAGCAGAAAATATGGATGAAAGGAATAATGAAACAGTATGCTATGCCTGAGCCATATTTAAGGCGCTTGAATGATCTAAGTATGGGCATCAACTAGGATGAATCATTATCAGATCAGTGAGCCACCCGCATTCCAGTAACATAACACAAGAAGAAAGATGAAATGGAATTATGTATTAAACACATGAAAATAAGTTTACATACTGTGAGATATCAAAGATCAGAATCCTCATTACAGATTGAAATCCTCCTCACTGAGACCTTACAGGCTTTGAGCCTTCACACAGAAGCTTTACAAAATATATACAAAATGCCTTTCTCAGCACAATTTTCTGATACAAGTCTGGAACCCTTACAATGTCTTTCTTTCTGGTTTTTATAAAAGAGAAACAGAAAGCTCTAGAGAATGAAGGTAGGTGAAGACATTAAATTGCTTAATTTGAACAAAATGGCGGAAAGACGCCTGCCCATACTGCTTGACGGCGATGTAGTGCTGAATGTACTCTGTGGTTGCTCCATAAAATAAATGCAGTAGGAGTAGATTTTTCTGGAGACAAAACATGAGGAATAAAATATGAAACATTTTGTAATTTTCTGAGAGAAAAATCTATTGAAGAGCACCCTGGAGGATCTGATTTCTTTACACTTGTACTCGAGCCTTCTGGATGCTAACTCGACTTTTGAAATCTCTGGTTCCAACCATTGAATTCCTTGCTCTCTAATTGATATTCTTTGTTACGAAATTAATGTCCTCAGCTACCAGGGTCTATCTTTTGAATTACTATGAGGGGTTTGATAAATTTTAGCCTTGCTTTATTAAATAAAAGTCTTGTCAACGATATTTTCTTGGATCTTTGCTTCATCATCCAGCACCTGCTGAATAGAAATTCGAAATGAATTCGTCCTTTGTGATGAAAACCCCGGATTACGATGGTTCTTCAGCACCAAACACCTGCAAAAATCCACAAACTCATTAAAATAAACCAGACTCTGTGATGGGTATGCAATGGGGGTGGCCGTGGGACGAAGCATCGTGACGACAATGGTGGCAGTACACAGGATGGTGGTGAAAGCGCAGAGGAACTGTGAATAATGGGTTGACGGAGATTTATAACACAAAACGCTAAAATATGGCGTGTGAATGAAATATATTTATATAGATGGCGGAAGGGGAAATAGATGACACGTAGGTGTACGAAAGGTCAATCGGAAAAGATGACGTGGTGAGAGGCTCGGGCGGTCAACAAGACATATGAATGATTCCGGGCCACACGATCAGGAATGAAATCGACGGTTAAAATGAGCCGGAGGGCAATCAAAGGTGGGCCAGGGACGTAATAGATGTGAGTTAAAGTGCTTGCACCTTCGGGGCACGATGGCCGTCAGATGGAGGTCGACAGATCCAACGACGCTGGTGAATTCCGCTGCCCATCTTTGTTCTGACCTTTAATGCGCGAAATGGGCGGTTTCAGTCATCGTACATTTGGACACTTGTCATATGTTGAATGGAATCGCTGGCTCCATGGAGAATACCGCCAGCCCATCCAAAGCGGTGCGGAATTAACCGCCGGTTTTTACAATGTGCGCGGGTGCGGGACCACCATGGAAGACCAACTCCGCTCCGTCGATTGGATTTGATCGGACGGCTCCAGACGCGCCCGAAATTTTGAACGTTAAGCCCCCTTTCCCTCAGGCATATGGTTTTGCGCGCGGGTCACATGGAAGACAAAATAAGAGTGGCTAAGGCTAAAGGGCTAGGCCCGATATGTTTTTGAATGCGGGTTTTTAACCTTTGAAGAGTGTATTTTTCGGGCGGAAAGGGTAACGGTAGACAGAATACGAGGGTTTATGGCCACGATGGCTGATTCAAAGGGTTCATGAGGAGCATTAGGCCAAAAATTTAAATGAGGGGGAAACATGGTTAACAACATTGAGAAACACCAAAAGGAAGAAGCTCGTTACATTCCTAACAAAATATTTTCAGTAGATATATCATTTTCTTAAGCCATTGAAGAACATGGACTCACTGTTCTATGCCACTCACAACTACACGAACACAAGAGATATCATCAATAGCTGGGTGAAGGAGCCAATGAAATTTAGCCAGACACAAAAACACATGTCCAAGACAAAGGCACTCAGGAAGGCCTATAACCTTTTGGTCATACTAGCTTACAGAATATATGGCCAAACAAACACAAAGAACCTTCATGAGGGGTGGGATATCTTATTGAAACAGGTAGTGAATGAGGGGAAGTCATTCAACTGGTCATATTTGTTGGTTTATTAGTTGAGATTCCATGGTACACAAGCATGAAATCCACCCAATGGCAATAAAGCACGCTTCTACATGTTTGCATACTTACTGGATGCAATCTGTACACATAATCAGTTTTGTGGCATGAAATGGACATGGACGGCAAGATAAATTGTCGTACATATCTATTGTAAGCTACTTTCGAATTGCAATCATCGCAGAGTCATGGAGCAACTTACTGATCACTTCATCATCCCACTTTACAAGCTCATATTTCAGGAGGATCCACCTTACATGTCATGAGAAGCTATGAAGGAAATATCAGAGATCACATATTGGTTCACCTTACCAGATGACACATTCATCAGATTATTCGATGAAGTCACCACATTTTTTTCCAAGATATTCCACTGAAATTTTTTTCATGCAAGAGGTATCTTATCTTATCTCCACACGGTTGTCAACAACTTTGCATGGGATGAAGAAGGAACCATGGCCAACTCCTCCTTTGCAGGTCATATTATACGAGATTAAGAACCTCAAAGTCACAGATTTCGATGGGAAATCCATAGTCAGATTCGAGTTTGACACAAAGAGTTACAATCTATATGATACAAGGGGAATTTGAAAAAACCATTGTGCAAGAGTATACTACAACTGTGTTAGCGCTATATTTCGGTGGTGGAAGGAAGAACCATGGAAGAAATTCTATAACTCCTTTAGACCTCATGAACCGATCAGTATGATTGGGACTTCTAAAGTTGTTCTGAAGACGAAAACAATTCTAGAAGAAGCAGCAACAACAGGCAGTGGTACGATGTAGGATAAAGGAAAGAGGAAGGTAGTTGAAAATACAGAAGAGGAAAAAAGATGGAAATGAAATAATATCCTCTCAATGAGAAAGTAGCTTTGGAAATCAAAGCAAAGAGGGGACAGAGGAAATAAAGAGCAGAGCAAAGGAAGAGAGAGAAGTAATACCTAGAAGTAGTGTAGAGAGGGCAAAGACAAGAACAAGAGTTGAAGGAATAACGAGAGCTTAGAAGAAGAGAAGAAGAGGAGATACAAAGGCAAGAAGAGGAAGGAAATAAAGATGCCATGAAAAAAGAGACGACACCCATACAGGTTGAAGATCAGATACAGGATCATCCAGCAACAGAAGGAGTGAGTGAACAGATGCAGGAATGGGAGCTTTCTCAATTGATTGAGAAGTTTATTGAAGTTTCCGACATGGAGTTGGGACCGAATCCACAAGATGAAGATGTGGACCTGATGCCCAATGCACCAAAGGTCACCATTCAGAATCCACCACCTCCAGCTGCATAGGCAGCCCCAAGCGAGGAAGGGGAGGTACTTCCCATTGATGGATGTGTACAATCTATCATTCGATGAACTGTAGAAGAATATTGTAAAAGTGTGAAAAAATAATTTCTTGGATGATCTTGCATCACTTGCATTCATCAGAGAAAGGGTGATAGTGGCAGACACCAGCAAGAATCCAAATGCCATTATCGATGCTAGCTTGGCCTTCGTAGGTGTAGCAAGATATAACACGCAACGTTTAGTGGCCGAGAAAAATTGATCTACAGAAAATCTGGCAAGAAACTGAAAAAATTCATGCAACAACGCAGAATGCACCTTCCACACAGGTCTACTAGGAGGAGATAAGAGCAGTGATACTTGTTGAAGTATCTATAGTTGGAGACACTATGAGGGACCTTTATGAGGAGTTTGTTACCGCACATAAGGTTGTTGTCCACTTAGATGACTTGCAACGATAGAGTAAAGAGTTTGTCAATATCATTAATAATGTACAAGTTGTTACCACCATTGTGCATGGGTGGAAAATGTGATACAAAGCCACACCGCTTACATTGGTAAAGAAGATGAAGCCGCAAGAAGAGTTGGAGAAAGAAAGAGTTTGGATGTTGATCCAGAACAAAAATAAGATCGTCTCATTCATCACAAACATTCAGGCCTCATATGTACGGATATACAAAAATTTGGATGCATGGTGAGAACCCACCAGATCCCATCAGTCTGTACACTCACCGAGACTAAACACAAACAAAAATTCAGGCAATATATTGATCAATACCTAGAGAAATTGGAGCAGATGGCCATCCGGGAGGACTTGGAGGTGAATAGACAAAAATTGCAAACTTACATCAGTGGACCTATTCAAATCATAACAATGTTACCCCTGATTGAGAAAGAGGCTAAGACCGGTTCCAAGACATTGTAATTGGATGTTATGGAGGCAAGATTCCACTTCTAACTTGACATTATGTCACAGTTTTTGGATACCATCGCACAATACCAAGATTGGCATGAGTATGTGGCTGAGAGACACAAAGTCCAAGATACTCATCTTGAGTTCACCCCACCTCCAGTACCATAGTGTTTTTCCTTGTAAGGTTGCCAAGTCATCTCTACCCTATTTTGTGTTATATGGGTACGAGTGGAAACTATAATATTATTTGTAATTATTGTGTAATTGAAATTCCATGTTTCCATGATGGAGTATGAAGAGTCATATGTAATGTGAGGAGCCATGAGGGAATTCCAAGAGTCACAAAGGGGGCATGCTAAGAGTCACCCCCCTTTGTTATAAATACATCTTCATAACCCTTGTAAGGGGATTTTGGGAGCCAAGATTTTGGAGAGGCTTAGGCTTAGAAAGGGTTTGGGAGTCCTGTGTCAACCTTGGCTTCTCCATAGTATAGAGGGAGTATACTTCTTTGGGAGGAGAAGGTGTTGTTTAATTCACGTTCCACTATTGGGGCAAGTGGTTCGTCATGTTGTATGTATGAATGGAACTTTCATTTATAATAAAATCAAAGTTGACACGTCTTCATGCATATATTGTAAATGTAGTAGGACTATTCTTGTTATATTTGAGATGTATGATTTTTAACTTATGCATATGCTTATGAACTATGTCGTTTGAATTTGTATGAATCTTGTTGAATGCGTGCTCATGTTTTGACCCATCACCTTTAACGTTTGGACTATTCTTCTTGTTACTTTGTGTGATTTCTTTCATCTCATGTGTTCCTTTCAAGCTTCGTACTATTACAAGATTCCAAGGAGTGTAATTCCTTTTCCCTTCACATGTTAGAACTGCTCATGCATCATATTGACTTTTCGCAGGGTCACACACTTTCTTTGAGCAAAGACACCATGCACCACTCTATGCATTTTTCAATCCAAGGAATATCATTAAGCACCCCACTATTGGGACTCCTACTCCAAAAAGTGTGAGGTCTAGTTGGTACTTCATATTAGGGAGATCCCATGAATGCTGGTGGGTCCAACACCATCAACAAGGCTGCAATCATAGCCTTGATCTCCAAATATAAGTTGTCAAGTGCCAGAAATTTACCTAGACTATTCACGATGTCCATAAAAATATGTTCATCCCAATAGTGGAGGGGAAGGCCCGAAAGCCATACCCTTAAAGGAACTAAATCCATTCTCTCATGTTTTACATTGAACAAAAGTGATCGTAAAATGAAAATCATAGGTGACGAATCGATGCTCCATTATTTTTGTGAGATTGTTTTTGAATCTTCTAAATCCATAAATTTGAGGTTTATACACCATATACCTAATTGAGTTAGACTAGGAGGAGATTTGACTCTAGTTGCAACCTCCCTTGCCACCCATTCATTCAGGGTGGGAATATTGGATCTCCTCTCACAAACCCACCCAACCAACATTCTTTCTGCCATCTCTTGGCCCTTCTACATTGGAACATCCAACCCTATCACCATAGAAACCTTCACCTTCTTAGCCCTTTTGGAGCACCTTATTCATTTAGTCTTATTTCCATTTTCGGGGTTGAGAGGAAAAATTCCTTATCCCTCTGAGGACTTTACAATATCTAACTCAAAAACACTACCCCTTGAGCCTAGAAAATTTTGGTTCTTATCGACCTCTGCCATAAGAAAATCCCCTAGTGGGTTATTTTCCAAGTGCTATTGAGTCACATGTTGTTGCAGAAAAGGAATTGGTATATCCCTTGCAAGAAAAAACCCCTCACTAGCAACGATACCCTCAGAAATACCATAAAACAAAGAAGAAACAAGATTTTCCCTAGTAGAAACCTCAATAGGCGGTATGAAATTTTATAAGGAGGGGAATAGAATGTCAAAGGAGACCCACAAAATATCTACCGATCCTTGGTTCCATGCCTCCTCACCCTATTTTGGAACTACATTAAAACCTTTTCCCCCTGTCTCTGAATATGATATATGTATATTTGGCCCTCCACTATGCCTCCAAACATATTTCCTTATATCCATTCTTGACAAATACTTAGGATGGCGCTCCACGTCTACCCAAGCCTTCACTAAAAACCCTTGGAAACTTTCCATGTTAAAACTATGCTTTGTGGGTTCTTCCCATACCTATTATTCAAGGTCATATTTTGGCTTCAAATCATATTCAACCAACTCCTTGAATGTATTCAAGTCAAACAAAAAACCTGATTGGTCATCCTTGTCACCTATTTCTCCTTCACTTCGATCGCCAACTAGTTGGAATTGTATACAAAACCCACCATCATTTACTGAGTCTAGCCTTCGAGAGTAAAATTGTGAAGGAAACCCTAGATTGGCAAGGGATGGGATATTCATGTGCCTTCGATTTATTGCCTGCAGCCCGAAATATGCCAACTAAACCTGGTCAGCCATGAATATTGAAATTTGCAAAAATAAACAATGAAATTGACATCCATAAACAACATGAAAATGCACACAAACTAGTGTGGGATCACATGTCACACATGAGTGAGGGGTCCTAGCGACACATTAGTGTGCAACCAATTTTTAAATGAATTGGAAAATAAATTGTAATCTTATCTCATAACAACTTGTAATAGTTAACTAAGTGTGATAGACTTAGTTAGCTCAAGAATTTCGAGTTGAGGGTGAAAGTATAGACATGTAGAGTGATTCTATTATTTACAGGGTCCAGTTGCAATTGTAGCACTAGTGTGGTGTGAATGTGATCAGCTAACTCACATTAATTGAGTTAAAAACAGTTTAACTAGTTCTAACTGAATGATGAGCTATTGGAAGATCAAGTGAATTAAAATATATTTAATTCACAAGTAGTGATCTACCAAGTAACTGATGATTCACTATTAACAGCTGCATGCATGTCAATTCTAATGGAGACCCAGTTGAGAAAAATGTTAAAGACAAGTAAAATATCAGTTGTATTTTTGGCAAACTTCCCAGGTGCAGTTATAAAGTCAGAGGAAGGCTCCATAGGGATTGAACAGTCAAGGAAGGTTGATTATCCTATTTAATAGGATTTATTTCCTAGGGATTGCATGAGAAAGGCTGGGTTAAGGAAGGGCTAAGAATTGACTAAGTTTTGGTCAATTTTTCCTAAGAATTGCTAGACAGTTTTAAGCAGGATCAGAGTGAGACAATCAGGATAGTGCAGGATTTTCTCGGTTTGAGAAAGCATATTATTGTTTCATGATTCTTTGAGTATGTAAAACATATGATAGAAAGGTTTTGAGCAACTTATTTCCCCAGATACATCTTGTGTTATGTGATTGATAAATTCCTTTCTCTTACTTGCATGTGATTGAGTGATCGTGTTTTATATTCAGCAAATATTGTAGAAGGATTCAATATCTTGCTTTAGTACATTGCATGATCGGATTGAGTCCATTGATATAATTTCTACATGGTATTATAGTTGTGTTAGATATTTTCTACATGGTTTCAGAGTGCCAGGAATACAAATAATGGAGAAGAAATTGAGTTTGTGTTGAATAGTATTCAAATTTAAAGATACTTTCTTTGGAGCTAGAAGAAGATCAAGATGTATTTCAATGGCTTGAGACTCGAATTATATTGCATGGAAGGACAAGATGGAGGTAGTGTTGGAAGACAATGGGTTGAAGGAACTCATAGATAATGATATTCCCAAGCTCGCAGTAGTAGATGCCCAACTTCTTGATGCATGGAAGAAGAAGGTAGCAAAGGTGAGGAGGATCTTGTTAGAGGGAGTTTGAGATCATATTATCTCAAGTCTCCATGGGTAGGCGACTCCATATGCTATGTGGAAGGCCTTGACAAATCTGTTTCAAAACAACAACGACCAAAGGAAATTTTGTGGTGAAGGACAAGCTCAAAAATATCAAGGATGAGGGCGAGACAGTACCAACATACTTGGCGAAGTTCATTCAAATTTGAGATTGTAATATTCCTTTTTCGGGAATTTCTGAAATGTGGTCCTCAAGGACACTGTATAAGGAAGAATATGTAAAAATAATCTGAAAGGGGGTTGGGATCCCCTTTTTAACTCATTAAAAACTTCTCTTCCAGAAGTGGAGCCCAAATAAATGACTCTAGATGGGTTATTCAGACCTCCCAAAACTAGATCCCATAAAGAATGCTCAAAGAGTGAGCTTACAGCAATTCATGAACACAATCATTAAAATATGCAAATCTGAATGCAACATAAGATGAAATATATTACAGCCATCATGTACATTAATATATCAGCAACAATGTACAAAAATATCATGAGGAATAAACCCCTCATGCAATGGGAATCAACCTCCAAAGATTAACACATGAAATACAAGAGATGCAGCAACTGCATAAAATGCCGGAAAGCAGTGACAACGATGTCTCTAGGAGAGTAGTTGCTACTGTAGATGTCAATACATGAAATATGGCTGATACATATAAATAAATTCCCAAGAATATAAGAATGGGCTCCAATACAAGATTTATAGCCAATCTAGGAGAGATTGCTAGAAATGTCGGAAAATGTACAATGTGACAAATAACTTGTCACTGCAACTGAATCAAAATTAGAATGAGGCTATGGTAGATCTGAAATACTCATGCCCTCCTTTGATAATTTTCTCAAGAAAAGGGATGATCCCTATCACTCAAAAACACTCCTCCTGACAAGCTCTAATGGCTCTCCCAGCAACTGCCTATATAAATAATGCAGTTTCTGCACTAGACTGCGCTATGAGAGATGGCGAATGTTTGGCTTGGTGCCAAAGATTTGAAATAAAGCCCGGGAGTCTCCTCTACTCCTCCTCCAAATAATAGACAAGATATCCACTGAAGAACAAGCCAAAGAATGACTTTATGAGTTCCTCTGTTGCTGCACCCAGCAACACAACATTAATCTGTTGCAGAAATAACGCTATACTGAAGGTGGTAGCTTGGAAAAATGATGGAATGAGGAAATGCAGCTCCAATCCTCTCCTTCCTTGAGGATGAGGTAAGGATTCCCGACTGGGAACACCCTTGGGTGAAGAACACTACAACCCTGCTAAACAGCCTGGGGATGCAAGTCTTTGCAGACCCTACGAAAATAATAAGCCAATGCATAATCAAAATGGGCTTCCATCTCCTCCTTATAAAGAAAATGAACTCATCTCACCATAGGTCACATTCACACTTGCTTCTAGCTCAAGCAAGTGGAGCCTCCACTAAAACTGTGATGTCCAAGTAGGTGCAATGTATCTAGACAGTTTTAGTTGACTTGGTCAAAATAACTAGATCAAGCTTGATCTAATCCTGTTCACACCATGTGGTGCTCAATTCAGCTGCATTATTATTCCTCCTTTCACACAAGGAGTGTTATTTCTCCATCTAAAGGGGTTAAGGGGTCTCCTTACCCATTTTATTCAATAGAATAAAAATATGCTAACTATAATGTTCCATTTAGCTTGAGGCTAAAAATTGGGAACATTACAGTCCTTCCCTCCCACACGTTTCTTGTCCTTAAGCAACTGCATAGTGAGAAAAAAATTCCTCCCCCTTCTTCTCTTGTGGCCTCCTCATCAACACTCTCCACCACTGCTCAAGATATGCTGCAATAAATCTGTCCTCCCATGCTTCCTCCAAATATGCAAACCAGAATGGTGCTCATCATGGAAAAATAGAAGGTGTAGGTGGAAACCTTCTTGCTGTGCTATGGCCTCCTCAAGGTAGGAGTGATGACATGCATGGGAAAAATGTATCCCCAATGATGATCCTCTCAGCCATACTATCATCCAAATAAAAGTCTCAACCCCTGGTATAAGCAATCTGTTGGGGCTGAATGGAGAGTTGGGCTGTTAATTCCCATGGCGTTTCTCTCTCCATTTGTGGTACACATGGGGCTTCCTTTGTCCTTGGGCTGAAATGGTATGGCCTCCAAGAATGGGCCAAGCTTCCCCATCAAGAAAATCAGCCATGAAGTGCCCCCTCAAGTTCTCCAAGTGATTTTTCCCATAAGAAGAGAAAAGTAGCAATGCGGCAATCATGGTTTGCCCATGGTGTCTCTTGCAATATAAAACATATACAATGGGGAGAATCATGCTCCCAATGGGCTGTCCCACTATATACAACACTCTCACAATAGTGCTCCTTGTGAATGTATAAACATCAGCAATACAAGGAGGCAACATGCAATAGAAACAAGTTGTCACAGTACAACTAGAGAGTGGGTCACTGCTCCATTCATGGGACCAATGCAGTGCACCTATTTCCTACATCAAAAATAAATAAAAACAAGTTCTTTTCCAGCCACTTTTTTGCTGCCACAAACATCTCATAAGATGAAAATATGAAGTTACAAATTGGTGCCAATGAAGCATACCAAGAAGCATGTGGCTTCCCCCACAAACCATCATGAAAATAGCCACTCCCATTGTTGCAATGGGCCACAAGTACATCATAATAAGGAGCATAAGGAGATGTGATAATCCTTAGCTCATAAAGCTACTCATATAATGTAAAGAAAGGTAAACCAAAATGAAAACATATACCTTCTTCACCATGTACTCCGATCCTTGAGCTGAAATGGCTCATCTAAAGGCTCTCTCTCACCTCCAATGAGTAGGGAAATGGTTGTGCCAACCTCTCTAAAATCATCCAAGCTATGCATCTGTCCATATGCTGATATAAATCATGCTGAATGCCCTCCCGAATGAACTCTTCTAGCAAAGCAAAGTATGCATCAAAGTGCATGGCTAGAAAGTCCTCATGTGCTGCATGCAATAGTTTCTCGTTCAGACTAGAAGCTCTAGTTAAGAAGATTCTTCTATAAAAATAGATGACCATATCATCCACCATGTATCTTTCATCTCCCTCTGGGTCATCAAGAATCATGCATGCACCAAGATCCCGTGAATACTCTACCAAAAGCTGAGATCTCCCATACCGACCGATCCTCCTCATAGAAAGTGCTGGTAATCTGCAATGTGATGCTCCCCTCATGCTGCTGCCTACTACTTTGACATCCCCCATGCCAAAGTCATCCTCCAAAATGCTTCCATGCCTATAATGCAGCTGCTCATGCTCAAATAGTAATGGTGATCCTGGGAAGTTGGCCCCCCATGAGAAGTTGTCACCCTAAAGGAATCTCCCAATCCCGGTCAATGTAAGCATGAGTAACCTCCATCTACTCCCATGTTTGAAAGAGTCATCCCTCAAAGTAAGTATCCTCTTCCTCTCCAAATATTTGGAGCAGTCAACCTACATCATGAAGATACAAGGCCTCCATCCCTGCAGCAAACTCTGTCAGCGCAGTATAACTGATGAGAGTGGGTGATACTAAAAATGAGAGAGTGTCTCCCTCCTCCTTGGGTTTATCCCAAACTCTCTGCGTTGTGTTGGACTCCTCCAGTGCCTCCACCTCTCTGGAATCCAAGAGTGGTGAACTAAGTGACAAGATGCCCCTCATCAATGCTAGATCAGGTGGCCTTCCAGGTGGAATGCCTCCATATAGTGAGACATCAAGATCAGAAGTGGACTGTATGTACAAGAGGATTGATTTGTCCCTCTCTTCACTGCGCTGTACAATCTCCTTCTCTTGTGTAAAGAATCTCCAGAATAGATAAGGGTGTATCAACCCTTGATGCTGATCCTTCTTTTCCTCCTCCATCTCACAATCCCTAATAGCTGCTACAGATGACTCTAGAATTGTGCCATGGTTCCCACATGTTAAAATACTTGGAATCCCTTTCATAGAAACAAGGACTCCTCCCATGGAAGCAATGGCTTCCCTCTCATCTCCATGTGGTGATGGATCTTCCTCCAAAGATACAGCATTGTGGGTTCTTCTATGCACATTCTCTTCACCAATAAATGAGAATACCTCATCATCAAGGAGAGACCCTAGATCTTGGTCATATCTTGAATGAAGTACCTCCATGAATTCACAAATGGAAGAGGGCCCTTCACACAATAGGGATCTCACCTTTAGCAAGTCATCATACACATTTTCATCCCTTTCAGAAATATGGAATGGAGTTTGTTTCATGGTTCTCTCCAATGCATGCAAAGTGTTTGATGTTTTGACACATAGAGATTCACAGTGATTTTCATCAAATTTCATCACCAACCCTTTTTTGAATCCAGCATATGATTCTACATTTGCATGAAAATATGAAACAGAACAATTATAAGCCATACCTTTTGGTTGCAGCGCTGCTCCTCCAATGGCCTCATCTCCTTCCTCCATCCTTCCAACAGTGCAAGTGGGCAATGGACTGCACTGTGGATCTGCATGTGTGGATGAATGCTTACACCTATCATAATAATAGCTAGGGATTGCTTCATCCATAAATCCTCTTAGAAAACCTTTCGAGTTTTCCCTTTCTTTCTCCTCAAGGTCTTCAATGATACCTTCCATGTTCTGGAAAAGAAGAAGGGAAACCTCCTCTTCTGTCATTCCTCTTTTTTCCTTTTCTCTATACATCTCCTCTTCCAAATGAGGAGCTTCTCCTTCTAATAGCATATTATCTTAGGCTGCACAGAAGCACTGTAAATTTCCCTTCTCAAGAATATCAAAATTCTATTCCAGAGATTCACGGCAGGGGCATTTACTGGATATGTCACCTTTGAAAAAAGGATGAGTTCTAGAGGCTACCTATCCATATTCAGAATCTGTCTATAGATATTGAAATATTCCCCCTTCATGGATTCATCACTTTGGCTTGAAGCCACAGGCTGAGCCAAAGAACATGCTCTGATACCACTGTAATATTCCAAATTAAGGAACAGCTACAGATTGGGAATAATATGAGTTATTACCAATGTGGAGCTATATAAATATGTCTGATATAGACATAAGAACACTTAAAATTCAGTTATAATATGCAGCATCAACCTTATACAGCATTTTATGGGAAAAAAGGTGGGGAAAAGTGATGATTTTGGCCCTAAAATGAGTATATTCAGAGATATGTGTAAAAATAAGAGAAATGGCGGGAGGTTATTTTATATTAGGTAATGAGGGACCTATGCTCCAGATTTAAGCTCAAAAAAAAAGTCTAGCTAAGTTATATAGTTCCTCCTTCCTCAACTAGGCTTAAAAACCCTGATTTCCCATGACTTAATGTATGCAGAAATTTAATGAAGCTTAGAGAGCGTATTTTCTAAATTTTTTGGTGATTTTATGCAGAGATAACATTATGAAAAGCTAAGGATATGATTCAAAGATCTTACATTAAATAATACAACTTTATACTTGAAGAAAAGGCCTAAAACCCAAGCTTTATGACACAAGAAGTAGGGAATGAACCAGACAGCGTAATTTTCAGAAATATGAAGCATTGTTTCATTAAGTTTCAGATATATAACATATCAGAGGACAAAATGATAGATCTAAATGGGATTTATATGTAAAAATGACTTTTAAGTACATTCCCCTTGGGGATCTCAGTTGAAAGTGAAGGACACTGAATAGATCTGAGATATACACCATGGATTTGCAGTAAACTTCAGAAATTTCTGAAGAATATATCACACCACATATCAGATCTGAAATAGAACATGGATTGGTTGGCCAATCCACGAATCACCTCAGTGAAGGAAAGGAATCCTTTCACCGGAGATCTCTCCTCCAAACTGCTAGCAAATAAACATTGCAACTCTGCCTGCAAAATAACACAGTTTCTTAAGCTAACTGTGCTGATGAAGTGATGCACACTTTGGCCTCATGCCAATATAAGGATTTGGAGCTCAAAATAGCTATTGCACTCTTGCCAATGGTTTATATGGCTTCCCCACTGAAAAGATGCAATAGAACTCTTCATATCTGAATAGATATGATTCCACTTGTTGCAGCTCACATGGACAGCTCAACCCACAACAGGAGCAGCGCTGTATATGTAAGGTGAATCTTGGCCAAAATTCCGGATAGTGGATCAATGCAGCACAATCTCCTCCAAGAGACCCTCAAGGAAGGAAGAGGAATTCCTAAATAGGAAATCCCTCTCTCTCTAGCTAAACAACCAAGAGAGTTTGAGTTGCTCAAGCAATCTCAAAATATAAATATCATCAACAACCCCTCCTCGATTCTTTTCCTTCTTTATATAAGGTTAGGGTTTGCAAAACCCCTAAACCACCTTCATCCATTTGTCCCTTTTCACATGGAGGACCTCCTCATAGGACTGCGCTAATCATCTAGGAGGTTCATTGTATCTAGATTGCTTTATGATTTGGTCCTGTTGACCCGGTCAAATAGCTTGAACCCGTTTCACATACAAGTGGATTTTATTGAGCAAGCCCTGATTTGACTCTGTTCACATTGGGCATTGATTTATTCTCATGTTTAGGAGTTTTTATTTGTTCTCCTTAAAATTTTATTCATAAAACATAAAAATAAAATGACATTGAATATTCCTACTAGCTTGGGCTAGTTAGGAATATTACAGAGATCATCTTGGAAGTTTTGGTGTGACCGTAGTCGATGATGACTTGGTCAGACTAGCACTTCTAGGCCTTCCCAAGAGTTTTCATAGTTACCAGGACTCTGTGAATGAGAGGAATAAGTTACCAGATTGGGAGCAACCATGGTAGGATTTAGCAATAGAAGAGATAAGGCAGAGCACCAGAGACGAGACCTCCAACACAAACAAAGAAGAATATTGTGCATTAGTGGGAAAACAAAAGAAGGCCAAGGGAAAGAAACCCCAAGGAAAATAGGGAAAAAGAGACTTGTCCAAGATTAGGTGTTTTCACTGTCACAAGCATGGGCACTATGCTTCGAATTTTCCACAAAAGAAGGCAAGCAAGAAGAAGCCTGCAGTTGCAGTGGGTGAAGCATTGTATTCATAGTTCGAGCTTGATTTTACTCTCATTGCATGCATGTACATCATTGCAATGGGATGCATGTGGTATCTAGACAATGGTGCCTCGTTCCATATGATGAGGAATAGAGATCTTTGTAGTGACTTGGTGGAGAAGGACCTCCAACAGAACATAGAGTTCAGAGATGACGGGAGGTATAGCGTGACCGACATAGGTACAATTACCTTTCAGAGGGAGTCTGGCTCCCCTCTCAGACTAGCATATGTTTTGTATGTTCCAGGCCTAAGGAAGACTCTTGTCTCTGTAGCGGTATTGGAAGACCGTGGTTATGAGGTGATGTTTGGAAAAGGAAAGGTGTTCCTTAAACACATAGCCACGAGACATGTGAAGCAGATCAGTTCAAGAGTAAAGAAAATGTATTCTCTCGAGGTTAAGGATGCATGCAAGGATTTTAGGAGCAAAGCAGTGGTTAATGACTTGGTAGTTCAGAGGCAACAATTATCTCTCAACATGCAGCCTTAAAAGCAGTCTCAAAAGGTTGTGGAGCAACAAAAATTGGAGAAGTAGAGAGGAGACTCAGTGGAAGAGTCCACTCAAGTAGAGACCTCCAGGAGGGGGAAATTTCGAGCTAGATGGCTAGAGGGAGTACATGCAGCTATACCTCCAGATGTGAGGTGGGGCGATGTGAAGAATTGATCCCAAGAAGAAATTTGGGCAGGGTCCATTGAGATGGTGTGTCTCATGGATCTAACTTGGCTACAAGAAGCCCACAGTACGATAGTAGCAGGAAGGATCAGTTAGATTGATACAGTCAGATGTTAGGAGGACATAAATCAGAGTGATAGGTGTCGGATACTGTAGCGCATATCAAAGTTGGCAGCAGTGTAGAGTGCATGGATGCAGATGTCAATAACGTAGAGAGTCCAGTAGACATGTGCAGTAGCTAGCAGCAGTCAGAAGACTCTGATGATAGATGCATATACTGATTCAGTTGTTTGGAGGCTATTCAGTTTCAGGAGGGTTGCATGTGCGAACAACACTAGGAAGTGTTGCATGCAAGAACATTGCAAGGGTACCGGATCGAGACAGATTGATTCCTTTTTTGTTGAGAGGAAGTGTTGAAATTTGCAAAAAGAAACAATGAAATTGGCATGATCTAGAAACAACATAAAAATTCACACACACTAGTGTGGGATCACATGTCACACATGAGTGAGGGGTCCTAGTGACACATTAGTGTGCAACAATTTTTTAAATAATTTGGAAAATAAATTGTAATATTATCTCATAACAACTTGTAATAGTTAAATAGGTGTGATAGAATTAGTTACCTCAAGAATTTCGAGTTAAGGGTCAAAGGATAGGCATGTAGAGTGATTCTATTATTTACAGGGTTCAATTGCAATTGTAGCACTAGTGTGGTGTGAGTGTGATCAATTAACTCACGTTAACTGAGTTAAAATAAGTTTAACTAGTTCTAACTGAATGATGAGCTAGTGGAAGATCAAGTGAATTAAAATAGATTTAATTCACAAGTAGTGATCCACTAAGTAACTGATGATTCACTATTAATCGTTGCTTGCATGTCAATTCTAATGGAGACCTAGTTGAGACAAAGGTTAAAGACAAGTAAACTATCAGTTGTGTTTTTGGAAAACTGCCTAAGTTCATTTATAAAGTCAGAGGAAGGCTTCAATATGGATTGCGCAGTCAAGGAAGGTTGCTTATCCTATTTAATAGGGATTGTGTGATCAAGGCTGGGCTAAGGAAGGACTGAGAATTGGCTAAGTGTTGGTCAATTTTTCCTAAGAATTGCTAGACAGTTTTGAGCAGGATCAGAGTGAGACAGCCGAGATAATGAAGGATTTTCTCGGTGTGAGAAATCATTGTATTGTTCCATGATTCTTTGACTACGTACAATATATGATAGAGGGGTTTTGAGTAGGTGCATTCCTCAGATATATCTTGTGTTGTGTGATTGATAATTTTCTTTCTCTTACTTGCATGTGATTGAGCGATCATGTTTTATATTACGCAAATATTGTAGAAGGATTTAGTATCTTTCTTTAGTACATTTCATGATCATATTGAGTCCATTAATATAAGTTCTACATGGTATTATAGCTATTTTAGAGATTTTTTACAATGAACACGTGCAAGCAAGGCCTCAGGGATTGCCCAAGTAATTAATCGTCTAGGAGTTTAACTATTATTGGAAGAATGTAGGAATTAAAACAATGAATTTTAAGGGGTCTGTTCGTTGGTCATTTTATGAATTCATATGGTGGAAATGTTTTGATAAATATAGTTGGGATGCCTCCATAGGTTGGAAAAAAATTTTGAGCCTTCAGAAGTCTCTGGGAAATTTTTTTCCCATAGCGGAGTTGATTTCATTCCTTTGAAATTGGTTGAGAAACTTAGCAAAGGTTTTTGAATTTTTGGGTTTAACATTTTGGATTTCAGGGATTACGTATTGGAAGTTTCAAAAGTTTAGGTTCATACCTTTATGAGAGCTAAAATCTAAAAAATTGAAGGATTAAATCAATGAATAGATACAAATAATATTAAGTAAATGTGAAAGACAATTTCATTTATGATACCATTAATATGGGTATCTAGTTAAAATTGCGTAAGATATTTCCATTTCCACTTTTTTTCCCTTTATGGAAGAACGATCTAGCCACCAATGGGACACTATCATTAGGATTGGGATGGTCTTGCTAGGATTGTGCGATGAAGCTCCTTGGGATAGTTTTTTATTTCCACTAGTCTAGAATCCCCTTGGGATAGTTTTCAATTCCCCGACCTACAAGCCCCTTGGGATATTTTTTAATTCCCCCGCATGTGGCTTCTATCCTTAACCCCTCTCCATGAGGTTTACACCACATGAATTTTTAAATTTTTTTGGTTGACTAACCTAGGAGGATTTGAATGAGTGACCTTTAATCAAGCACTGCATTAACAATACACTTATTCATTGTCATTCGAAAGCCTGGTTGATAATTTTATTTCCAATCAATATAGATATCCAATCAAAATTTCTTTTACATTTTGAATTTATTTTATAAATTAAAGAAATTAAAATTTTGTTTAAAGTTGAAATGTTTTTTTTTATTGGAAATTTTACTCTTATTTTTGTTTGTCCCTATATAAACACACATAAATGATACTTATCCTAAAATTTTAATGAAGATTAAACCTTATAACAAAAACTAATTACGTTGTAAAGCGTTTTTATTTGAAAACAACCCACCTAAAGTGCCACCTGTACCATTATGTACCATTGATGTTCATGTTAGACGATTCAAATGATTTCAGCCTTTGATTCATTGTTTTTATTATTCAGTTATGAAAACGACTTTAAACTTCTTGAACGGGGCAATTAACAGAACGAAGACTAGATAGAGTCTTCGCCAAGAGGGGCAAAAATGGATATAAAATATTAGCGTCAGAGCTGGTTAACATGCCGACTGCTTTCAACCTGAAATCGAACCAATTAGGATTTCCCAGGCGGCATATGATGGCGGCTCGTCCCTGTAAATAATCGATTGCCTTTACTGGTGCGCTAAATTAATCCGAGAGAAGAACATTGCAAAGATTGGAGATATGTAAGTCCACCTTGAAAGGCTAGAAGAGGACAGGGAGCTTCGCATCCCACCAGCCCCAAACTCATGTGGCAGCTCATACTTATTCCCCATCAACATTGGAGACGGGCAAGAAGGTTAAGACGTGAAAGTCAGGACGATAGTTTTCATCTCTACAGAGAGCTTTGAGGAAGACATTGGACAGTCAAAAAAGGGACAGGGACCAACTGCAAGCTGCGTGTTTTTGGTTAGCATATTTCACATTTTGCAGTAAATCTTAGATGCACTTGGCCATTTTTGTCGATCAGCAATTTTAATATTGAACTCTCATAGCTCATCCACATTCACAAAGTGCTTTTTGTTTTTTGGTCATTATGGTGCTGCAGAGCACACTCACATAGCCCTTGCAATGGCTTCGCTTCAGCTCCTAGTGGTGAACAAATTTATTGAAATTATTGAATGAACAAACTCTTCTATGAATATTGCTGTGGAGCAATTAATTCGAACAATATTACAGCTGCAAATATTAACTTTAACAGTAGGGGTGGACGACATGTGCGTGAGAGGGCTCGAATAGACCCATGACATAACAGTGTTGAGCTCTTTGAAACCCCGGGTAGCGTGACACTATGAATTTCAGAGTTTATCATGGTAGTTGGAGCAGTTAGTTACTGAGGCATTCATTCTCATCCATGCTAGTACTAGTGGAAACCTTAGCTTTTTTTTCTTAAAATGTTTTAATTCATAATGTTTAATATTTTCCAAATGGGCTTGGGACCAAGGCTTAACCCGAAACTAGGTTGCATTCTCATAGGCCATTCTGGTACATTGAGGTAGTGGCCATAGGCAGGGCATGACCTGCATGCACATATCAGAGACTTGAGCCCACCCCGGGTTCTTCTTAAATCCTGGCATTGCTTTTTTATTGGTAAGGCTATGGTCTAACAGTAGATTGATGGGAGTTAACCACAATTATACCAGGCTTGATCCTCAACCTCCACATTCTCCTTGAAATTTTCCGTTTCTTTTTCCTCGACCTCCATCTTCTCCTTGAGGTTTGCCATTTCCTTTTGTTGGTTAGACTGTGTTCCAGCCATACCGCAAGCTCGATTCTCAATGTATTTATATATGGAATTTATTCGAGAAAGCCAAAGCTACTTGTCCTGAAATTTCAATCCTGTCCCATCAAAAAACAGAGTGGTTTTTGGCAAAAATAAATAAATTCTCAAATTTTGATTTAAAATCAGTTCTTTAACTGTATATATGGATTCAACACTTGAAAAAGAACCTTGAAACTCTAGATTATGGAAAATTTACTGCTCAATATTGAACCACCAAGATTGTGGAAATTTTACAATTGATTCCAACCAATCCTTCTGATTCTGGACAAATTTAACTCAAAAAAACCATAAAAACTTTCAAAATGTATAACATATAGACGACGGCTTAAAGGAACAATGTAAATCAGTCGCGCAGGTATGTTTCAAGTCCGGGTCTGGTCAAATGCTTCTTGTACCTGTAAATTCTGAATGGATAAAATATTTATTTCCGTTAAAAATATATTGAACTAATTCTACAACAAATTGACACCGTAAAATAATAATATCAGATATTAGTTCTCTCTGGGCCTGAGTACTTACATCTTGATGAAATAATATTTTTCTTTAATTCATTTCATTCTTGAAATAGAGAGAACTTTCAAGAAATGTCTAAATTTGACCTGTATTAAATAAAATGACTCTTTATCTCCACCGAGCCATTCAATTCATGCAGGATTTTTGTCTAAACTATAAAGTATTCGCAGCTAAAGCAAGGTTTAAGCCATGAAGTATTAGCAGCTATCTGTATGCATTACATATTTGACAATTCAGGGGAATATTTCAAAAATTCTCATGAACAATGAAAAATTAAGGCTAAGAAGATTACCAGTGGGGCAAACGCAAACCTGAGGCACAGAATTGCCTCGCCAAGCCTTGATAGGATATATGTAGATTACTTTGACTTATGCAGGATTCTGAGCTTCCCCACTACCGAAAACAGAACTGATCAATGAGCCGATTCTCTCCATGCTTACGCCTTCATTGTCTTTAGCTTACTTTGGTTTGGTCCACCTCCCATTGCAATGGATAAATACCAGCTCGCTACACACTGGATTTCAACTCCTTGACGGGAATTCGAGGAATTACGCTTGACGCTAACGTACTTCAATGATTATCCGAGATAATGTACTTTGATGATGACCCGGGCTTCAGGTAGAATGTAATCATTTTGCCCAATAATTCTTCCATTGTTTTCTGGGAATTTTTTATGTTTTAGTGATGTCCTTTGCACCGCTAGCGAATAGTTAATTCCGATGTCAATTCTGTGCACAGTGTGTATGTCAGAGTAAATTCAAGGTCACAACTGGGTAAGTAAAAACAAAGTCATTTACAAAGTTTCAGCACACAGAAGCCCTGTAACATGAAATTAACAAAGTTTCAGCAAACAGAATCCCTGTAATCTGGAATTTTCGCCCAACATGTTAAGATGTTTAGTGTTGTCAGTGTATTGAACATTCACCTGTTTCAAGAAAATAAAAATAATTGATTATAATTAAGTGATAAAAGAATGTTAAATATTGAAAGGGATTAAAACATTTAATTTATAATATGTCTCATTTTGCTTAGATTTAAAAAATCCAAAAAAGCATCTTTATTTGAAAACAACCCACCTAAAGTGCCACCTGTAATATTATGTACCATTATCTACCATTGATGTTCATGTTAGACGATTCAAATGATTTCAACCTTTGATTCATTACTGTTATTATTCATTTATGAAAACGAATTTAAATTTCTTGGGCGGGCATTTCCACTTAACAAGACGACGACTAGATAGAGTCTTCGCCAAAAGGGGAAAAAATTGATATAAAATATTAGCATCAGAGCTGGTTAACGCAATTGTGTCGATGTCGCCTGCTTTTAACCTGAAATCGATCCAATTTGGATTTCCCAGGCAACATCTGATGGCGGCTCATCCCTATAAATAATCGATTGCCTTCACTGGTGCGCTAAATTGATCTGAGAAACTACAACGAAGCCCTGACTTAAGAGGGAATATATCAATATAATTTGTAGAGCTGTCTAGAAAAGGCAAAGGAATTAGTAATAACACATCATCCTCAAGAAGCAGAACGATGTCTTGTACATAGGTATTCTCGCTGATTTTATTGATGTCTCTGAAACTGGTCTTCGCTAGGGTTCCTTCCTCGTGGCTGGGCAGTGCCGCGTTTTGATGGCTGCCATACTGCAAATACAGAGAGGCTATGAAACTTGTATTTTCCAATAGGGAAACCGAAAATCCTACTGCAAACACCCGAAAAAAAAAACACCATGAGAACACTATAAATTGTTAGGGTAACCTTAAATTTCTGCAACAAAAGCAAGATGCCACAAATTTTTTTCTAGTCTAATAGAAAAAATAGGTGGGGCAGACATATTCACCTCGGTAGACCTGATGAGTTATCAAGGCCGAAACTATGGCGCAGAGGAGTAGAGTGAAGAGAAAATTGCACCGAGGCATCTTGTAATTGAAGTCGTGCGTCCTCTTGCAAGGAAGATGAAGCAGGTTTCTATGTAGTTGTGTATTAGAATTGGTATTGATTTTTTTTTTTTTCAAAGTTTTGAAGAGTTAGCCTTTCGATTTCAGGCATGTGACAGAGAAGGCGACGACAATTTCAAGTGCGTGACAAAGAAGGCGACGGCTTCAATGAATGCATAAAAGCCAATATTGGAGTGGCGTATTGGTTTTCACCAGTCAATACCTACTTACAATTGTGCAGAGTGACCGTGAGTCAATAATGACGGTAGGAATACGTTAACATTCATGTCATGACCATTCATGCATATTTCCAATCGCTTTCTCTTTGGATAGTGTTGCCCTTCAACATTGCACAACTCGGCCGCGCTGGACTCACTACAAAATTTGTATACCGGCCGTGTTGGACTCGTTACAATTTTTCCATTTCTTAGTTAATGTTAAAGGAGAAATTATTAATTAGAAATAATGAAATATATGTTGAATTTAAAGATGTATAGTAAGAAATAATGTTATTTTAACTTAGTTAAAAATTCATTAATATATTTTTTGCTTTTCTCATTATCTAGTTGATAAGTAACATATTTGAAGTTTTGTATATAGATGGTCATACTTCCGAAATGGTCTTCTTCACTTTCCTGAATGCACTTGCCCATTTTAATTTTTCTTGTATAGGCCTGCCATACATCTCCTTCAATACCATCCAAACATAGCAAGTTTGCTTTCTTCCACTCTTCATCAAGTTTGCTTTCTTCCACTCTTGATGCCATATACATTAGGATTCTAGGGAGGTTGTATAATCTAAGTTATAGTTGTTTTCAAGGACTTTATAATCTTCTTCATTTCGAACCCCAGAAAGGATTAGCTCCTACCTTTACTCTTTCTCCATTAACAACTTCCCATAGTAGGCAATTCCGCACAAGATGGAAGGCTTGGACAATGGCCTTCCAACATATCAACAAATTATATTATGAGTATTCTTGGAAGGTCTTCTAATGAATTAGGTTCAATGTATTTTTAGAGGATAACTTAGCTTCATAGGCCCTTATTTGATATGATCCTTCATATGCATCTAGCTACCAAAGCCTTTCCAAAATGATGCATATTCTTAAGCTCCAACTCGTTCACCACCTTAAAACTCAACTTCTTCATCAAGGCTTGGACAATGGCCTTCCAACATATCAACAAATTATATTATGAGTATTCTTGGAAATTCTTCTAATGAATTAGGTTCATTGTACTTTTAGAGGATAACTTAGCTTCATAGACCCTTATTTGATATGAGCCTCCATATGCATCTAGCTACCAAAGCCTTCCCAAAATGATGCATATTCTTAAGCTCCAACTCCTTCACCACTTTAAAACTCAACTTACTCTATACTACTATTTCCTTTGTTATTGCTTTACAGCGTTTCCTTTGCAACATATGGTGCAATTGCTAGTTAATTTATACCTCATAATAAGTAGATGACAATAAGATGGTTTGTTAGGTGGCCAAGCTAATTAGCGTAAATTCAAGGGCCTAAATATTTGGAATAATTTTTACTAGTTTCGTAGGTAATAGAAATGCAAAACTACATTTTCTAGAGTTTGGTTGTAATAGAAATGATGGAAAACTAAATTCCAATAGATAATTTAGGCGGTGGGACACTCGATATAATAAGTAAATTACAAACTTTGTCGCGTGGGACATGTAATATATTACAAATTTTATAGTGTGTGACATGTGATATAATAAGGTTGTATAGTTAGTGTTTTTTTATTTCTTACTAAATAAATAGTGAAATAATAAGATCATTGTTAGTTACTATGATTTATAAACATAAAATTAATTGTAAAATGTATTTTTTGATTCATGCTTAGTAATGAAATACATACTTATATTGTATTGGCTCAAAAGAATCGATGGTAATGTAAATTACACAACCCCTGAATTGTTTTGAATAGTAATGAATGAGAATATTATCATGTTCGTGGATAATCAAAGACTAGAAGATATATCAATAGAATTTATTACAGGGTTACTGAAATATAAAGGTAAGTATTACATTTTTGTGGTCATTTATATAGAAAAATTTGATAGATTTTTTTTGTAGAGCTCAAAGTACATAAACAACAAGCCAAGTGGCAGAAGTGTCTGTGAAAGAAATTCATAATCTTCATGGTTTTCCTAAAGTAATAGTAACAAGAAACTTTTGGAAATAATTATTTAATATGAGTGGAGAAACACTAGCTGCCATGAGTTCTACATATCAAACACAATCAAATGGTCAAACAAAAATAGTTAACAATTTTTTTTAAGGTTATCTACAATGTTACTCTTTAGAAAAGCAATCTTAATGGATGAAGTGGGTTTGTCAAGGAAGAATGGTAATATGATACTACCTATCACACATCTACTAAAATTTCCCCATTTAAGGCCCTTTATGGATATCCAACTCCTAGTATCTCATATTTTTTGCAAGATAAGTCCAAAGTATAGGAAACAGAGTCACATATGGAAAATACTAAAGAAAATTTGAAAATTATTATGGAAAACCTTCAAATGACATGAAACATGATAAAACAAGAAGGGGAACAACATTGAAGTGAAAGATAATTTGAGGAGGGTAATTGGGTATTTTTTAGATTATAGCATTATAAGCAATCTTCATTCAAGAAAAAGAAGAATAAAGAAATAGCTCAAAAATGTTATGGCCCTAAATAATTATTCATAGGATTGCACAAGTGGTATAGAAGTTATATTTTCCTTCTTCTTGCATTCATAAGGTTTTTCATGTATCTTGCCTAAAAAAGGTTTTGGGAAAAAATATGCCAATGTAAATAGAACTTCCAAAATTAGATGAAAAATGAAAGTTGATTCTTGAACCACAAAAAGTTATAGATAAACATTTTGTATCTCTTTGACATATAACCATTATGAAGTACCTAATCAAGTGGAAGAATATTCCTCTAGAAGAAGGTACATGGTAAAATGATCATTTCGTGATGAAATACCCACGGCTAAAGGGTTCGTTTGAAGTTTTGACAAAGGTTTTGTTATATGTTTTATATAACGTGCGACGGAATAGTTTTATTGTTTTTTAAGGTCCCACACAGTGATCAAATTTGAAGGGTAGGTCCGAATTTCAATTAGAAGGACATATATCTATGTCGCCCTTCCATAATGAAAAGCTTAAAAAAAAAACCTTTTCAATTGACCACAATAAATTATTTTTACATTTCATTTTCAGAAAGAAAAAACCATCAATCTTTATATTAATAAAAGACTGTTACATATACAACAATGAAGAAGGCTCCATCTTTCATTGCTTAAATATCTCATTGGCAATGTCAACATAAGTCTTGAAGACACTATTATAAGAATTTGGATACATGCCACCGGGATATAGGAGATTCTTATGTGTCAGATTGTGTAATGAAATTTTGACTTTGTCTCACAAGGAGCAACAGCATGGAGGTCTGATTTTTCTTATAGAAATTTTTTATTATTATTTGAAACGTTTTTTTATAGATATGAAGACAACAATGAAATTATGAGCATGGTGGACAATTAGTCAAGCTCATGATGCCAAACCATGATGATGTAAGTTTGGAATTTAACATTTTTACATGTTAAAGAAAAATAGTCAAAATCACTGACAACTTAGTATGCCATAATTAATAATAATTCCATGTTCACTTTTGTTAATAGGTTTATGTCACACGACGATTGATCTGAAATTGTGAGAACAAATTATTTCTTATACAGATATTGACAGTAGGGGAATTTTACTGGTTATTTCACCTTTACTAGAAAGGATGAAACCAGAAGCTTCTGGCCCACAAACTGGCTCTGCCTAAAGAAATATAATGTAAACACTGAAATAGATCTGATCAATGAAAGTATTTGTTTATGTGAAAAGTATTCATTAATCAAAATTTTGTATGTGAATAAGAAAGTTCAAGTATTCTGAAAAGGAAGTAATATGGTTTGAAGTGATACTAAGGAGTTATGTTCACTGTATAAGTCTGATTGGGAAAAGTGTACTTATGAAAAGTTACTGTTTAATGAAGAAAAATCTGAAATATAACAGCAAAAATGCACAGCATAACAGTAAGCATGTGTTTAAGAAGTTCATCCCTCTCTTGGGCTACCTCTACTGGGTCCAAAAGCCTCTAATTAGGCTTTTCCCTCTTTCATTAATGCTCAAATTAATAATTACACAGTGTAGAAAGCTTCAAAAGGAAAAATTAGCTGCATATTCAGAAACAGAAGACTGAAATCAGTATAAATCGACTATTCATTCACCTCCAATGGATGAGTATAGTCCAACACAACTGATCTTTCATTAGGCCCTGGTGGCTCCACAACCAAAATCGCTGGTAAAATCACTGATAGAGTGCCCTAATGGCTCTACAACCTATCCCAACAGTTCTAGAATGCTTCAATACCCCAAAATCAAAAAAACATTCGTCCCAAATGGACTTCCCTAGCCAAAGTTATGGCTAACTGAAGTTTGCCCAGTGTCACCTAGAAAAACTCCACTAAATGTGGAGAACTGGAGTTAACTCCAGTTAAAAATGGTAACAAATGCCATATTTTGCGGCGCGCTCCAACTTTATCGGGTAGTTAAGTTTAATGTTGTGGACGTGGTCACATGCACCACCGTCGAACCCGCTGTGATTAATGTTATAACAAACAGTTTGATAACCGCAATGTTTGATTTAACCACAACTTATGTCGCTGATTCCCTTCACATGTTAAATGGTGTATTAAATGTTATCATAACCGTTTGGTTTTGCGCGCCAAGTCTAAGCCATGGTTCTGAGCGAGCGATTATATGATAGAGGGGGCTGGCCCCCTTTCGGGCCCCGCCCATTCAAACTTAAACGTTTAAATATAAGTTTGTTGCCATGTTATAACAAGAACCAAAGCCATGGTCTAATGGTTAATTTCTCTGTTTCCATCGGCCTGACCCAAGGTTGATTCCTGCCGCGACACAAACAATTTTGATATGCCCATTTCGATTGAATCTTGGGGCCACGTGGCGGCCTCCAGGCTGGCCACGTGGCGCCCTTTCATTGGCTGCCTACGAAATATTCCACAGAATATTTTGTGGAATATTCCACGAAATATTCCCAGAATATTCTGTGGAATATTTTTTTTTAATAATTTTTTTTTTATAAAGTCAAATTTGGCCATCCTTTTACTGAAATTGGCAAACTTCAAAGATGAATATCTTCCTCATACGGCGTCGGTTTTCAGTGCCGTTCACGTCTACAAGATCGTTTTTCCGAGCTCTTTCCAATCAATCTAGTTCAGACCAATTCTGAGCAAATTCATTTTTGAGCATTTTTCTACAAGAGACTTGATCTCCTGATCAACAATCTCTCTTCTCTGGCATTTAGTTGTATTGAAGATCACTATTCTAGGAATAAGGAGTTATTTTCTCCAAAAATAACCCTAGCCAAAAATTGACAATGCATCAAGGATATCTTTCTATGCCTCATAAGTACATATGTTCTACTTCTAAATCATGTCTTGGAAGTGGTTGTTTTGCTGGAAATTATTCACTAGTTGGTTTCATACCAAAGTCTTTTTCTCATTTTCAACATCCAATACATGAAAAAGATAATGGTTTAAAACAACATAAATATTTGAAATTTTGCAAGAATTTTCTGGCACACTTTGAATATGAATTTTGAAGTCAAGTGCATGATGCTGTATAGGATCAAGTGTCATTTTGAAAACCAAATGTTTCACAAGAAACTTCTCAACATGCTACCTTGTAGTAAGGATTAAATGACAATATTGCATCAACTATTTCCATAATAAAAGTGCACCTCGGCCATAAGACTAAACATCTACAAATGTTGTAGATCTAACAAGACCACACAATCAAATGTATTCCACAAGGCCAATACTATATGAAAAATGAAAAGGATTTTGCAACCAAAAATACCTTAGGAAACTAATTCAATTAGATACACCAAACCATCAGCAAAAAGGAAAACCAACTTACTCAAAAGGCAAGCGTTTACCTCCTTTGACAAAATTTTGAGTTCCGAAACAAGGGCCTTTATTGTCTTGTCAATGCCCCTAGTAATTTGAATGGGTTTTGCACCTGCTGCAACAACCTAAACAAAAAGGTTTCATTTCAAATTATTTTCCACAAATTTAAGATACAACCATTGTCAGTTTTGTATTTCCTAACAAGCTCATAAATTTTGACAAAAGAACCAAAATTTTTTAATATCTGATAGCAATTTTTTCACTCAAAAACTATCTTAGACTCAATAAGCCCAACCCAAAACTAAAAAACCAAACACCATAAGACCCTACAAAAATGAATATAAGATCTTAATCCAGTACTATTGACAAAAAGTTACCTTTACACCCTCACTTATTAAACCCCGTGTTGTTGAATTTTAACTTCAACTACTGTAGCAGAAGGACGGATGCAGTAGCAACATTTTTTTTGGAGGTTGCATTGCACGCCATCCAGAAATTTAATTCAGCATTTAAAATTCCTGCAAGTTTTTTTTGTAGACGGCCACAGCCATATTTCTGTATAGGATTGTATTTAAACACAACAACCAACATTAACGCAATTCACCAACCAGAAATTAAACAAACAGAAATTTACCCCCCAGTTTTGTAAATTCAAAAGGAGGACACATGGAGCATTAATATTGGATCGCATGAAATTGAAGGGAATCTGAAAACCTGAAAACCGGACCCGAATTTTTTATAAGGCACATTGGATTGAGAATTCACATTACAAATTAGGCAAACGTCAGCATCCCATTTTGGAATGCGAATTTGGTTTGAAATTCAATCTATTCAGACTTTTGAAGTCCGACGGAAAGGGTTATTTAATGTTTTGATAGTTTAATTTTATGTATGCTTTAATATATACATATGTTTTAAACATATGTTATATATATATCATATGCGAAACGAAAGGTGGGCCATAGAATTTAGTTTTAATTTTATTTTTTTTAAAAGAGGGTTTATTATAATATGTTTTATATGTTACGGCATATAAAAATAAAAAGGACAAAAAAGCTTGGTAGTTTTTTTTATAGACAGTACGTAAATTTTTTATTACACAGCAGTGTGTAAAAAGTGAAAGACTAAGTGTAACTTTTTAAGTGTGTATGCACAGCAGTGCGAAAGTGAAAAACACAACAGAGTGTTTTAGAGACAGAGTATGTTTGTTTTGAACAGACAGTGAGTTGGTTTTATGCACCGCGTTTTGTAGCAGTCATAATTTTGTAATCCCTCTCAGTGAGGAAGAAGTGTAATAGTTTTTTTTTGAGTTATTGAAGGGAATAGAAGTTTGTTTTCAAAGTATTGAAACTCTGTCTCCTGTCAAAGAAATTTTTATTTTCTCCGTGTTAGAGGAAGGGAGATTTATTCTCCATTCATTGTTCTGGAATTTTTCAATATTCCAACATGTGCAAGAACAACAGATGTTGTGGTTCCATCCCCAGCTAAATCATTTGTCTTTGCCGCAGCTTGCCCTACCAACTTGGCCCCAATATTTTCAACTGGGTCCTCTAATTCAACCAATAAAAAGGCCAAAACCATAGCATTGAGATACATTTCATTACACTGTCAATAACAATAAAATTTGACTCAGCCATAACCCTTTCCTTTTATTGTTGTGAAAGCTTTATGCATTACTCTAATGTGGCTAGTCCATAGGCCAAGTAGACCACTGGGTAACAAATATGTTTCCTTTCACCTTTGAGTTTTCAAATTATGCCTACTAAATCTAAGACATTTAAGAGGGGGAACTAATACAACGTTAAAAATAAAACCAGAGCACACATCTACAAATTACCTCCTTAGCTACTATCACACCATCATTAACTATTTTCGGAGAACCATGCTTGCTCTCCAAGACAACATTTTTCCCTTCGCCCCAAGGGTGACTCCAACAAGATCAGCAAGTTTGTTCACACCGCCCGCAAGACAAATTGACAATGCTTTCAGTAAGTGTGCAATTGAATGCCAGACCATATGCCAAAACAACCCTCCATGAAAAATTAAAATAACACATTAAAATAGAATATAAGTGGACAAGGAAATATCCACCGCAGTGAAGTTTCACGTGCAGGTGACCTTCCTTTAAACATAATTTTTTCTCTGACCTGCAATTTTTTTGTCACCGAGCCATCCTTGTTGAAGTAAAACTCCTTTTCCATAGCTCTTGTATTAACTACCTTCTCTCTGTCGCGTAATCTCAGAGTCCCTCTTCTGCTTGAGCGATTAAAGGAAATGGGTGAAAAAACTGAAAGAGAAGACAATTGTCTGCCATAATTATCAAACATTGCACTCAACTTCTTCCCCTTTCCATTGTTACCCAATGAGGTAGATGTGGAAATTTTTGTCATACTGCCCAAAGCAGAGGCCATCTTCTCTTATCCTGAATATAGAATTACAAGATCTTCATATTAGTATGAACCTTAAAAAACATGACTCCCATTGCTAAAAACCACTTTTAAGTTGTAACAGGAAAACTAAAAAACTATCGCAACTTTTGGCAACTTCTGGAGCATTAAGAGAGAAACAACCAAAGAGAAATACAACCACAATCCTCATTTTAATGAGACCGGACTATATATTTGCATTAAGACAATAGAAAGAAATCACGACTATATTAAGGCCAACACAAAACAATCTTTAACCAGTGTCTCTCGCGGCCTTTAGGTTGCCATGCTAGAGGTTGCACATTTTTAATTTAAATTCTTGACCTCTCGTGCCCATCTATGAATGCATCCAATGGGATATCTACATCAAATTCTCCTTTATATCCCCAAAAACAAATTCCCTACTACAAGAGCACCAGTATTGATGGATCACCCCACACCATCCCACCCACTAGAAACGGTGAAAAAGGAAACCCAAGAAAACTTCTGAAATATCTTAAGATGACTATATGGGTGGTTCTTATGAATCAACCAACCATTCAAATCATGCTCATCAATCCAAACCATGAGTATTATGTGACGATATTCAAGCAGGCACTGAATCATATTTCTGAAGCTATGTTAGAGAAACCCTAAACTCTCACTGAAAAAATAAAAATATACTCAGAAACAAAGATGATCACACTCTGGGTAGCCCTGGAGGCTATTTGGGGGTGATGAGTCCAATAGGTCTCAATGAACTATTGCCCTCGCCGTGGAATACTATTGCAGTGGAATTTGATACTATTTTGGATGTTGAATTCCACGATCCTAATCGAAACCAGTACCTTCAGCTCTAGTACCTGTTCACAAAAGAGGGTGCCATAGTCATTCATGCGTGCAGAGAGGGTGAATTGTAGGCATTTCAACAGGAGGTGTTGTTGTTGTTGCATTGGCCACTAGATTGTTTGTCTGGTTCTATTACAAGTGCAGAGTATTGAAAAGGACAGACAAATTTAGTTCAGCTATTGTGAAATTGCCTCGGAAATTCACCTACAAAGAGCTCAACAATGCTACAAAAGATTTTTTTTGAATGTGATTGATAATCGATAATTGCAAGCAAGGGTAATCCCCTTGTGAAACCCAAATTTCTGAGCATTTTCTAAAACTTGATGACAGAGTCATTGTAATGAACAAGCGTCTAGGTCCATATTATGTCCAAATCTAACAAGCACCAAGATCTATAAAAAAAATCCACAGTATCTGCGAACTAAGAAGAAGAGGCAAAAAATGTATTCTGCTTACCTGCTTGAATAGTGGTTGGGGTTTACGTCACGGAAAAAATTTGACAGAGCCCATGTAGCATTTCTTATCATTGAAATTCTGGCAGTATCATTCAACTGGGCAAGCACCTGCCTCAGAGCTCCATGACTGAGGGAAAGATCCCTAAATGTTGCAAAGTCTCCAGCAATATTTCCCAAAGCCCAGACATCCTTACACGAACACCAGTTGAACTCAAAGTTGGGTACTAGTTTTTTAAATCAAATTCCAAAATTACAGACATATAAATATAGTTGGGAAGAATTGGCATGCTCAAACAATGAGGTGATGCAGAAATGACATGAGGGAGAAAATATCAAAAAAGCCCCAAATCTGGAGAACTAAAGCTCATCACCAACCTGAGATTGACAACTTTACATGATGTAACCTATGAAATCGTAAATGGAGAAATCATAGTAACAATAAAGTAACCTATGTAACAATAAAGTCGAATTCATCCTAGGAGTGGTAATGGGAGAAATCATAGTGAACAACAGGAAACATGCAGAGTTTCTTACAATCAAATAGATGAAAAAACACATACAAAAACCTAGATAATAATCATGAACAAGATTAATATTGAATTATGAACTGTAAAGGAACTTACAAAATGTGACATTACGAACCTGGTCAAGCGCACAAGCAAAAATATCCTAGACATGACCCTGGTTGACAAGTTGTATTGCTCATGATGCAAGAGGATTTGTACCTACACTGCCAAGTCAATCAAAATCCATCATTATCTATACAATAAATAAAAGTAATTGATGTAGTATTTTTTACTCTAAGATGCATTCTTATGATAATGTTAGAACATATGTTGAAAATGTCAAAACATACCTGAATAAGCTCCTCTTCATTTCAAGAACAATTTATTGGAGTCGCATGAACTTGGAACAAGCCTCCCACGATCCGAAAGAGTAGCAACTAAGTCAACAGTGACTTTTTTGTTGCTACACTGGATCGAGGGAGGTTTGCTCCAAGATTAAATTGCTCCAATAAATTATTCTCTACTAAACAGGGCCAACCACGTGAAGGTGGAAGCTCTTATGGCCCCTCCCCCCCCCTCACATCACTCTCAATTCCCCAATACCCAATCTATATTTCATTTTTTACTTTCATGAGCATAAAAAAAATATATTCAATAACTAATAAAAAAACAATTCAACAAAAATTACGCAAGGAAACATTGCAATTAATGCTTGACATAAAAATAGTATGATAAATGAGTTTTTTATATAATGCAAAAAATGTTCCAAGTATGGTAACGTTTGTCTTATAATAATACAATATTTTACATTATCAAATTTTCTTTTTCTTCTTCCTATTTCTAAATCTCCTAATTACATCATCAATATCATCGCGCTCTGCTCCTGTTTCGTGCCTTTCGACCCGCATTGCTGACCTAGTTGCGTAGTCACGATGTCTGGTCTCATCCAGTGACGGGGAATCGCCTACAAAAATAGATAATATTAAATTTTAATTGTCAGTTTTTAAATATCATTGAACTAGTTTGGTAATATTAATAAAAAAAATTGCAATGAGATTATTTACCTGGTGCACCAGTTGTCGCCGTTGGGACTGTTGCCCTGTCTTCCTCTCTGGTGGTAAGATCCTCAAGGGAAACATTCTCTATCATTTAAACAAAAAAAGTTATAAGGACAACCATCAAGGTATAATTAGAAAAAATTATAAGTGGAAATTAATTACCGTCACAGCCCTCACTGATAGTAGCATTGTCGGCCTGGTCCCCACTACAATGATTAGGTTGCACGTGAGGATCATCTACATCTGGCTCTAAAACTGGGTTATTTGCCTCGTTGGTAGTGCTGCTCCCCTGATTTAAACAAAGTTGTTAGACATTAAATTTATGGACTAAAACAAACATATTGAAAGGTTAATGTTTTACCTTATCAGGCATTCTGGATCTTGGGACCTGCCCCAAGCTTCTGCGACGTTCAACTACGGCTTGATAGCCGAAATGGAAAGTGATATTTTTATCTTCCTTTGTAGTTTCTGTTCCGAAGTCATCACCCTACATTACATATGATTGTGTATTTTTAATCATATTTGATAGGATTACAAAAACGTTGGAAGGCGATACAATTAATTATAAGATGTTTAGCTACTTAATTACAATTCTTGCAGCTAATTTCAAGTAGCCGCCCTGGCCTAGCTTGTGATGGCCTTTTTTTTCAATCCTAGCTTTGGTTGCCTTTGAGGTGTCAGGCAACCTAGCATCAAAAGATTGAAGTCAGATATGACGTAGCACACTTTTATTTTAGACATGAAGAAAATTAAAGCTATTGAATTAAAGTTGTAATTTACCTTGCGGGTCCAGTTGGCATTTTTCCTTCTTTCTTTGCCCTTTTCTCTTTTCCGTCATGGATGAGTGCTCTCCACTCACTCTCTGAAACTGCGAGAGGACGCTCATATCTAGGGTTAAATTGCAATTGCGTCCTATAGGTGTCCCCGGTATATTTCAAATATTTTCCGGCTACCTGAGCCACCGCTTTTCTGTCAAATGTGCCGACCCCAAAAAGGGCTTCTAGATAATCTAGAAGTTCTTTTTTCAGGTTGGAATTCTGGGAATTCCACCCTGTACGTATGGTTGGGCCAAAAATTACCAACACATGGCTCTCCAGAATCCTATAGAACTCATTGTTTCCTACACAGAATAAAACCAAAAAAAAAGAGAAGATATTATCATTAATTTAAAAATAAAAATCATGATAAATATGTTTTAGATAAAGTACATGAAATAGTTAAAATATTAAAATTTACCTGGGAGTTGTATGTGATTTATAGGGACACCTTCATCGTTCACCAACAACGTGCCATTAATGGTCCCTGTGGAGCTGACACGTGTAGCTCCAGGAAACGCAATAATGTAGTTGGCCATATCAACCTCATCATTGCCAACACGTTCAGCGGTTGGCTGGGTGTCTGCTTGGGCAGGGTGTGTTTCTTGCCTGGCACCTAAAGGAGTAGAAGGTGTACAAGAGGGTTGTTGGGCAATCTCTTGCCCTTGTGTCCCACTACCACCAACACCGGATTCAGCAAGTGCCAGAAAACGCTACATACAAAAGAAATTTTTGTTAGTTTAGTCAATGTAAAAATTAAAAATCAAACTATCACAATTCATCTCATGCACAACAAAAAAAATATCCTTTTGACTTTTTATTATTACCTGATATGTTTCTATCTGGGTCATAAGTTGTTTTATCCTCTCTTCTGTTTCAGGCGTTTGAGGCGCGTCTACCAAAGTATTAAATTCCGACCTTGCATCTCGTGCCTTTTTTCGCAACAAGAGCACTGGAGATAGGGATGAAGAAATATCTTCCTCAAAGAGGGAATCATCAGGCGTACCATGGCTAGGTGTCTGCATATTTGAACAAAATTAATATTATTTCAATTATGTAAATAGCTAAAATACCTGAAGATAGAGCAATGCTGGCACTTTACATGTTCTTCCGCTGGCCTCTTTCCGCGATCATCCTGTCTCGGGGTTGTTCCTGCACTGCTCTGATCAGTCTGCTACATTGCAATAAAATTATAAATGTAAAAACTTGAAAACAATATCTAACTTGAAAACACAAAATGAAAACTGAAATAATTTCTAATAAGACACCGAAAGACAGAGTTAGAGTTTCAAATATGCCTTGCATTGAATTCAATCCTAGAAACATGTCATTGCACATTAAGGCACCCAAACAAGAGACGAGTTGACAATGAAGACCTTATTGAATATATTGTTGGAGAAACTTCTAGTAAATTTGTTGTGAAGACCTTGAGGACAATTTTGGAGCAACATTGTTGAAGCTGATGGTATAGCATTGTTGGAGACGATCTTGAAGGGCCTTGAAGTGAAGCTTTTGGAGAAACTATTGAAAAATCCTTAGAGCATTTAAGTAAGGCACTTTCTATCTTCCATCACCTTTTTCATTTCAATATCCTTTAAACGATTTTGTTGATATTTAATGTTTGAAATCACGTTATAATTCCTTGATTATATGTGTTTGGGGACTTTCCCTTTGAAATTACCCAAAATACCCTGGCAATTTTATCTTCAGGATGCATGTCTGACCCTATTGTTCAATATTTTGATTGATAGTAGTAAACATAGAGAGTTAGGGGGCTCTTGAATTGGTTTGGTTGGGCCATTAGATCCTTAACATCTACTAGGGAGAACCCCCCTTGAGTTGGAGGAGAGCTATCCCGAAGTGAAAAGAGGTTGGTGAGGTGACAATGGGGCTATTGAATTACACATGGTATCACACTTTAGCTTTAGGGCTTTATCTTGAGAAGTGCGAGATTTTGCTATATCAATTCTCAAATTGTTTACAACACTATTGTTAAGAACTAATAAGAATTGATGTTGAGGGGTTTTTGGGTATAAGAAACAATACCATTTAAAAACTATGGTTCTCAGTCCTTGGCATTCCTTCACCTGGGCCTAGGGGCACACAAGCATGCAAACTTAAAAGTAACTTAACAGATCCATAAAGTAATAATAATCATAATTCCTAATTTCCTATTGTACGATATAATGCAAATTATTCAAACATGAAGCGATGAAGACATGCAATGTCTGAATTTCAAGATTGATGAACCAATACAAGAAGTTAGAAACTACAACTTTGATTCAATACTCTGTGTCCTAACTCCAGGAAGGAATCTATTTTGTAGTACATAACATGCATCGTGTATTATCAATTCTTAATTGACAACAACTAAAGGTCATCTACCTCATCAATTCCTTCCCATTTTGTGTTTTTATGTTATATTCCTTATAAAAGTGTCAAATTTCTCTCAAAGTAAGCAACCACTAAATAAAATAAAAATAGTTGAGATATGATTGAGAAATGGTCATTTATTTATTGAAAGGATCTTCACAATTTATTTGGTTGTTTTTCATCTCAAGAAACAAGAAATGACCTAAGAAACTATTGTGATGTAATATAAGAAACAACACGGTGCAATGGCCATTTTCAAAGCCAAATGATGTCCATTGAGGACATGGCCTTTATTTGGTTCCTGTTTCATAGGAGTTTCGGGTAGAAATGAAACTTTGTTGTACCATTTCCAGTAGTAAAAAGGGAAAACCTTCTTTTTCCATGGGAAATAATTTACCTTTCCTTTTTCAAGATAATCTAAATCACAAAAAATATGAACTATACTGCACACATTCTTGGATAATGTGAAAGTGGAAAAGGAATACCCTACACAAGTGATGCACACATGTACGTTTGAACACTAATATATTTTTGTAGTTGAAATGCAATGTTTGTTTTCATTTAAATGTAGGGTTTTTAAAGCAGGGAAAAATAATGGCTGCCAATTTAATAAGCGTTTCTTTGGGAAAAATTTAAATCTTGTATTGGGTGATGAATATAATAGAGGGTATTGAATCTTGATTCTCGACATTGTGTTTAACTTGAATAACTCAAATGATTATAAATATCAGTCGATGAGTTCTTTTTTCAAGTATGTCACTCAAAACTCTTATGTCAAAGCATTGTATGATGGCTAGCATTTGCTTGTTTCCCTTTCTTCAGTTCAATGTAAAAAGTATATTAACATATTGGAGAACGAATGATAACTACAATTGTTTGCTCTGCAGTATATCCAGCCCCAAGATTATGAAAAGTTTTCTCAAGTGGAGCTATTGGTTATTAATGAAGCAGCTGCAATTCCATTGCATGTTGTAAGGCTCTGCTCGGGCCATATTTAGTGTTTCTGTGCTCTACTGTAAATGGGTAATAATTATAAATGAGCCAACCACAAACATAGATTTTGTAACCATTCGGTTTCCATGGATAGTGATGATGATATTAACCCTATATATCAGTGACCTATATCTATATGAGAATGATCTCAACATTGACCTTGATATGGTTGTATGGATGTGACCTTTGGTATGTCATCAGAAAATCCCCAAATATCAGAAAATCCCAAAATCTGGAGAACTAAAGCTCATCACTTTCGATTTGGAGTACTACCCTTGTGATAAAGTTGATGACTTTCGATCTCCCATTCTCTACCACTTTTCACTTCACCTTCAATATAGATCAGACCAAGGGCAATTCATTACTGGGTGTTGAGATGGATGAGTTTGTCGAACTAAAATCCATAGCTTAAACTTCTTGAAACTGGTGGAATCAAGTTCATGCAAGCACAAACACATCTTACACATCCTCTTTGAAACTCATCCAAAAGAACATTGGAAGACATCTAGAGAGAACCCTATAGCCTAACACAATCCAATGGAATTGACCAAAAAAACCCAAATAGAGTCAACCCTACTATAGGAGGAAGGGCCTGCAGTAAGAACTTACCATTTTGCAAGAGTTGAGGGCGAATTTTGTTCTGCAAGAGCTGAGGGTGAATGCTGAGGGTGAATGATGTTCTGCAAGAGCTGAGGGTGAATGCTAAGGGACAATGCAGGGTGAATGCTATTATGCAAGAGCTGAGGGTGAATGTTGAGGGCAAGTGATATTCTGCAAGAGCTCAGGGCGAATGCTGAGGGCAAATGTTGAGGGCGAATGCTGTTCTACAAGAGCTGAGGGCGAATGCTGAGGGCGAATGCTGTTCTACAAGAGCTGAGGAAGAATTCTGTTCTGCAAGAGCTGAGGGCGAATGCTGAGGGAAAATGTTGTTCTACAAGAGCTGAGGGTGAATGTTGTTCTGCAAGAGCTGAGGGCGAATGCTGAGGGAAAATGCTGAGGGCGAATGCTGTTCTGCAAGAGTGGAGGGTGAATGCGCGCATGATATCAGTCGTTAATGTAGTTTTTAATAAAATCATTTTTATGTAGCGCGCATATAAGTGTCGTATTTTTATGTAGCACGCATATAAGTATTGTATTTTTATGTAGCGTGCATATAAGTGTCATTATACCGATGGCGGACAAAGCATTGCTATTGCGACGGATGCCTCCAAACGTCGCAATTGCGACACTTAGGCATTGTGTCTCACTAGCGACGTTTGGAGGCAGCCGTCGCAATAGCGACGCTTTGGGGCATAGTGTCGCAATTGCGACGTCTTCCTCCAAACGTCGCAATTGCAACACTTTGTCTAAGTGTCCGTATTGCGACACTTTTCTCTAAACGTTGGTATAGCGACGGTTTCAAGCGGGATTGAAAAAATTTGGGGAAATTTCAGACATTTGGTCAAAAGCGTCGGAACCAAGTGTCGGAATTTCCCCCAAATGTACTAGTGTCTAGATCAACGGCTCTCATTTATTCCATGTCAATACTTCACTCTATCCCTTGTTCGCTTCCTATAAAGTTTTTTTCCCCGTTTTCATTACATTTTCTTCCATTTCATTATAATATTGCTCCTCTGCATTATAAACTCCCCATTCAATCTCAGTCATTGATCAATCTAGATCAACGGCTCGGACTTAATCTCCCCACCGTTTATCCAACCGCCTCCCCATTTCACCCTGAGAAACTCACTGCCATTGCTTTGTCTAATGTGCTCACGATCTAACCTAACCTCCGAAGTAGTTTAAACCATCCACGCAAACACATTTATAATTTTTGCTTGTTTGTGCAGGTTTTTAAAGGTTTTTCCATTGTTTTAAGAAGAAATGAATGGCTGGGGATGACGATCCCTCAGGCCACTATTCATGAAGGAAATAATTCTGCAGGGTTCACATCACGATTTATCCGTGCCTCATGAGCACTGATATCATTATAAAACCCTCTACGTGCCTGCAAAACACAGTGAATATCAAACAGACGAAGAGTATCAACGTCAAAGGATTAATTCAAAGCAGAAATCAAAGATTAATGATTTTAAACACAGTTTGAGGGATTAAGGCGTAAATTTGACTATCAAAGGCCTAATTCACATAGTTAAAGACAACATGAAGACCCGAAGACAAAAAATTAAGCCTAATTAGGCCTAAAACACAGATCTAAAGCAAATTAACAGTGTTTTAGGGTAAAACAAAGAAATCTATCAACCCGAAAAGCCTCCACTGCCACATCAGAGGCGAATTGAATCCTCTCCAGCCACCAAAGTGCCACCTGCATCTTTTAATAAATCAGAAGTAGGAAGAGTTATTGCCTCTGTTAAACACCATGTTAAGCACACACATGGTGTATGAGGAAGATAAACACACACACACAAGAGACTCAACACACAATGAATGATAAACGTGTAGCTCACTTATTTTTCCATTATACATGATGTACATTTATAATACAATGGTGTGACTCTTGGTTTCACATTCCAAGGTCACTTGAACTCCATTGTGACTTTTCACATTCCACACCTACCCATGTAGGATTAGATGTTCCAACATCCCCCCTTAATCCGAAGGGGTATGTGTGAGTCCAAGAAGAGAGTTGTAATACAAATCTGCAAAGTATGCATGGCAGCACTTGGGCTGAATCAAATCTCTGAAATGTTGGAAAAAAGAGGTGGTTTAAGGATGACCACCAACACTGGAACGCAAAACTTGTTGCAGTTCCCGTAACTCTTCCAAAACTGGCAAGAAGCTGAAAGCTTCTGCTAGAGGAATTGTCCCTCATAAAAAAGGGAGACCTTCAACCTAAAAGAAGGGAGGTCTACTACTTGTGATGGTTTTAGGATTACCAACAACTCTGAAATTCTTGAAGCATTTCTTGGAACTCAACCAAAGCTGGCAAGAAGCTGAAGGCTTCTGCTAGAGTAAGTGTTCCTCATATATGAAAAGGAGACCTTCAACCTAAAAGAAGGGAGGTCTACTACCTGGGTGATGGTTTTAGTTATCCACCAAACAAAGATGATGGTTTACATGGTTTCACCACGCAACCAAAGGCATGCTCTTATGTGGTGATCTCATCTCTCGGCCACATCTCCCGAATCCTGGACCACTGCATTGTGGCTCAGGCTCGCTTGAACTGGTGTGTCTCTGGCTACAACTCTGAACATGGAATGAGAGATTGTGTCTCAGGCTCGCTTGATCTGTCATCGAAGCTTGTACATGACCACCATTTTCCCCCCTGTCAGGGACAAGGTGAGATGATGGTGAAAACTCAACTGCAAGTTTACTCAATACTCGTGAACATGTTCTGACATGTGACTTAAACATCTTCTTGGCTGCTGATGCCCATTGCCAAGAAGCGATCCATCCAAGAGGAATCTTGGTTCTTGCAGGAGGCTTGTTTCTGAAGCATCTGAGTGAAGAATGGGTGTGTCAACCACAGTGCTTGCATGGATGAAGATCAAAATAGTGATCTTTCATATGGCCAACTCGATCACAATGTTGGCATTTTACAATATGATGTTGTCGTTGAAGTGGAGCAGGATCTGGAACAGCTGCAGGTGAACTGTCATACAGGAATCCGACACTCTGAAATTTGATAGGCTTGGTGTAGTCTAGAATATGAAAGGACACATCCTTGTCATATCCAAGACCAGTTCTGTGCTTGTTGTGGACAAGCTCTTCCCAAGGTCTGATGATTGGCTTGAGAAGTGCAGGTTGAACTGCTACATCTGCATGTAAATCTTCTCTAGTACAAGGAACTGAATGGGAATCAACTAGAAATTTATCTTCTTTCTTCTGATGAGAGTCCTTCTCAATCTTCTGAACAGAAACAGGTTTAGAATGGTGACTCTTTTGCTGAAGTTCGTCTTGTTGGAGCTGAGATTCCAACTGCAAAAACTCAATATTTTCTTGTGCATCTTGTAAACAACTTTGAATGTTACAAAGAGCATCCTTGCTCATTTTTATCATATTATCAACATTGGAATGAATGAGTTTATTCAACAACTCTAATGCCTCATTGATTTTAGCCATTTCAACAACTTAGGCTCAAAAAATGAAAGGGTGTAGGCTTCAACAAAAAATGTACCCATTTACAATGTGATTCCTTTCAAACAAATACAAATGACTCCAAGGAATTCTCAAAGCACAAAATCTGCTCCTCAAATGATGGAGGGAAATCAACAATTTTTTAACAACTCAAGTACTGATTGCAACTATGAAGAAGCAATATCTACTCACAATACAATGTCAACGCAATACGGTATCTGTTCAATATAATATTTCTGCAAAAATATTTTGTAAATGTGTAGCTGAAAACACTTGTGCAAGAGGCCTTTAAGGCAGCTGAATTTTCCTTCAAAGAGATGTTTTGCACCAATAAAAACTTGTCTTCAAATGTCAATTTCTTCAGAAAATCACCCTTATGCCACAAATCACACAATGTCAAATCTGTAATTTTCTCTATGTATTCAATCCATCTTCTCACATGTCATTTCTTTCATTTCTGCTGTTCATTTCCTCTTCTTCCTCTCTCTCTCTGCTATTTTTTTTTTAATTGATTAAAAATTAATTAAAAAAATAGATTAATGGGAATAATTAAAAATGGAGGGGAATTTAAAAAGGTTGAATTTAAAAAACAATTGTGGGGGGTATTATATGGGGGTGGGGTAGGGATATTAAAAGGGGGGTGGAGATATTAAAAATAAAAAGGCCGAATTTTAAAAAGTGTGGCGGTATTTTAGAGCCAAAATGGAGGGGCAGTATTGTAGGGAGGGCGGTATTGTAATTTGAGGCGGTATTGATTATGCGAGGGGAGGAGGTATTAATATAATGGTGGTATTGTAAAATGGAAGGCGTAAGTGAGGGAGGGTCGAAGGGTTCGAGGAGAAGGGGGCAGCCAAAGGCTATGGGATCTGCATGGAGGCCAAGTTAAAAAAATTTAAAACTCGGAAAACGCTTGCGTTGAAGGGAGACGGGGGTCTGGGGAACAGGGCGAGTGTACGCTGTGTGAGGGGGTGCGTATGGAGTGGGAGTGATAAGGGGATAGGGGGGGCCGTATCATAGGCGGGTGGGAGTGAATGGCGAGGGGGATGGGTAGGGGGTTAGGGAGGGCTCGGATGGGGATGCGAGGGAGGGGTGAGCGTTGTTGCAGGTCGAGGGGAGCGTGTGAGGAACTGCTGTAAGGAGTGGAAGCCGCGGGGAAGGGGAGAGGGATAGCTCGAGTGGCGTTAGAGTGTGGTAAGGTGCATAGGGAGGCCATAGTGTGTGAGGCGTGCAGCTGTGGGGGAGGGCGTAGGGAATGGAGCGTAAGGGTAGTGGGCAGGGTAGGGGGGTGAGCGGATAGCAGATGTTCCAGATGGAATGAGAGAGTGGTGCGGTATTACAATGAGGTCGTGAGGGTCGAGTAAAATGGAAAGAGAGGTTGCAGGTTGGGGCAGGTCGAGAGCCTGAATTAATTAATTAATTTTTTTTTTTAATATAACAGCATAGAGGAAAGCAAGAGAATGTAGATTTTCTTCCTGCAGCAGAGGAGTAAAAATGAGACCCGAGACTTTAAAACAACAGCAGATTTTTTTTTTTTAAATATATAGCAATCTATTCCATTTTAGAATTTAACAGTATTTAGAAATCTTTTCCATTAAAAAACCCAGAAACTTGCAGATATTTTTCAATGAAAAGCTCAGAATTTTTCTAATAAAAACCAGAAACTTCTTCTTCATAAACCCAATTTAAATAATATTCCAACAACTCTTCAATATGGTGCAGAATTTAAAAGGCAGAAATTGCAGGAAGAAATCAACCTTCAGATGCACAATGCTGCTTCTCTTCAAAACCAGTGCTGCCAATTTCTGAATGCTTCTTCTTTTCAAAGCAGATTTATGAATGCTGCAGAAAATCTTTGACGGATGAATGCGGCAAAAAGGAATGTTGTAGAAACTCTCTAAAATGCTGCAAAAACGCCAAGAAATTTTGCAGATATGCACAGGCCATAAACACAAATGGCTCACTCAATTTGGAGCAGGGCCAGCAATTGCCCGCTCTTATACCATGTTAAGCACACACATCGTGTATGAGGAAGATAAACACACACACACAAGAGACTCAACACACAATGAAGGATAAGCGTGAGGCTTTCTTATTTTTCCATTATACATGATGTACATTTATAATACAATGGTGTGACTCTTGGTTTCACATTCCAAGGTCACTTGGACTCCATTGTGACTTTTCGCATTCCACACCTACCCATGTAGGATTAGGTGTTCCAACAGCCTCAGTCAGTGATATTTTCCTAAAGACAACCAGAGTTATTGCAAACCTGCTTAAAGAGATTTAAAGTCAAGAAAATCTCCCAGGTAGCTAATAACTTAATGAAAACCAATTAATACAGCAGAAATATCAGAAAAGCTTCTCCATTGAGCCCCTTAAAGGCTGAGAAGCATTAAACTGTATTAATTGAGCCTAGAGATATTTTTTCTCATCCCACCTCCTCATTTCTTCTATGAATACTTCTGTAGAAGATGAGAAACACATTGGTCTCTGGATATTTGTTGCATGTAAATAGTTTTCTGAAGCTGCCAAAGCTCTGTTTGTAATTGAAGATACATAAGTTGAGAATAGAAAGTTTTCTAAGTTGTTGAGACCTTTTGGACTTGAAGATTGTACTGGTTTGAACATCAATATACGAGTCAAATTCTATGGGATCCTGGTCTACATTAATGGTGATGTTTTTCTTATTGTAAATTTTCTTCCTTCATGGTTTTCATACTGTCCACTTTCTATGATAAAGAACATCAAATATAGAGCTAGGATTTACTGTTAAAGGTACCTTGCTCTCACTGATAAGCTTTATCTTTATGTTTTCCTCCTTTGTGTATTTGAGAATGATTTAATACAGTCTAAAATAGTTAAGGAATGTTGGTGTTCCCACGTCTTACTATCCAAAAATTTAAACATTGTTCTTGAAAGAGATCTTCAATACTTGCTAAGTAAAGACTGAACTAGGGAAGTTTATAGTTAGCCATGTCCTCTAGTTCCCTCTCCAACATTTTGTCTTGAAATTTTCCCTTAGAGTATGTTGAAAGTAGGTCTAGATTTCAACGATATCTTACTTGATCTTAAGTTACTCTTATGTTTCTCTTTAATGTTTTCATCCTTTCTGAAAGTAGTCATGTGGATTACTGGATTGTTTGTCTAATAAGTTAGATTTAATAAAATCTTGTCCAAAGAAGTCTATGGTTAGCCCTGTCCTTTGGCTGGTTTCAAACAGTTGCTTAAAATTATTTTCTTTTTTGGAAAGTTAATAAATCCTTGTTGAAATTATTAGCTTCTTCCACCTTCACAACACTTTTATGTTCCATTCCGTCATTTAAATCTAAGAGATCTTGAGGTGCAGATGACTTGCCCCATGGTAACCTTTGTAGACTTGATGTTTCAATTAAACCCTCTATGACTCCATAGCCCAATGGATTGAAGCCTCTTCTTTCCTATCTTATTAGCTGAACCATTCTCTCACTTATTTACACCTTCACCCTTCATTTAGACTTCCTTCACCTTCATTATATCTTTGCCCAACCAAAAAAAAATAAAAACCTTGTTCTTCATAACTAGCCTAGTATCACATTTCAAACCTTAAAAGATAAATCAATCTTTGCACTTATAGAGAGATCCCTCTATGGATTCAGGAGGGATAGATCCTAGAATCCCAAAGTGGTTCATAATGTTCTCCCTGCAGCTTTAGTCTCACAAATCTGTTGAAATTACAGGGAGCTTTAATTTATGGCTGGCGACTCCACTGGGGAATTTTGAGTCAATTTCATCTTAGAAATATTTAAAACCTCAGAAGAACCTTAATCTCTTTAGATTGGTATTCATAATAAACATGGTGGTGGAACCATAAAACATTTTACCTCTATAAGAGCTAAAAAAATTCCACCTGGCGACTCCACACTCTACAACTCCAAAAAGACCAAATGACTCCACTGTTACAAGACTCTGAACTGGTTGACAAGATATAGTGACCTCTTTTCTAATTTACAAACATGGATTTAGATATAGACCCAAAAGACAAACATATGGTCATGATGGAAAAATTGATGTACATGCTTGGAAAGAGAGTGGATAGGTTTGTGGCTAATCTAAACATTGGTGATCCAAAGCAAAATATGCCTTTCCCTGAGCAAACACAAACTCAACCACTACAAGACATGTTTGACGAACAATATTATAGAGAAAACAATCAAGAAAAATTTCTAATCATGATGGAAAAGATGATGTACATGCTTGGAAAGAGGATAGAAATGTTGATGGCTAATATGAATATTGGTGATTTGGAGCAACCTATGTTTTTCCCTTGTCAAACACAAGCCTAATCACCTCAAGACCTAGATAGTTACCAAGATATGTATTATGATCAACACTTTATAGAAGATGATGAGCAAGCTTACAAAGAAATCAATGAAGAAGGTTGTCAAGAAATGCTTGATTGCCTACCTATATCTGGTACTATGCTGATAAGAGAACTTCATGAGCAAATTGCAAAAACTAATGGTGAGCAGTGCTTTGAGGAAACAAGTAGCCACTTTGAAAACACAGAATCTGATGTGGAAGGAGAACCAACACATATAGGAATTTCCCCTCTAGATTATAACCCATCTCATATTACATGAGAAGAGTGGTATCCTGATAATGTAGAAGAAACAACTTATGAACCTTATATGCAAACTGAGTATCATAATAATCATGAGGAACATTTTGAAACACAAGAATATCAGGAAACAATAGAAAATCCTCAAATTTTCTCTGCAGACTTGAATGAAGATCCCTAGAAGAGGCTCAAGAAGACATCCAACCTCAAAATCAGCCTTCACAAGAGACAGAAAACTGTTGTACTCCTGTTCAAAGGAACATAGAAACATCTTCCCCTTTGACAGAAAAAGAAATAGATCAGACTATTAATAAACAGTCAGTCTCTGAAACTTTTTTCAAAACAATTACTCTTGCCCATTTACATGAAGAACTTTGTTGTACAGGTTTAGAAAGTTCTTTTGCAGATCAAGAGAAAGAGGGCAGTTGTATTTCTGCATATACTGAAAGAAAAATCTCTCCTTTGACAGAAGAACAAATTGATCAAATAATAAACAAGCAGCTACCCTCCAAAACATCATCCAAACAAAACAATCATGAACATAGTGTCTATTCCATAGGACAATCCAATGACACTCAAAACAAAGAGGATACTAAAGAAATTAATGATAATATTGGAACTAGTCCTATTTGGAGTATGAATTTTGATGGATCATGTACTAAAACTAGTGCAGGTGTAGAAATATGGCTTTACAATACAGGAAACAATCATTCTGAAGCCCATTCATATAAATTTAACTTTCAATGCACAACTGATATAGTAGAGTATGAGGCACTTCTTTTAGGGCTGCACTTATTGAAGAAATCAGGAGCCTAGAAGATAACAGTTCATGGAAATGCAAAATTGGTAATTAGGCAAGTGAAAGATGAATACATGGTTAAGCATCCCAAACTTAAAGCTTATAAGGATGATGCCATGGATTTGTTAAAATATTTTAAAGAATTCCAACTTATCCTTGTTCCTAAAGACCAAAACAGTTTTGCTAGTGGATTAGCCCTTGTTGCTCGTACATGTCTGAGACCTTGGGAGAGAAAACAATATACAATTCAAGAAAAATTCAGACCAGTTTTCCCAAATAATAAAAGATACTATCAAGCCTTTGAGGGAGAAAAAAAAATAGAAGATTTTCCTACTGTGGATATACCATATTTTCAAGAAGAAACTCCTCCCTTCACTAATGTCAATCTGTCATTCAAAGAACCTGAATTTATATCATAAGCAAGCATAGATCTAGAGAAATAAGAAGCTTGCTATTTTGCAGGTTAAGAATGATGATGATTCCAAGAAACATACTGAAGATACAGTCCTCAAATCTAATGTCTTGGAAGCAAACAATCTACCAATTGTGGAGGACCGAAAAGAAGAGAATCTTCATCTTTTCTTTGTTCATCCTTTGGAAGAATGTGTGGAAGTCCCAATTGGCTCAAATTATCAAGCATGGATCCTTTACAAGAGCCAAATGCATGAAAAGCTGTCACCTTCTGTGATAGCCTTGGTTTTGAAGATTAATCTTCAAAATGTACTATGGATACCCCTCACAAGTAGCCAGAACTTCTTTTCCTTTTTGTCACTACTCAACTGGCTACATTGGCACTTTTGCATCATATAAGAATGTAAATACTTCAAGTTAGAATTGGTTAGATAGGAATGTCAATAAAGCTCAAACTTTGAGCATTTAGATAGTTGTTGTTTTCTTCTTTGAAGAAAAAGGAAAATGCAAAAACAATAGAAGATAGAAAAGAGGGTAGAATGAAAACAAGAAAAGGTACAACCCATACCAAAAAAGAGAAATAAAGCCTGAAAGTGTGCAAGCTTAAATGCCACTCCTAATAAACGCACTCCTAGTTAGTCATACAGCCTAATCATGACTAATTAGTTTTCAATTTACTGCTGATAGGTTAGTGAATCAGATTTTCCAAACAGCTCAATCTTGGCTTATCACTAAGGTAGATTAGGATAGAAAAACAAAGGTTCAAACAAGCTCAAAATCTGAACTTATGAGTTTCAAAAGAAATAATGGCTCTAATCTGTTTAAATTTTGAGCCAACGATAGAAGAACTGGTTCTAAAAATATCAAAACTTGAACCAGAGAACAAAGAGAGAACAACTCAAACAAGCCTAAAACAGAGTTGAAGAAAAGTGAAGGATGTTCTTTGATTTTCAGATCTTAAGCCTTCACCATTTTGTTTTAAATTTTCTGCAATTTTAGTCTATGTGCAGCTTGTTTTTATGCCATAGATCAGCAACAAGTTAAACTATTTAATCCTGACTTGTTTGCTTTTAAATTTCTTGTCTTAGAAATTAGAGAATAAAATCTATCAGACAGTTTAATCCTGACAGATTGTAGTTAGGTAGAGAAGCCTATGAACTCAACTGCTTAATCTGAGTTCATGGAGAAATAAGGGTAGACTTAGATAGTTTTATGTTTTCAATAAAAGAATAAAATATTGATGTTTAAGGTATGCAAGTCCAAATGCACCTTCAGAAGAAAAAATTCTAGGAAATAGTTGGTGTAGGTAGTTGTTTGAGGAAGATTTTTTTTTCTACTTATATCAAATGCTCCAATCATTTTATAAGCAGCTGATCAAAGAAGAAGAAAAGTTTGTGAATGGATGAGGCATTGGTCAGCTTCTAGAGAAGACTTTTCTAAGGTTCTTGACACCTCCAAGGAGCTGCCATCCCAAGTTGGAGCGGGTGTTAGCCACCTATAAAATTAGTCATATCAAATGGTGGCTAAAAACTTTTTGTAGCCTTCAAGAAACAATTCATGTTCAAAATTGTGAGTTCTTGAAGTCTTATTATGATCTTTATCCCTTCCTTTAAACCTTCACTACTATTTCCCTCATATTCCTGAAAAATCTGCTGTTGGCCTAAAGAAGACTGCTCAAAACCCCATTTTCCCTTCATTTTACCCCCCCTTTCACTCATAATTAACCTCCATTTTCATCCCCTTTTTCCTCCACAAAAACCCCTCCATAAGCTTCCATTTAGCCTTAAAAATCACTCCAAAACCATTTAAACACCATTTGATCCCCTTTCATTTGGTTTAAAGACTCCTTTTCCTTCTATCAGAACCTTCAGAAACCTTTGAAAAGCCCTCATTTTGGCCTAAAAACCTTAATTTTTCTATAAGGCCTTAAGCCCCTTTCGGCCTTAGCCCCATGCCCCTTTTCCGCATATAGCCTGCGCCTACGACCAAGCGCTAAGCCCTCAGTCGCTAATCGTAGTCGGAGCTCTCCTTTACCGTTTTTTACTTTGTTCTTCTAAATTTTCCGATGCGACGAGCTTTTGCTCCATCGACCTACGCTTGATTCTCCACCGTTGATCTTCTCTACTCTACCCAGATCCAACAGTCCATATCACTCCATTCTTCGAACTTGCCATTCCGCCTTTTCATTTATGATTAAATCCTGATTGTCGATCCAGCTTTAAGATCGACGGCTCTCGCTCCATCGGCTAATCGCAATCACAAGTTCTTCCCATCGCAAAATTGCAAGCCCCTTTTTCCTTCTCCGATGCCGACTCCCCTGATTGAATCTTAGCCGTCTAATCCACAAGAACTGACGATTAAGATTTCTTCACACTCTGCCCAAAAATTTATTCCTTTACCCCTCCGATTGAATATTGACCGTCGATCTACTCCCAGATCCGACAGCCAACGTTACATCGCATCGCAAATTCCCTTTGTGTCTTCTCCTTTCCTCCAAAGATTGTGATCCCGTGATTTAATCTAAACCGTCGAATCCACAAGAACCGATGGCTTAGATTTAATCGCGCTCCGCTCGAAAGCCCTTACCATCACATCCACCGATTGAATCCCCACTATTGATCTCTCCTAGATCTAACGGCCTGCACTTAATCGCATTGGCGCATTTCATTGTTGCTTTACCCTTTGCCTCTGCCGATGCGATCCTGTGATCAAATCTGGACCGTCTATTCCAAAGATCTAACGGCCAGAATCTTGACCCGACCTCCCTTTGTTATTTCATAAGCCCGACAATATAATTCTTCGGTGGAGATCCACTGTGATCTTTGCAGATCAACGGTCTACATTGCTCCCATCTCCGCTCGATCTCCTTCCTCCGTACTTCCGGTCCCACCACCCACGCCCTCTTTTCCCTTCATTTTCATTGTTTTCCTATGTATTTGGCCATATGTAAAGTTTTACATTTTTACATTGGAAACCATGTTATGCACATAAATCAGTTTAAACCTTGGTTTTTATAAAGTTTTGTGCCTTTATTCACCATGGGCTCCACTTAATTCTTTACCCCACAGCTTTTCATCCATCACGCTCAACCCGCGCCGTTGGATCTTCTACCCATCATCCAAAGGCCCAAACTGCATATCACGTAACTTTTTCTCTTGAACGATAACACCAAAAAATTACACGATATAAGTTGTTTTGAAAGGACAGGTGTCAAGCGGCGAAGCATATCGTGTTGTTTTGAATCAATTTTGAAACCACCTCAGTGCCACACGAAGACCACTAATGGTTTTCCGCTATAACACTCCTCCCCAATATAATTCTGCACTTAATCCTGGCCATCCATTACTGTCATCCAACGGTCCAGATTAAATCCTTCCCCCCATTCATTTGCCATCGCATTTTTTCCTATGCTCCTTAATGCTCTAACATTTCACCCCGACCGTCGATCATTCTAGATCAACAGCTCTCATTTATTCCGCATCCAATCTTCACTCTATCCCTTGTTCACTTCCGATAAATTTTTTATCCCCGTTTTCATTAAATTTTCTTCCATTTCATTATAATATTGCTCCTCTGCATTATAAACTCCCCAGTCAATCTCAGCCGTTGATCAATCTAGATCAACGGCCCGGACTTAATCTCCCGACCGTTTATCCAACCGCCTCCCCATTTCACCCTAGCAAGCAATCCTCACTGTTGGATGTTTTCATCTAACGGCCATGATCTAACCTAACCTCCGAAGCAGTTTAAACCATATCCACGCAGGATTTTTATAATTTTTTCTTGTTTGTGCAGGTTTTTAAAGGTTTTTCCATTGTTTTAAGAAGAAATGAATGGCCAGGAATGATGATCCCTCAGGCCACTATTCATGAAGGAGATCATTCTGCAGGGTTCACATCACGATTTATCCATGCCTCATGAGCACTGATATCATTATAAAACCCTCTACGCGCCTGAAAAACATAGTGAATATCAAACAGACGAAGAGTATCAGCGTCAAAGGATTAAATCAAAGCAGAAATCAAAGATTAATGATTTTAAACACAGTTTGAGGGATTAAGGCATAAATTTGACTATCAAAGGCCTAATTCACATAGTTAAAGATAGCATGAAGACCTGAAGACAAAAAATTAAGCCTAATTAGGCCTAAAACACAGATCTAAAGCAAATTAACAATGTTTTAAGGTAAAACAAAGAAATCTATCAACCCGAAAAGCCTCCACTGCCACATCAGAGGCGAATTGAATCCTCTCCAGCCACCAAAGTACCACCTGCATCTTTTAATAAATCAGAAGTAGGCAGATTTATTGCCTCAGTCAATGATATTTTTCCTAAAGATAGCCAGAGTTATTGCTAACCTTCTTAAAGAGCTTTAAAGTCAACAAAATCTCCTAGGTAGCTAATAACTTAATGAAAACCAATTAATACAGTGGAAATATCAGAAAATCTTCTCCATTGAGCCCCTCAAAGGCCGAGAAGCATTAAACTGTATTAATTGAGCCTAGAGATATTTTCTCTCATCCCACCTCCTCATTTATTCTACAAATACTTCTGTAGAAGATGAGAAACACATTGGTCTCTGGATATCTGTTGCATGTAAATAGTTTTCTGAAGCTGTTGAAGCTCTGTTTGTAATTGAAGATACATAAGCTGAGAAGAGAAAGTTTTCTGAGTTGTTCAGACCTTTTGGACTTGAAGATTGTATTGGTTTGAACATCAATATACGAGTCAAATTATATGGGATCCTGGTCTACATTAATGGTGATGTTTTTCTTATTGTAAATTGTCTTCCTTCATGTTTTTCATACTGTCTACTTTCTCTGATAAAGAACAACAAATATAGAGCTAGGATTTACTATTAAAGGTACCCTGATCTCACTGATAATCTTTATCTTTATGTTTTCCTGCTTTGGGTATTTGAGAATGATTTAATACAGTCTAAAACAGTTAAGGAATGTTGGTGTTCCCACGTCTTACTGTCCAAAACTTTAAACATTGTTCTTGAAATAGATCTTCAATACTTGCTAAGTAAAGACTGAACTAGGGAAGTTTATGGTTAGCCTTGTCCTCTAGTTCCCTCTCCAACAATTTGTCTTGAAATTTTCCCTTAGAGTATGTTGAAAGCAGGTCTAGATTGCAACGATATCTTACTTGATCTTAAGTTACTCTTATGTTTGTCTTTAATGTTTTCATCCTTTCTGAAAGTAGTCATGTGGATTATTGGATTGTTTGTCTGATAAGTTAGCTTTAATAAAAGATTTCCCAAAGAAGTGTATGGTTAGCCCTATCCTTTGGCTGGTTTCAAATAGTTGCTTAAAAGTCTTTTCTTGTTTGGAAAGGTAATAAATCCTTGTTGAAATTATTAGCTTCTTCCACCTTCGCAACACTTTGATGTTCCATTCCATCATTTAAATCTAAGAGATCCTGAGGTGTAGATGACTTGCCCCATGGTAACCTTTGTAGACTTGATGTTTCAATTAAACCCTCTATGACTCCATAGCCCAATGGATTGAAGCCTCTTCTTCCTATCTTATTAGCTGAACCATTCTCTCACTTATTTACATCTTCACCCTTCATTTATACTTCCTTCACCTTCATTATATCTTTTCCCAACCAAAAATGAACAAAAACCTTGTTCTTCATAACTAGCCTAATCTCACATTTCAAACCTTAAAGGATAAATCAATATTTTCACTTATAGAGAGATCCCTCTCTGGATTCAGGAGGGCTAGATCTTAGAATCCCAAAGTGGTTCATAATGTTCTCCCTACAGCTTTAGTCTCACCAATCTGCTAAAATTACAGGGAGCTAACACAAGGATTGTAACTTACTCGAGTTTCTTCATCCCGTCGATTCTTCCTATTGAAATTGAATCATTTTCATCCCGGTTAAAGGAGTGGAGAAGGGTTGAGTTGCATGTGCAATCAAGGAGGATGCAGGGACTGAGGTTAAGGATGATGATAATGACTAGGTTAACTGGGTAATGATGCAATTCAACCTAGCCATATATGCAAGGTTTCTTTTCTTCATGAAGTCGAATTAGATCTACTTTCATCCACACATGTTAATTATTACAATGAGAAAGGAAAATATTGAGAGGTGATGTAGTCAAAAGGGATTATTATTGGTAGATTTTGTGTTTCAACCATTCAAACAGTGAACAGTCTTGGAGAGGATGTGCTCAAGGTAGATAATTCTATACAATGTTTGTATTTCATCCATACAAATGACAATCAATAGATATATAGGTTACTAAAGGAAAACAACAAGTTATTACAAAGGGGGCACCACATTGAACTATTTCTAGTAGGTTGGAACTTCATAATAAGAAAAAAATATATGTCGTGGACTTGATTGTGCCAGGTGTTGTGTTGACTTGTTGCTCATACATTTAATGCATTATCATGAGTATTACGTGCTAAAACAACACATATTTTAGAAGACATGCACCTCACTAAATATACTTTCAACATATTTGTCAATTAAAGGAAAAACATTAGCTACGAAGTGTTTTGGGTAGGTGTGTACTTTCAAGGAACTTGGTTTTGAAAGAGAGAAAATTCACTAGAGAGGATTTGTGACATCCAAAATGATCTAGCACACAAGCCTTTAACCCACAATTTGATCATCTTCTCTTTCCTAGACTACATTATCTCTCCTCCTACCTTGTTCTATAAAGGAGAGGTGCAAGTCCTCATTCTAGAGGGTGGATTTACTTACAAAGGTGTCAAGAGCTTCTCATCACCTACCCTCATCCATTTTAGACTTGAGAGCACTTCATGTAAGAGCTTGATAGGGTAGCCCATGGTGAAATGTCTTTATGATTTACTTTCTAACACTTCATTCACATATCAAATGGTTTCTAACATGCTTATTTTATAGCTCTTTGAGTTCAAGTGGTTGTTTTGTATATGTTATCATGCTACAAGGATTGTGTTGTCATTAAAGTGAACTTATTTAAATTTTACTTTCATATAAGATGCATATTATTTTCTTATTTTCCATCTAATCACTACACGTGTTTTAATTAAGAAACTCATCACATCCCTTTATAATCTAATTTGTACTTTAATCTCTATCCTCTTTAAAACACTCAAAAACAACATTTTATGTTGGATTATTTTAAACTTACACCTAAATTATGCACAAACATCTTAAAATAATCCTCATGAATAAAATAAAATAGTAATGCTCTATTTATAAACCCAATAAATAATTAAACAACCATAACAATTATATCACTACTCCACATAACAATTATATCACTCTAAATCAATTTTTTTTAAGGCCGTGTAATATTTTGTTTTAAAATCCCAAATTTTTATTTTAGATTATTTTTATATGACTCTCAATTTTTTTTAAGGCCGAATAATATTTTATTTTAAAATCCTAAATTATTAGTTTAAAAATTAAAACTATTTTAATTATGGTAAGTTAGAAATTAAGATTGTCCACCAATATTTTGTTTTTTAAAAATTAAAACTATTTTTACGCCAGAGGCATTCTCTTTGTTGGCTTGGGGTGAGAACATGGTACACCCCAACCAATAAGAAGCTTTGCCTATCGCCCTTCCAACCAATTAGATTTTGACATTTGGCAACCAAATAAATTTTGACATTTGGGCTTATCATCCTGTATTACCCTCTGGTTCCAACCCTTTCTGTATTCAAGTAAAATTTCCACAGTTATTGATTGCATGCACGCCTGGCTTATCACATATTGACATTTGCGGATCGAATCTCACAAACTCCAGGTGGCCTCCGCATTGTGAGATCGACGCAGCTTCCATATAGGCGAGGCTGCCGATGGGTTCGTTTTCTATCAATTAGAAGACGGAGGAAGCAAAGGAGGAGAACACACTTACTATTATTGTTGTCAAAATTCTTTCCAACTTATGACCAACATCCTGACTTTGCATTCTCTGACCTAAAGATCCAGGTTTGTGCTATCCAAGTTTGCGCACAGTGCTTTTTCCTTTTTTTTGTTCATGTGACTCCCCGGGGGGTGGGGTGTCGTTTGGTTCTTATGTATGGCTCCCAGTTTTGAGCTTCAAGAATGGTGGAACAAGGAGAAGGAGATCCACAAGGGAACTTCCATGGTAGTAAAAATGGAGAATCCAAATTGGTCCATGGTGGGATTGCAAAGCCCTGAAGACAATTTCCACCAGTCAGATAAGCAGGGCTGGGGAAAAAATTCCAGGCAGCTTACCTGGGTATGGCTACTGAAAGCCCATCGCGCCGCAGGCTGTGTCGCCTGGCTCGCGCAAGGGCTATGGAGCCTTCTCTATGCCGTAAATAGAAGAGTCACTTTGAGTAAGAATCAAAATTGTGTGATAGAGGAGGACAAACTAGGGTAAAGTAAACTGTACTGAGTCATTAGAGGGCTTCTCTTATTTTCCATCTTGATGCTAGGGTTTGAGATTGCGGCTTTTATGAAAGGTTGGCACTTTAGCCGCCCTCATTTCAAATTTTCTCCGGTGATGGAATTCCAGGGCGTTTTTCATTCCATTTATTATGAATGGGTATTTTTTAGGGCCACTTATCTCGCCCTTCCTCTTCAGGCATTGGCCAACATTTGCATTGTGTTGTTTCTTATCCAGTCGGCAGATAGACTGGTGTTGGTGATGGGATGCCTGTGGATCCACATTAAGAAGATTAAGCTGGTGCCCAAATTTGAATTCCCAATTTCAGTAGCGGATTTGGAGAAAGGTGCGTCAACAGAGTATCCGATGGTTCTAGTTCAGATTCCCATGTGTAACGAGATGAAGGCAAGCGTAAGCCTAAGCTCTTATACTACAATGTGGGTTATTTTAGTCTCGTTAACTTACATTATGCAACAATGAGCGTGTTTTGTTCTCTATTTTAGAAGAGAGGCTACATAACCCTAGGTTTGAAATTTAGATTTGTTTCATGTGTTCAAAACCTTTTTTATTCTATTTTGTGTTTTTTTGTACATTTATAGATCAAAGCATAAAATTATATTCGATATATATTGTATTGATCTGTTAGACAAACAAAATTTACAGTGGGGAATCCTTTACTACATAGAGGGTTTCTAACAGCAAGAAATCCGAGCTAATAACAAGATTATATGATTCTTTGATAAAATTGTAAGTGGAGATTACTTCACAAAATTCAAACGGCAAACAGGTCTATGAAGAAGCCCAGAAACATGGAACTGTCCTTTTTTTATTTATTTAATTTTCAAAATACTATGCTACAGAAATAAGGAGCAAAAAATAAGAACATGAACAATAACATCTATTGTAGAGTGAAAAAATGTTGATTGATTCATCGAGAGTGATGGTACAGAGTATTTCACAAATTTATAGTCCTTACTCGCTGCCACTGGAAGCAAGGTTTCAGTGCTCCTTCTGTGTCTACGTCCTGTGGGACTACAGCTTTATCTGCTTTTCATCTGTTGAAAATGCAGCAAGATGATGGAGCTTAGTGAAATGAAGTCGCCTTCACTAAGTGGGCCCGCAGGCAAATTCTGGCGCAAAGTCTATTTTTAGACTATGTCTATTTTTAGACATATGGAGCATGGTCCGAGGATTGCAGTATGTTATTCTTGGAGTATTGGTCATGTTGGTAAAAATAGATGGACCTCTATTTTTAGACATATAGGTCGAAGTCTATTTTTAGACTGCCTATCCTAAAAATAGAAAAGTCAAATATTATTTACCCTTAATAATATTTGGACTCTAAACTTGAGTTTACTCTCTTGGAGCACTTCAGTTCGAGCTACAGAAGTGGCTCATGCATCTGACAGAGGAATTATGCTATTCCTAGGGGTTTGGTGAGCTCATGCATGGTTTACTTCAGTTAGGACTTCAGTGGCAGAAGTTTGGTGGAGTTGATGAGACAGTTGGTGGAGTTGTGTTCGGTTTAACTTAGTTGAACTAGTTGAGATTAGTTTAACTAGCTAATCGACTAGTAATGAGTGGAGTGAATTAAATATTATTTAATTCATTAATTAGTAACTCATTATTCAACTCAAGAACACATCAGTTCACTACAGTGCATGGACAGTTCAGTGGAGACCAGTGAAAGAGGTAGATGAAAGGGTGGAGTTAGCTATCAGTGGCGACATCAGTTGTGCATGAGATTTGCACCACACTTAGAGGAATTTCCCATGATGATTGCGCTGTCAAGCCAAGGAGATTCGAACCTTGGATCTCTCATTAGACCAGCCTTGATTGCGCAATAGAGGCAGGCAATTAGTGGATGTGTTTTGAACCTGTGACTTGTTCAAAACCAAGCTAGTTTGTGTGTAACTTCATGAGATAGTACCGAGTACTTGTGAGGAGTATTGTACTGAGTTTGTTACATGTTTTCTCCATTATAATATACACAATAGCTGCGGGGTTTTCAGCTATAAGCTTTCCCCATACATACTGTGTTAATGTGTATGATGATTTGATGTGCTATCGCTTGTTTTATTTCTGCATGTGTGATGATCTGAGTGGAAGAGATTATGTGTTGCATATGAATTCGAATTGATATGTGATCAGGATAGTCTCGGTGGATAATTAATCATTATTCAGCAAATTTCTACATCATCCCCACTCTCTTCCCTCCAGGGAATAGAAATTATCAAAATCAAGGATTTACCCATTTCCTTAAAACTGTTTTTTGATGACTCCTTTTGCCAATGTGGCCTCAATGGTTAGGTGGCTACAATTTTTGGACAGATCATGTATGGTGTGGATTTTTTTAGGTTTTTACTGAAAAATACTCGTATATTAAAAGGTTCAAGTATTTTACGAGGCATCACTCTCTTTCCAACCAAGCCGGAATATCCAACATACCAAACCGGGTACCATATTAAGAATGTCTGATGTTCTTCTAAAGGAAAAATCTATAGCAGGTTCCTAAATCAATGTGGGTCTTTATTTTCATTGTCTACGCTTTTTATACTCTGGCTTGAATGGGTTGTACCCAATTGAATCTATGAGAGTATTCATCTTTCTCCACTGTTCTGTCATCCCATACACATTGACTGAATGGGCTATGCATAATGTCTATGCTACCTATTTGGCCTCTTTTTCTCTCTTTTGGAGGTGTTGGTGAGATGACCTGGAGGCTTGCAATGTTGGATATTTTTCCCTATTCCATTCTAAAACCAACTTAGCTTGGCACTCTAGACCGAAAAATGATAAAATTAGTGTATGCATTAACTGGAAAATGATCGAATCAATGTTGTCCTGTCAGTGTCGGGGGTGTATTCTATGCCTTATACAGGATTCTAACAAGTTATGTTGCAGTAAATCTGATCCAGTGTTGTTTCAAAAATTTTCTTTATTTTGTTTTGATTACCAATGTTTCAATGCTTCTTCTGACCATTTGTTTCTATTTCTAATTCAGTAAAGTTGCGAAACTCACACATTGTGTTTGAAGACTGTTACTGAGTTTATGATTGACCTCTTTGTCTTTTTTTCTTCAGATGTGTTGCTAAAACATAAGTTGATTTTATCTAGTCTATATTTACGCCAGAAGAGTTATCTTTGCTGGAGTGGGGTGAGAAAACACTGTTCACCCCACCCAATCAAAACCTTTTCTTATCGCCCTTTTTTCGAATAAAAAATTTACAACTGTCGCCTCCAGCTTCGTCCTCCCGTTCGGACTGTCGGTCACCCAACATCCATTTACTGCACCTTCGGTGTTCCCTTTGCACCCTTGTGCAAATGCTAGTAATTAAAACTATTAGAAATTAAAATAATTCATTCAAGCTGCAAAATATTAGTATTGTAAAGATGCTTGTGCCTAGAAGACAAAACATTGGCATGCCAATTCTTATTCAACTTTGAGAAATTTGGCCATAGCCAAGAAAAATTCTTGTTGATACAAAATGAACATTGAATCAAAGGAGTTTATGAAAAAATCCTTTAAAGCCCAAAGCTCACTTGATAGGGTCAAGTCATGTGCACAAGAGCTATGTATGATGGAATCTTGTAGTAGTTATAGTGACAGGAAGATTGAAGACATAATCAAATTCACAAGAAAACAAGTGTAGCACAGAGAATCCTTGGTCTTTACATCAGTGTGGTTAAAACATTGTGAATTCAATGTTGACCAGTCTAGAAGAAAAGGCTTAGAGTATTTATATAAGAACTCCTTGATAGTATATCGGTTTTGTGGTACTCCATCCTAGTAGCATAATTGATGTTGTTAAACTTGAAAATTTGTTAGATGCTTGATTGAAGGAAAAGTTGTTATTAAGCAGAGATTAGATAAATTGATAATTATGATAGATATATATGTATAGGACTATCAAATATGGCTGAGCATTGGGCTCTTATAATAATAATCATTGGAATATATCTTGAGTAGTGACGATTCACTGACAGAAGTTCATATGTAGAATATGGAGGATTTTGCTACCTGACAATGACCAAAATTGTGATGTTCTTAATCATTAGTAAGGTATCATCATTGCCCAATATTAGATAAGCCATCTTATGGAGACATTCTGTCTTATCGCAGCTTCAGACATCAAGAAACAAAAGCATCTGGAAGCATCTGATTCCATAATAAATCCTCCTTATGTTTAAAAACTTCAATTGTGTAACTCTTAAGTAGGAATGGTCTTCCTGAAAGTATATAGACCTATGTAGCTATCAAGGATAGAACTCTGTAAATATTCTTATGTGTGGGACTGACCTTTGTATGACATCTCAGCAAATACAACTCAACATCACTGAGAAAGTTCGCCTTTAAGCCAGAGGGGCATAATAGTATGCATTGGAATATTCATGCACATGCAGTATTGTAAGGCTTCTTGTGCCTAGAAGACAATTCATTGTCATGAAAATTCTTATTCAACTTTGAGAAATTTGGCCATAGCCAAGAAAACTTCTTGTTGATACAAAATGAACATTGAATCAAAGGAGTTTATGAAAAAAATTTTTAAAGCCAAAAGCTCACTTGATAGGGTCAATTCATGTGCATATCTAGTACTACACTGTCACCATTCTAGCTAGCTAAGGACATAAAGTAGAACTACAGTACTCTACAGACTTGAGGCACAAGAGCTATGTATGATGGAATCTTGTAGCAATTATAGTGACGGGAAGATTAAAGACATAATCAAATTCACAAGACAATAAGTGTAGCACAGAGAATCCTTGGTCTTTACATCAGTGTGGTTACAACATTGTGAATTCAGTGTTGACCAACCTAGCAGAAAAGGCTTGGAGTATTTATATAAGAACTCCTTGATAGTATATCGTTTTTGTGGTACTCCATCTTAGTAGCATAATTGATGTTGTTAAACTTGAAAATTTTTTAGATGCTTGATTGAAGGAAAAGTTGGTATTAAGCATAGATTAGATAAATAGACAATTATGATAGATATATATGTATATGACTATCAAATATGGCTGAGTATTGGGCTCTTATAATATAATCATTGGAATATATCTTGAGCAACGGCGATTCACTGACAGAAGTTCATATGAAGAATATAGGAGGATTCTGCTAACTGACAGTGACAAAAAATTATGATGTTCTTAATCATTAGTAAGGTCTCATCATTTCCCAATATTAGATAAGCCATCTTATGTAGACATTCTGTCTTATAGAAGCTTCAGACATCAAGAAATGAAAGCATCTAGAAGCATATGATTCCATAATAAATCCTCCTTATGTTTAAAAACTTCAATTCTGTAACACTTAAGTAGGAATGGTCTTCCTGAAAGTATATAGACCTATAGCTATCAAGGATAGAACTCTGTAAATATTCTTATGTGTGGCACTGACGTATGTATGACATCTCAGAAAATACAACTCAACATCATCTATGTTCTCTTTTCAGTCTAGCTTCATGTATGATATCATTAGTAGTTCAGTAGATATGTTGACGACACTATTATAGTCTTGTTCACAATCAAAGTTGTGAACACGAAAAATGTAAATTGTGGATAGCTTATTTTTTTAGAAAGGATCGTCTACTATGAAGCTACAAGAAAGCTTTCATACTTAGACAAGAACAAGTGGATGACACTTAGAAATTTTTCTTTGTTTTATTCATGATCAACATAGGTACATTGAAGAAATTTCATGACCTTTTGAGCTCAAAGAAAAAAACACCCCGATTCTGGCATCTTGACTGCATTAATTATAGATATATTGGGTAAATTGAAACACTGGTAGCTGTCATTTTGCAATAAAGGATAATTCAATTATATTGAGATAATCTCATAAGAATATTTATTCTTTCTAGGTGAAGAAAAACCTCTTTAGAATGTTTCTTTGACCTGATGCTTCCTAAAATCTTGTTTCTCTCATATGAGAAGATCTTTATTTAAGGATAAATAACTCTCGAGAACTAGACTTCGAAGGGAGCTATAAAATTATTGATGACCTTGCTTATGTTTTGCATTGTGTAATGATTTTTGAGCCAGTTTTCATCCTGAGAAAGAATGTCTTACCTTGTAAGACTGCTCTCCTAATCTATTGTCTCAGGAAGGGTCGCAGATACCAATCCAGAGGATCAAGAGAAACTTATCTTGGATCTAAGTCACCCCCAAGTGCCAACAAGATGAAGCACCTTATATGTCAAGGTCAGTTGCAGTAGATTAGAGGTCTGTTGGGTTAATTGAGTGAGATAGCAGCTTACTGTACGCAACCCTAACCAGACTAGTAGCTACCTTAGTTGGCAGAGTGCTGGAATTGCATCCATTGAGATGTTTTATTGTCTCAGGTTGGACTTTAAAATTAGCAAGTCAGTTTGACTTTATTCTATTGTACTCTCTCTCTGATGAGCCATTGATATTAATTATAAGAATATTCGATCAAGGGTTTTCCCTAGCTTGGGGTTTTTTCCTGCCTTGTGCCATATTATTGTGTCATCTTGTCTTGGCTTGTCTTCATCATATGTTCTTTATTGAGTAACTGTTAATATGGTAAGAGTAGACGTTTTTGTGATGCTAAGAGTAGACGTTTTCTTTGATACTAAGATTAGCATCATGTCGGCTTCCTTGCTAAGAGTAGACGTTTTTGTGATGCTTGTGCCAATTCCCTTCCGAAGTTGTCATATTTTGGTTCTTGGGTTATACCATCCTAAATCCCTAGTCTCAACAAACAGGCTAGAAAATATTATTGTGAGATCAATGTCTGGTGCCATGAGTTGCTTCTTGCTTAATATTATCAACATTATTGCATCACTATATTATCTTTTTTGGACATAAATCAGAATCACATTTACGCTATTGATTCTAGGATGAATGCTAATTTGTTGACGTCTTCTGGTTATTTGAGGATTTTAGACCATTTAATTATTTTTTTGTCTTCCATATCTCTTTCGTAGAAATGATATAGAATATTTCTAATTTTTTGATCTACGGTTGTATGCGGGGTGCTGTAAAGTCAGTTGTATTAAACAGTCTGATTGGTCATCCTATTCTGGTATACATATAAATGTGTTTCTTTCATTTATCTCAAGTTTAGAATAATTATGGTGCATATGTAAAATCATTGTAATCTATCCTCCCCTCTTCTGACCTACTCATTTGTCTCTGTTGTGCAGGCTACAGGAGAAAATGGAGCAACTCGTGCACCAATTTTAATTGATTTGCAACAAGATAGTTTGGTTAGCAGTAGGGCAATAATTCTCCAAATTGAAAACAAGTCTCAGACAGTTTCTGCTAGTGAGTACATTACCTTCATTAATATGATTTAAGATTATACTTTTGCTTTGTTGGAACATATGGTATATACTTATTTTTTTTGGACTATCTGCATCACCAATCACAGTCTAAATAGTCATTATAAAGTTGTTGAGATGATTTACAACAGACAAATCTTATTTCATGTGCCACCTCTGCAATGATTATAATTATGTGGCTCTGTTTTTTTTAATTATTTATTTAATGTTTTTTCATATCCAGAGAAGAGGGACATACTATAATTACTTAATGCTTAAAATGATGAAAAAGTGGAAATGACTCCAAATTAAGTCTTACATATTTACAGTGCATGTGAGTGTGTCATGAAAGAAAACTTATCTTTCAAAAACTGCTGCACTTTGTATTGCCCTTACTGTCCAACAAGTAATTTACTATTTTGATGTTCATAAATTGATAATGCTCATTCAAGATTTTAAATGTTCGATTAGCTAGACTTTCTATTTTGATGTTCATGAATTGAGAATGCTCATTCAATATTTTAAATGTTCCATCAGCAAAATCTCGCTAGGTATTGCAGAATTGGGTAAGGTATTTCATGTTTTAAATACAGCGGAGAGTATCTAGAAGTGTTATCCATCAAATGGAATCTGGAGGCATGGTTGTGATTATCTCCCATCTTGATGCAAGGGAGAAAATAAATGTAGCCACAATAACTACACTTGTAAACCTATATAAGAATTGTAGTATAATTTATTTTACCACCTCTGGTTGAGAAGAAAATTGGTCACACAAATTCTGATACCCCTAAGCCCTCAATCCCTATCCCCTTAACCACTAGCTCATTATTCCCCTAACCCCTAAACCCTAAACCTCTAACCCATAAACCCCTATTCCTCTAACCCCTAAGCCCCTAACCCCTAATCCCTTAACCACTAACTCATTATTCCCTAACCCTTATAACAATCCTTAAAACTCGTTGGGATTAGCCATTCCAAACAAAAGTTGGTCTAGTTGGGACCTACGATCGAGTTAATTCCCCCTTATTGGCAAGGTAGAATTTTTGCCCTGTCAACAACCCTATAGTCCTTAATCCCTCTAACATATAACCTATATTATTTTTAATTCATATGAACTTTAATCCTAAGCCCTAATTCCTCTAAAACTTATAAGACCCAATCCTTATAACCCTTGCCACACTTAATACCTAAAGATTACAACCCTTATCCTCTGAAATAATTTACCTCTCTAACATGTAATACATATAATCATTGACACTTGACCACTATACTCCTTAACACATATAAACCATAACCCTAATACTATAACCATTATATCTCTTTACATTTTACCATCATAAACCCTAAATTTTATAACCTTTAATCCCTATCTCTTTTTAAACCCTAAAACTCCTAATATAACCTTATAACCCATATTTCAAATAATCCCTAATATTTACAAACTTAGTCCTTATAATCCTTGCATTAAAACCCCTAACCTTATAATCCTTATTTCCAACAATGCTTAGCCTTCACAACCCTTGGTCCTTATAATCCTTGAATTATAAAACCAAAACCTTATCCTTGTAACTACAACCATCACTTAGTGACTATAAGCACCTTATCTTAAGCACAATGTACAAACTTGATCACCGCTTTCTTACGAATTATCTTAGTCCAAGTTGACCATTGACATTGGCATGGACCTATAATTCCCCTAGTCATACTTGATTGGTGATCATTGTAGTACCATGGGTTTATTAAACCACAGATGAGATGACCACGTAGGGAACTCGACATTGGTGTAGGATTATCCGTTGTTGTTGTAGGTGTTGGAACTTCGTCACTAGTGAAAAAATGATTGCATGGTGACACAAACCTAATGCAATTGCATTGGAGTATGTATCCACATTCCATGCCATGCATAATGCCTGATTAAGTAAACACTTAGGTGCATAGTAAAGATCTCAATCATAACTACATGTTTATTAAACACCCATGTTCACTTTGTGAATATGGAGTTTAAGGGTGATATCATAGAGCCATTTAATACACCAGTAAACTTTCCTATAGTGAGAAAAATTTGATGACACAGATAGTCATGATTCTCATTCATCCAAAACCAAAATGAAATTTTGACAATACGGATTGACCTCTAGAACTTGGCAAAACTTGTAAAAGCATTTATCCACTATGAATGAGCTTTGGATCATAGTAGAACTCTGCCCATGCCTAAAATTTCTACCAAATCATTACCAAACGATTAGCTTATTTTGTGACACTAGATAAATTTTAAAGAACTACCTAATATTATAGCAAACTTCTTTCTAATTGTTGATATATGATGATAAAAAGAGCTAAAATTATTATTGATTTACAACTTTACTTGTTTTTTTTTTACTATTTAAGTTGATCATGAACCAAACAAAACTTTTAAAAGATATAGTTTCACCACAAATAAGCCATAAATTGTAGTAGACACTACTTATATCTACCTTTTCTACCAAATTCTTATCATCTTTATTAGTGGAAAGAAAATCTATATACTTCAAAAACATGAGTTATTTTAATAATTGACCTTTGACTAACCACATGATCTTTATATTACCACTTCATTCTCATGATTCATTTTTATATTAGTGTTTTAAAATATTAACTTAATATAAATTTCTTAATACATAGTGACTTAGTCCCTTGATACATATTGACTTAGTCCAAACTTTCTTCCGGGTTATGATTCTCAAAAGAGTGATTGGTATGCGAAACTGCTGCGCAATCTATGGTGGGAATGATCCAGATTTATGCAGGAATGCAACAGAATAAACACATAACCATAAATACATAGATGCAGTGGAAATAACACTTCATTTCATTAATATCAAAGAACTGAAATTTGCTTACAGACAGAATGGAAATGAAACTAGCTAGGGCGCTGGTAGCTATCTCTGAGAAGAGATGTGGTGGCTACAGGCCTCTGAACTGAGTTACCATGAGGCTTGAGGGCCTACTTATTATTTAGAAACAATGGTAAATCCTAAACAGCCAAAACCTTAACCCTAGGAGATGAAGCGCCAAAACTATGGGCCCCGTTTGGGTAAATTGGTGTTTCAACTTCCGAGGGGTGTAACTTTGGCATACGATCTCTGTTTGATGTGTACAATACCTCGTTAGAAAGATCTATCCGAGGACTACAAATTTTGAATGAGAACCATCGGTCCATGCACCCATGTTGCTCTCCGTTTTCCCAAAAAAACGTCATTTAGGGCCTCAAAACGGCTCCGGAAGTTCAGGACCCGAAAAACTGCTAAAAATAGTAAGTTGTGCCGAAAATGAAAAAATGAAAGAGACAATGGTGGGGCCCCAAGTGGAATAGGCGAGTGACCACCAATATCCACCTGGATCAGGGAACGAAGAAAATAATAGATGGGGTTTCTAGATTGGGGTCCCTTGACTAGGCCAACAATGCTTATTGCCTCTATGATGGCGGAGGACTTCAGTTCCCGGTCCTTCTCTCAGCTTCTCGCAGGACCGCACATCGAAACCTTGCAGGGCCAAGAACAAAACCTGAAGCCCTCATCACCCACGAGCTTTAATGGCAGCAACAGCAGCAGCATGAGCGGTAAGGATAATGATCCTTCTAGTATTTCAGGCGGTTTGCAGTTGGATTGGTGCTGACAAGAGGTTTTGGGTAGGCCATAAACCACGTACGAGGACTGGTGGTAGAAATTTTGTAGATAGATTGGCTACTCGAGGGGGATTCAATAAACCCAGATTGAATAAAGCTCGGTTTAAGTGCTTGCCGTCTGTTTCTTCACCTGGTGGGGTGAGATCTCCTTATTTGACCATCCCCCTTGTCTTAGCCCTACTACCTTGCTGGATTCCCCTGTTCTGCTCTCTAAATCTCAGGTATGAAAAAATCAGGTTTCACGATGTTTTTTTGAATATTCACAATGATTACCAAATTTTAGAATATGAATATGTCGTTACAGAAACAAGTGTTCAATTTTTTCTACTTTTCTAAAAAGGCAGAGAATGTTACTCTGTTACTCATTTTCAAGGGTCTAGTTAGATTTTACAGATGTCAGACCTGAGATTGATAACGCTCTAGAGAGCTCTGTTGGAAGTAAAAAGGAAATCTTCTACAACATCCTATTACATGTACCTCTGCAAATTTTTGCAACTTCTCTTCAAACAATAAAAAATTACCTCTGCCATCAAGTTTCCCACAGGCTTGCAAAGATGAGCAGCCCAGTCACACTCGTATGAGTGTTGTTTAGTTTTTCTTAGACCGGAAGAAGCTAAAACTCCAATATGTTATGGTATCCTCTTGCTCTCAAGAGGTTTGAACACCAGAGAGCATCCACTGTAAGCGGTCACATCATAATACTCAGAAATTCAGTATGAGGAATCCTCTAGGAAAAAGTAAATTTCTTTTACCATTGGCATTCCATTTCTTTTGAATAACCATTGCTTTTGAATTTGTTTTTACAGGGATGCCATTGATTTCTTAGCTTTATAGTAGCAGATTCTCTTCTTTCCGCTACTCCACCGACCTCTTGCAACCCATACCTTCTTTTCCACAGAAGGATTATTCCTTTTCCCCCTTTTGCCTTTCCATTAATTTATACATCTCTGTGTTACAAATTTCATAACCAAATCAAAATTTGTCAAATGACTCCGCCGCAGAAGTTGTCCTTAGTGCTGAAATGTCATTCTTGATTATTTAGACTTCATTATTTCTACGAAACCCTTCATTTCAACCAGGGTAGGGTGACGGACCCTAGCAGAGGCAAAACATGGTGCTCCGATACAAATTATGTGATAGTGACCAGATTTTTTTTAAGCACAAGTGCTCGATCTACTTCCTATATCCACTAGTGAGGGTTTCCCTTCTCAAGGATTGAAGGTACCTGAGGCAGCAAGGATATTAATCCGCTCTGTTACACCTGAGTTCCATTACAGTCTTATTTTTGTGTCAGCCAAACCCTATCATAGCTGAATCCGTTCCAAGAGATGACATCTCTCCTGGGAATCTTGTCAAACAGTTCTCGTGCATCGTCGACTCTTCGTTCCCGAGCATACCCATTAATCATAGTAGTCCATGAAATCACATTTCTACATGACACATAAGGTTTAATTCTTTTTTATTTTGGTTTTATGCTATAGAGATATGTAAACATTTGTGGTGAAATTTTGAACATGTTTAAAATTGTGAAGAGTAATTTCTATAAATTGGAATGGACAAGAAAAATTGTATTGATGTCTAATTCCTAAAGACTCCAACCTACAAGAAAAATTGAATATCTTGGTATTGAGAAATGGCGATCTTTGTAATTTTATCCTTACACATGTTTAATTGAATAATTTCAATAAACATAAGAAATTATTCTCTAACACATGGTATTGTAGAGTTTTTAAGAATAGCATGTGTATAATAAAGATTTCATGGAGGATTTCTGTCATGATATCGCAGGAGTTGATTGCGTATCGATCATTTCTGGTTTCTCAGACATTGAAATCGAAAATGTGACATGTGGACCTAGTCACGGGATCAAGCATCTTTCTTTCCCCCTCCATCACATGTTGTCTTATATGTTGTCTGCTATAAACATTAACTAGCAATTGCACCGGAAGGTGGAAGGGAACGCCGAAAGGAAGAGGCGTGAATTATGTTGTGCTATAAATAAGGTCGTTTATTGGAAGGGGGAGGAGTTGATCAGAATTGGATAGCTGAGCAAAGGAGTTGAATTACTAACATTTCATAGCATGGAGGCCATAGTAAGAGTATGTGCAATTACAATGTTGCTTCCACTCTTCATATATTGCATCCCATGCAAAGGTAATCCTCCTTTTTATTTACAGACATAGAATGGTAGAGGTCACTCAATATTTATAGCATACGAATGATGATGGATATTGGATGGCCTTCAAGATTTATTTGTGTGTAATTCAGCAGTTGTAACTTGTAACCCTTCTTCAGCCATTGTCTGGTGCATGCTCTTTGCTGGTATGATTATTAGTGTTTATATAGATCTAAAGGATATTGAAGTGATTGTAAATGTTGGTATTCACATGATTGTGCTATGGATAAGATTTGCAAATTCTGTTGTGGGTCTGTAAATTTGTATGAGTAGTTATTCATACTGTTGTGTTGTTGATAGGATTTCTAATACTGGTTACTGGTATGGTTATGTTATTATGCTTTTCCTGCAGTGGTGGCTCAACTAATAGCATGGAATTGTTTTGGATGTTTGTTGTGATGTAATTTTGGTGTCATTATATTTGTGTGTGTTTGGAATTGCTAGGTCTAGCCATGTTGTTACATGCAAATTTTAATAATGGCATTCTCATGGTTATTGGTTTTTAATACGGGTATTCACATGGTTCTGTTATTTTCATCTTTGTTTTTCACTTTATTTTGTGTTTATGTGAATTTTTGTAGAAATAATAAGCAGAAGCAGGACGCTGGTGGAGCATTCACCAGCTCTGGGTGTCAACTATGGACAGACGACAGACAATATTCCTCCCCCATCTGTAGTAGCAAAGCTAGTTCGGAGTACAACTATTTCAAAGCTGAGAATATATGGAGCAGATCCTGCAATTCTTCAAGCCTTTGCTAACATAGGAATTGGGTTACTTGTAGGTATTAGTAATGACCAAATCCCATCTCTGAACCAGCTGGCTGTAGCACAGAATTGGGTTAAGAAAAACATTGTTCCTTTTGTCCCTGCTACTGATATAATTGGGATCTCAGTAGGGAATGAGGTTCTGTTCAGTGGAGATAGGGTTCTGATTTCTCATCTCCTTCCTGCTTTGCAGAACCTACACGTTGCCCTTGTTGATGTTTCACTCGATCAGCAAATTTAAGGTCTCTACACGTCATTATATGGCCATACTTTCTACATCTGCACCCCCATCTGCTGGACGTTTCAGTGAGAGTTTTGACATGAAAGCCCTGCTTGAATTCCTGCAGAAGATAGGAGCCCCTTTCATGATCAACCCATATCCTTACTTTGCTTATAAGAGTGACCCCACAGATCGAACCCTGGCTTATGCACTCTTTGAGCCCAACCAAGGGGCTTATGACACAAATATTGGCCTCAAATATACGAACATGTTTGATGCTCAATGTGATGTAGTGTACTCGGCCATGAAATATATGGGGTACAAAGATATTGATATAGTGGTGGCAAAAACGGGATGGCCATCGACAAGGGATCCTTCAGAGACAGGTGCTAGCTTGCAGAATGCAATTGCTTACAATGGAAATTTGATCAAGCATGTGACCTTGATGATAGGGACCCCCATGATGCCTAATCGGTCCATTGATATTTATATTTTTGGTCTCTTCAACGAGGACTTGAAGCCTGGACCAAACTTGGAGTGCAATTTTGGGCTCTTTAAAACTTATTTGACAATGGCTTATGATGTGGGCTTGCTATGATCTTAGGTAAAGAAATTGCTGCTTTTTCTGCTTCTTTGTTTTCATAATATGTGCAGTTGGTATTCATTGAAAGTTCAGCCCTTCACAGAGTTTGTACAGAAAGGCCTTATTGTGTTGGTCCTGATTGTGGTTTGTTTTGAAGGCTAGACACTCTGACATAGTTATTAGTTGCATTGAGACTATAGCTGTTATTTCTAATTGAACCTGTGAATGTGGTAGAGTGCAGGTCAATCTCCTGCTGCTCCACGCACTGGTGGTCCTGTTGCAGCTCCTCCTATAGGGAAAGCTTGGTGCATTTCCAAGCCCGGTGTTGATGAAAATTCTTTGAAAGGAAATTTGGACTATGCTTGTGGGCAGGGAATTGACTGTAGGCCTATTCAACAAGGGGGTCCTTGCTATTTACCAAATACAATGGCATCTCATGCTGCTTATGCCATGAATGCATACTATCAATCTGCAGGCCGGAAAATTTTGAACTGTGACTTTGCTTAGATTGGAACTCTTACTTCCAAAGATCCAAGTATGATTGTCAAAATCTATTTTCCATTATGCATTTCAAATTCTCTTTTCCATGCCATTAATTCTTTTTTTGAAAACTCGATTTTACTAGTCTACCAGTTCTCTGCATAGGATACTTGGATATAAAACAAGGAATTTCTCACTAATACAATAGTTGTTTTTACTTTAAACACGAAAAATCCATTAGGAAAACATGATTAGAAAATATTCGCAGAATCATTTTTTAAGTTTTAATTAAGTTACTGTTAAAATCAAAGGAAGAGTAAATACTGTTTACCCTCCTTTTCATTTGAACTTGTGTAACATTTTAGAAGGAAACACATGTTCTTACCCTCCTTTGCATTTGAACTTGTGGCCTTTTAGAAGGAAACACATGTTCTTAACCATTAACTCATTAAGGATAAGAAAACCTCCCATTCAACACTACTACACAACTAAACCTATCTATCTGACCTTAGTACCTTATGTACCTAGAAGTTGCATATCCCAGGTTTCAATATTTCAGATCCATATGGTGATTTAAATGGGTTTGTGTTAACATTTATATTCAACAAGTCCCAGCTAACCATCTAAATTTAGTACATCATTACAATTACACAATACACACAAAAAGAGTTGATAAATACACACCCTCTGTATAGTACAGAATTAGAATGACACACAAAGTTGATAAATACCCACCTTCTGCACTTCTTGCAGCGCAATTATCCTCCCTTGGGCATCTTTTTTGTATGTATATAGTAGAACTCATAATTCACAATGACACACATATACAAAGAGCTGATATAATTCTCATGCTGACGTATTACAATGGCATCAATATGCAACGATGATAAATTCTTGTTTGTATGTATGTAGCAGAGCACATAATTCACAATGGCACACACGTATACAAAGAATTGATAGAATTATCACCCTGATGTATTACAATGGAATCAATATACAAAGATGATAAATACCCAGTGCAATTATCCTCCCTTGGGCATCTTGTTTGTATGTATAACAGAGCACATAATTCACAATGACATACACATATACAAAGAGTTGATACATTACCCACCCTCAGCACTTTTTGCAGTGCAATTATCCTCGGGCATCCTGTCTGTATATATAAAAGAACACATAATTCACAATGACATACATATACAGAGTTGATAGAATTCACATCCTCATGTGTTACAATGACAACGATAGTCAAAGAGTTGACTGAGAACACCCACCCTCTGCACTTATTGTAGTGTAATTATCCTCCCTTCAGCATCTTGTTTGTATATGCAGCAGAGCACATAATTCAATTTATTTTTTATGATGGTTAATACTTTTCATACATTCCTTTATAATCCTTTATATCTCACTGAAGATTTCTTCTTGGATTTCTGTGGAATTCAATTCCTAGGTAATATGAAATCAAGTAGAGCTGATGCCAAAAACTCTATGTTGGAAATATATCTCTAGACTGAACTTTTGTATAGAGATTCCATCCATCACAAGACTTCCAAAAGTTCTCATTCACAAGGATTATGTTATAAACATTTTGTAATGATCTTCCACTTCTTTAAAAAAATCATTTTTTTTTTGTGTACACCTTTATGGTTTCAAAACTCCAAACCACTATGAGACAATAGCCAGGAGAAGGAAACCCCTTTTCCTTGGTGAAAGGAAGAGCCCTAAACTATAGAGAAGGCAAGGACCTTTCTTCAGCAAGGTTTACTTAGCTGAGGTAATGGCCATTTCAGGGAGGGTCATCTAGCCAGCCAATAGCTACTTTTTAATTATTCAAAAGCTTCTTTGATTTTGAATTATCTAAATTTATAATTTAAACCCAAACTTGTGTTTACCACAACAATTTTACTAAACTCTCTTTATATTAGACAAACAATTTCATCAAATACAACATTTTTTTTCCTCTTGCTAAAGTTAAACATTTCACAACCCTTTTCTGTATGTTACTAAAGCCTTTGTTGCTAACTATTTATAGCTGCCTTACTATGTATAAGCGGGCAAGGTGTTTTCTTCTAGGAAGCTAAATGTGTGTTAATGGAGATTCTAGTTCTATACGTTCAAAAGTTTACATTGAAGAAGTGATCAAAGAAATTAGTAACGGTGAATGAGGAGAGTGCCCAATCTGTCTTGAATGAGTTGACGATGCAGTCATGGCTTGTTGTGTACATCATATGTGTCATCAGTGCCTACTAGCAAGTTGGTGTAGCTCTTTGGGTAGTGGTTGTATTGCTTGTGCTAATTCTAGTTAATTTTCTTCGTATGGCTAGATTAATTTGTTTGTAGATTATTGTTTATTATTAGCTTTTTGTGCAAGTCAAGTTACAAGGGTGTCACACTGAGCTAACTCCATTGAGTTATTTTTTTATTAAGTTAAAAATAAGGGTTTGCATTATTATATATTTTACAAGGATTATGCCATTATGTGTTGAACGTTTTTTTAAAATCAATGCCTATTATACAATTTCAAGCACTGCCATAACTCCTCACATAATTCTTTAAAGAGTGATAGCTCAATGGAAGAGCACGTGCCATGCAGGAGATTGGTGGTTTGATTCCACTGTACGGTAATATAAATTATTCAATGATATTGTAGATTTTTTGAATTAAATAATTTTATATTGATTTATTTTAATGGTGAGATATTTTTCTGGATTCATTGTTTTATATTTTTCTCTAGAAAGACAATAGATAGGATTAAAGACATTGTCTCCATAAAGATAATAAGTCTTTAATTCCAACTATTGTATTTATAGAGACAAATTTTAAGACAATAATCAGAGACAATTTACCCAAAAATTGTCTTAAAACCCCCCTTTGTGTTGTAGTGCTACTATTGTCTCTAGAGAGACAAAAATGAAACTGTCTCTGGAGAGACAAAAATGTTTGCGTTATGTATTGTCTTTATAGAGACAATATTTTAAGACAATTTAATTTGAGACACCCGCTTAAAGATAATATTTAAGATAATACACAAGTTTTCTTTTGTCTTAAGTTAAGACAATTTGAAAAGAGTAGCTCGAAATTCCCTCCCGACTAGGAACAACGATTTTTTCAGGGCTAGAAGATATATTTAGTAAAATGAATCTGTGTTCTCATATTGTTGTTTTGAGCGAGAAAGACCGACTGAAGCGCAAAGAAATATCATACATATAAAATGGAGAGGGGACATGAAAAAAGGTTTGGATCAAATGAAGAAAGACCGTGGGAATAGCTTAGGACCAGAATAAGTTGCACATAGGAAAAAGAAAAGAGGCGTTATGTAAAAGTATCATACGTGTTGAATATATAGAGATATTCGCTATTTATAATATAAGAATTTAGTGTTTAATAAACATAACTATAACAACTGGGCATTTAAAAGAATCTGAAGCTTATAATTTACGGTTCACAACCATTAATATATATATATATATATATATATATATATAAAAGAATGTGAAGCAATCATATATATATATATATAATCGTAGTATTGATTGCATTTATAAAGGAAGTTAAGAAAACATTTGAAGTTAGTTTACAGTTCACAACAATGAGTATGTTTTTTATACAAAATAATATATATATATATATAGTATCAGAGTATTGATTGAGCTGACAGGCGCTCTACAATCCAGTGTATAGGGATGTGTAGATGTAATGTCTGTAGATGTCATGTGAGTAATGTAAACTTTTGATATGTCGGAGACCACTTTAATACCATGCACTGAATACCATGGGTCAAATACCGTATTTATAAAAGAGGTATGGTAAATAAATAGAATATAAATAAACCATAGGTATGGTAAATAAATAAAACTTCTTATTTATTTAGGTGGTTTTATTTAGGTGAATCCTGACCTAAATACCATGGGCCAAATTATTATTAATACCATGCCAAAAAAACATTATTAACCCTAATATTAATAGTAATTCTAATATTCACATTATTATATTATAATATTAATATTATTAAATTTAATAAATTTGGATCACATAGGTTGGTATTTGAGTACACTATATCCATTGCCCATCTCAGGTAACAATAAACATGTAAACGTAAATGTAAAAATAATGTTTAATATTTAACATTTAAAACTTAATCTAATTAATCTAATGTAGGCCCTAATGAAAAATAACTTCTCTCCCTATACAAATTTAACACAGTGGGCCAAATACCATATCTTTATATTTCTCTTGCATTTTATATTGGAGGGAAAAGAGAGAGAGGGAGAGAAGAGAGATGGAGGAAGAGAGAGGGAGGTAGGAGAGGAAGAGAGAAGGAGGGAGATAGGAGGAGAGAGGGAGGGATATAGAGGCAGAGTTGGAGGGTGAGAGAGGGAGGGAAGAATAAATACATAGAGAGAGCAAGAAGTGGAGAGAGAGAGAGGGACTGACAAGGGAGAAATAGAGGAGTATGTGTATGTTTTGGGGGTGAGATAAAGAGAAAAATAAGGAGAGATGGAGGGAATGGGGGGAGAATGAGAGAGGGAGGGATATAGTAACATAGTTGGAGGGTGAAGAGAGGGAGAGAGAGAGAGATAGATGTGGGAGAGAAAGGGATATAGGGGAAGGAAGAGAGAGGGGATGTAAGAGAGTGGAGAGAGGGAGGGAAAGAGAGATGGAGTTGGAGGGGGGAGAGAGGGAAGATGATTTCTTGTACTCAATGCATTGATTTCAGTGTGGATGGCGATTTCTAATCCTATTTTTCTTGCACTATATGCATTGATTTTAGTGTATATGTTGAGAGAGAGAGTGTGTGTGTGTGTTGGGGGTGGAAAGAGGATTGGAGGGAAAAGAGAGAGAGAGAGAGAGAGAGACGAAAATATAGAGTAAGGACAAGAGAGAGGACATGAGAGAGAGGAAGAGAGTTATGGGGGAAGAGAGAAAATTGGAGAGAGAGAGAGAGAGAGAGAGAGAGAGAGGTGGGGGAGGAGGGGAGAGGAAGGACGAGAGAGAGGAGGATAGAGGGAGGGAGATAGAAGGATAGATGGAAGGATGGAGAGATGGAGTTGGAGGGGGAGAGAAGGAGGGAAGAAGGAATACATAAAGAGCGAGAAGTGGAGAGAGAGATGAAGTGACAAGGGAGATATGGAGAGAGTGTGTATATGTTTTGGGGTGAGATAAAAAGATAAAGAAGGAGATATGGAGAGAAGGAGAGAGGGAGGGATATAGTAACATTGTTGGAGGGTGAAGAGAGAGGGAGATGTATATGTGGGAAAGAAATGCAGAGAGAGGAAGGAAGAGGGAGGATGTGAGAGAGTGGAGAGACGGAGGGAAAGAGAGATGTAGTTCAAGGGGGGAGATAGGGAAGTAGATGGTGATTTATAATCCTATCTGATTGCTTGCACTAGATGCATTGATATCAGTGTAGATGTTGGTTTCTAATGTTATTTTCTTATTTTCACTAGATGCATTGATTTCAGTGTAGATGTTGATTTCTAATCTTATTTGATTACCTGCATTAGATACATCGATTTCAGTGTAGATGTTGTTCTGTAATCTTATTTGATTGTTTGCATTAGGTGCATTGATTTCAGTGTAGACGTTGATTTCTGATTTGAAGTAATTGGATGTACATTGATGGTACGCTAATTTTAAAGTGACTGGATTAAGATTGTGCATTGATTTCAGTGTAAGCACACAAAATTATTAACAATGTACATTAATATTTCTGTTATAGTAAATCAACTTATTAATATTGAAGAGTAAGAGAGACAATGCATGATGTTTAGTACAATATTTCAAGCTAAATATTTAAATGGTTTATTATTTCAATTGTCCTTTTCATATAATCGATATGAAAATATGACAAAACTAACAAGGGTGACAATAAGAATAGTAAAAGAAAATAATCTGAGATTGATCACAATCAAGACTATTTGTAATTGACTACATTCTTATTATTTTCATTTTCTATCGTTCAACACTATTACATTTTCACTTTGTATTCAAAAAAAATATTTCAAGTTATTAACAATATTTATCATCTCAAAAAACTGAGGTAACTAAGAAAATTTTAATAAAATTAAAATGACCAAATAAATATCAAACATATTTAGCATATATAAAATTATTATATTTATATTATCTGTATTTGCATATTATTGATAAAATTAATCATATGTTCGATAGATTTTCCTTGGCCGCACACGACTGAAACTAGCCTAGATCCATCTTAACTTTGGATCTATCAAGCGTCGAGAGGGATCAAATCTCTCAAGGTGCAAACCTTTCCTCAAGTTTTGCACTCAAAAAAAGAGGTTTGCACCTCTAGAGATTTGATCCCTCTCGGCGCTTGATAGACCCAGAGTTAAGATGGATCTAGGCTAGTTTCTATTACAACCAAACTCTAGAAAATGTAGTTTTTCATTTCTATTACCTACGAAACTAGTGAAAATTATTCCAAATATTTAGGCCATTGACTCTACACTAATTAGCTTGGCCACCGAACAAACCATCCTCTTGTCGTCTACTTATTACGAGGTATAAATTAATTAGCTTTTTTTTATAAGGTTTAATCTTCATTAAAAGTTTAAGATAAGTATCACCTCTCTGTATATACGAATATACAGGGAGAGATAAAAGAAGAGTACAATTTCCAATACACAAAAAAACATCTCATCTTTAAACATAATTTTGATTTCTTTAATTTATAAAATAAATTTAAAAAGAAAAAGAAATTTTGATGGATATTTATAATGATTGGAAATAAAATTAGCCACAAGGTTTTCGAATGATAATGAATTAGTGTATTGTTAATGCACTGTTTGAGAAAAGGTTGCTGATTCAAATCCTCCTAGGTTAGTCAACCAAAAATAAATATACACTTCATGGAGAGGGGTTAAGGATAGAAACCAAATGCGGGGGAATTAAAAACAATCCCAAGGGGCGTCTAGGTTGAGGAATTGAAAACTATCCCAAAGGGAGTCTAGGCTAGCAGAAATAAAAACTATCCCAAGGAGTGTCATCGCACAATCCTAGTGATAACATCCCAATCCTGATGATAGTATCCCATTGGTGGCTAGATCATTCTTCCATAAAGGGAAAAAAAATGGAAATGGAAATGTCTTATGCAATTTTAGTTAGATACCCATATCAATACTATCATAAATGAAATTGTCTTTCACATTTACTTAATATTATTTGTCTTGGCGTTATCTAGTCATTGATTTTATCCATGAATTTTTTAGATTTTAGCTCTCATAAAGGTATGAACTAAAATTTTGAAACTTCCAATACATAATCCCTGAAATCCAAAATGTTAAACCCAAAAATTCACAAAAACTATTACAGATTACAAAAAGTAACTAAAAGACATGGATAGAATAGGAATTTCAATTGGTGTGAAGCAGCAATGTCTCGGGCTTATAATTAAATACCTGTGATGGTTATGAATAGTAGGATATTGGTGTGCTTTGAAAGCTCCTCCACACATTCTCTTTGATCCATGTTGAACACGAGACACTTTTCAATGAAGTGTTGCACCTGCATCATCAGTGCCCTCCACCCATTTTAATCCAAAATGTATGAAGAAATTTAGGGCATTTCTGATGGTTGTGATTAATATAATTTGATTACAGAGTTATACACTTACTCACTCATCAACATAATATAATATGAAGACGAAGAAGATTCATCGGGTTTGCGAGGGCGAAGTTGTGTTGTAGGTGCGACCATTTTAAGGTGCTTGAAAAGTTGCAACTATTACTTCCTTTTATGACAAATTCGATGAAGAGGGGAATGAAATCTGAATACAAATAAGGAAAGCTGAAATTTGGATGAAAATGAAATCCCTGTTGGTCGGTTGTATCGGAGCACACCGACGTGGTGAGTGCAAAGCTATTGGTTGGCATTAACCTCGTGGGAAGGATAATTATTAATTTAATATTTTGATAAACTATCAGATACTTAAAATGGTAGGATAGATGAAGTTAAGATTGAAGAGCATATCTGAGACTTAAAATCAGATCATAACCGAATTTATATAAAGTTATCTTGGTTAGAAGAAAGAAAGAATAGGAGAAAACCTAATGTTCTCAACAATTGACATTAAGGGGCACAATTCTTCTAAGACAAGAAAATTGCACTGTCTTCAAAACAATGCTTGAGAGATCATTTCAGAAGGAGAAAATTGATCCCCAAAGCCTCAACAATCATGAGTTAACAAATATAATCAAGGGTGCACAACTGCAAAATAGCAAAAAATAGGAAATCAAAAATGAAATTGTTTTCGTGTGAATGTGTGGTTAGATGAGGAATGCAAAATGGAAAGGAGAAAATTGAAAAAGGAAGGGAGGCTAGGAGAAGATGCATGTAAATTTATATAAGCAGATTTTAAAGAGGAAAAAATAAGAGTTCATGCAAACAAGGCTAGAAGAGTTGATATATCTAGGCAAGAATAACCCAAAAAAAATTGGCAGGAACTCCAACCAAGGAAGAAGCAATTTGAAAATAATATTACAGCCAATCAATGGTTTGACTATGCAATACAACTCTATGAAAAAGAATTAGAGGTTGAGCCTCCTTCCAGGATCAACACAACTACAAAGTTTTTTGCAATAGAGGAGGTGGAGGTAGGAATTAAAAAATTGAAAACATGAAGGAAAAGGAGTTGGTTAAACTTCAAGCAAAATATCTAAAGTGAGCACATCATGGAAATATTCAACAAGGATTCCCAAGGGATTGGACAACTAATGTAGCAATACCCTTTTTTAAAAGTGAAGACATTAATAACCCTTCCAACTATAAAACAATTATCATCAACCTTTTGTTTTCAAAGCTTTTTAGCGGCATGGTAGAAAATAGAATCAATAAGTGGGCAAAAGTACAAGAAAAGAATCAAAAGGGCAAGAGAGTTTGAGGCCGAAGCATTCTACAATAGATCATGGTATCACACTAAGACACATTGTTGAAAAGGTTTGGGGAGACAAAGAAGAAGTATTTTGCTCATTTGTTGACTTCAAAAAGGCATTTGACAAAGTCCTAGAGATAAGTTGTGGCGTAGAATGAAAGAACATGAAGTTCCTTTACAATATAGAGCTACTGTCCATAGGCTTTATCAAGAGGTGAAAGTCAAAATTAGAAATTCAAGAGGCATTTCAAAAAGTTTTAGAAGTTTTAGAAGTGACATCGAAGTCAAGCAAGTTGCCCTTTATCCTATACCCTTTTTTATTTATATATTGACAAATTAAAAAAATAATTGTATAGTCATTAGATACATCTGACTCAAAATCTTTATGGTAAAGTGGTAAAGTCGACTAAGTGTGTGACTAGTTCCTTATGATAAAGTCGACTAGGGTTCCGTTCCTCGGAGTGTTACTGGGAAAAGAAAAAACGACGACAAGAAGATGGTTTCCTAGAGGGTGAGGGTAAATGGCCGGTGGCAAAAGCTAATGAGCGTAGAGTCAATGACTTAAATATTTGGAATAATTTGGAATAATTTTCACTAGTTTGGTTGTTAATAGAAATGAAAAACTACATTTTCTCGAGTTTGGTTCTAATAGAAATGGAAAACCGCATTCCCCTGGATACTTTGGGCGGTGGGACACTCGATATAGCTTCTAGGTGAATGCTTTTACATAGAGATTCGTGTCCCGTGAGTTGTATGAGATTTTGTACGTCAACTTTCCAGTGATATTCCATTAATGACTCCAATGCTTCGAAACAACAACGACCCCATCACGAGGAACAGTAGACTGAATGTTGCGTATGCATTGAATAGTACATTTATAATTGTGTTGGGAGTTGTGTTTAGTGGGATTTTTTTGGAGTTTTCGATATTTGAATTTGGTGAAAAAAATTGAGGTAAAATTTTGATTTACTTTATTTAAACTAGTTTTTTTTTATTGTACATATGGATTCAGCATACTAAAAAAACCTCCTTAGGCGCTCTATTGTGTAAGGTTATCCATCAAGTTTCTGTTCTCAATAAATTCCTATCAGATTTTACAGAAATTAAACCAGAAAATTCCACCAAAATAACCTTAAAAATAATCGCACTAACAACTACTTGATTGCTCTTGTACTTCCCTGCCGACGAGGAACGTCGATTTTTTCAGGGCTACGAGATATATTGAGTAAAGTGAATCTGTGTTCTCAAAATGTTGTTTTGAGCGAGGGAGACGCGCATGAAGCGCAAAGAAAGATCATCCATGTAAAATGGAGAGGGCACAGACAAATAAAAAAGAGGCGTTATGTAGAAGTATCATACGTGTTGAATATATCTTTATATATAAAGATATTCGCTATTTATAATATAATACTAAATATAACTATAACAATTGGGCGTTTAAAAAAATCTGAAGTTAATTACAGCTCACAACAATTAATATCCCTATTGCAAAAACTATTCCATAAAAAAATATTATTTTCACAGTATCAGAGTATTGATTGCATTTATAAAGGAACTAAAAAAAAATCTGAAATTAGTTTAAAGTTCATAACCATTAATATGAGTGTCCACAACCATTTATACGAGTGTTGTAAAAACTAATACATATAAAAAAATATTGAGAATTATTCTAGTGAGAACTATTGGAAAAAATATTATTTTTACAGCATTAAAGTATTGATTACATTTATACAGAAACTTTAAAAAAAATCTGAAGTTAGTTTAAAGTTCATAACCATTAATATGAGTGTTGTAAAAACTAATAATATATATATATATATATATATATATATATATATATATATATATATATATATAACATCAGAGTAATGATTGTATTTATAAAGGAAGCTGTTCGTGTCAGAATTATTGTTTTACCAGAAGTGTGTGTTTATTTTCAATGATTTTGTAGTAAATGAAGTGTGTTTTTTTTCAATGATTTTGAAGTACAATATATAAGGAATTTAAGAAGTAATGTGTTTTTTAAATATTTTAAAAGTATAGTTATAAGAAGTATGGGTAGTATATAGAGAAATATCTTCATTTTATTGCATTTTAATTGAAAAATAACTTTTAATAATTTTAAGTTTTTTTAAGCTCAAAAATGATTATTTCTTTAAAAATAAAAAACACTAATAAATTTTAAGATATAAATCTATTCACAATTCATTAATAATTTTATTTTTAATCATATAATTAATTCACAAAGCATTCAAAAAAATTACTAAAAATTGTTTCATAACTATAAAAAAAAAATACAATTCTATTATCTAAAATAAAAATTTAAATAACTCTCATCAATTATTTAAAAAAAAATATCATATAACAATTAAATCTAAATTAAATTTAATTTTTTTAAACCTATTCTATAAATAAATAAAAGAAATTCTGTTAAAAATTATACTACCTCAAATAATAATAATATCATAATATCAAAAAATTGTACATTATATATTATTTCTTATAAGAATATTAAAAAATATATATTATATGTTATTTCTTATCAGAATATCACAGAAACCATATAAAAAATATATATTATATGTTATTTCTTATCAGAATATCACAGAAACCATATAAATGAGGTGAATAGTATATCATAAATGTTAATTTTTCCTTTTTCATCACTCTAAATTACTTTAAACACAGAGATTTATACCTAATGTTTATGGTTACAAATTCATAACTCTCCTCTCCAAAACCTCACCGAGTATTTTATGACAATAGTTTTGATGGACCTAAGTTTTCATTAATTTTACATGTAAGAAACTAAAAAGTTACTAAAAGGTTTTTAATATTTTTGGTGAAAATTGTTTGGAATTTGATAAGCATTTGTTTTGGAAAGTTTTTTAATATTTTTTGATGAAAATTATTTGAAATTTAATAAAAATTTGTTAAAATTACAAGTTTAAGTTTAAATTGTAAACTCCTTTTCTTTCTTTTTTTTTTTTTTTTGCTCGTTTAGACTAATCCTAATCTTCCTATTTTTTTCTCCTTCCATTCCACCCATAGGTTTCGAACCGATGACCTTACAGAAGGGAGTGCCTTAACAGTGCACCCCATCACCGACTGTTCTACACCACATGGGCTTTAAATTGTAAACTCCTTACAATCAGAATGTCTCTAAATTTATTTAAAATACTAAATACATCTAAAATTCAAAAAAAAAAAATTATATATATAATAAAAAATCTAATTTAAACGTTAAAAAATAAAAAAAACAGAAAGATATTCACTGAATTCAAAGCCAATATCTAAAAAAAATTCTCATAGTTAGACCAGACCATTTCACTCGCAAGTCCAACTCTAAGCGAATCAAGATCTCTATGACCAAGTTTGTAGATCAGTATCGTTATACAAACACTATACATCGTACTTCTCTAATTGTACACAAGATGTGAAGCTGTACAATGGACAAGCTAAACCATGAAATCGTGACGAACATTCCAAACTAATACCTACTGAATCACCCATGATATTTGTGAACCGTCTGTGTTCATTTATCGTAAAACCCTAGCGCCATTTCACTCACAAGCCCAAATCTAATCTACGCGAATCTAGGAGATCAGTCATATTGATTAGATATAAAAATAATGACCGTCCAGAGGGCACCTGGTTGGACGAGGATCACACAGAAATAAGAGAGAGATAAAACAAAACACAGATCCATATAAACCAATTACCATATAATATTTAGAGGGTAAATCTGTACCATAATTTATACGAACACTATACATCATACTTCTATCTAATTATCCACGAGCTTCGGTTCCGATGGGAAGCTGTACAAGCTAAACCATGAAATTCGTGCTAATCCCTACAGAATCGCCCATCATATTTTTGAAGTGTGTGACTTCATTTATAGTAAAACCCTAGCGCCAGGCACGTTGTCGGAATCAGACCGATCTTGGTCGAGTCTCTGATGACGCACTTGACCCGCTGCATCTTCTAACATCTGCTCTGGCGCCCCCTCGCTACAATAATCTTCCCCTTTTCTGTTTTCCATGTTTTGGAAATAGGAGGAGAAGAACTCCTTGTTCTCTTTCTCCAATTCATTCCACACTGCAAATTACAAAATAGGGATTTCAATTGGTGTAAAGCAGCAGTGTGGAGGGTTTATAATGAAATACCTGTGATGGTTATTGCAGGTAGGATATTGGCGTGCTTTAAAAGCGCCTCCACACATTGTGTCTGATCCATGTTGAAGAGAAGGCATTTTTCAATCAAGTGTTGCACCTGCATCATCATCAGCACCCTCCACCCATTTTAATCCAAAATCTATGAAGAAATTTAAACCAAAATCTATGAAGAAATTTAGGGCATTTCTGATGGTTGCGATTAATATAATTTGATTACAGAATTATCCACTTACTCACTCACCAGCAGAATATATGAAGACGAAGAAGTTTCATTGGGTCGTGCTGCAGGTGCGGCCATTTTAAGGGGTGCTTGAAAAGCTGCAACTATTATTATTTCCTTTTGTGACAAATTCGACAAAGGGGGGAATGAAATCTGAATACAAAGAAGGAAAGCTGAAATTTAGATGAAAATGAAATGCTGGTTGGCAGGCTGTATTGCAGCACACCCACGTGGTGAGTTGAACGCTATTGGTTGGCATTAACCTCGTGGGTAGCATATTTATTAATTTAATATTTTGATGAACTTTCCATGTTATCCTCTCGTCCAACATGTATAGGAGATTTGTGTGTCCCGTGGTGTGGGGTCCACCAGTATCTGACTTTCAATTCAGACGCCGTGCCGTGATCGGCCAACTTCCTTTGCCCATGGATCCATCAGTATGTCTTAAGGTTTTAGTCCCCAGGAATTTTAAAATTTTGAAATAATAAATTTTATTTATTTATTTTATTAATATATATTGGTAAAAATTATTATAAAGAGGTAGATTTTTATCATTATTAGATGTTTTTCTGTTTTGGACTATTAATCTATTTCTTTATGTTTAAGGAAAACAAGCTCTTAACTAAGCGAAAACAATTTAAGAATATATATAAGTCTTAATTGTTGAGTGGTATAGTTTTATTATTAAAAAGTTTAATTGTATTATATAAATTGATATATTTAAAATGTTATTCAAGTATGTTTATTTTGAAATAAGTTTTTTTGAATTTTAATTTAATTATCAATAATTATTAAGTAGATGATTGAGGTTTAACATTTCTAGAATAATTTAGATAATAAAGTTTGAGATTTATTTGAAATTAATTATGTCCTTTCTATTTATTAATTAAAGAAAAAGTCATATGAAATGATTTATGAATTTTTGGACATATAATATATTTGGAAACTTATTTATCCGTTAAGATTCTCCTTAATAAAAAGAGATAAATCTTCATAATTAAGAATCTTGTTAAATATTTTTTTTAAATTAATATAAGTTTAAGTTATATATTAATTATTCTTATAATTAATAATAATTATTTAAATAATGTTAAAATTTAGTTAACTTTTATGATGCTTTTAATTCTGAGGAGTTTCATGAAGTAAGGGCATTATTTAACAATTATAAACTTTGGAGTTTTTTTGCAACAATTTGTGAAACAATTTTTGGCCAAATTGTGGTCAAATCCAAATGTTTAAAATTTGTAGTTGATTTCATATATGGATTCAACACCCTAATAATAATCCAAGCATTCAGATGTGGAGAATTTAAAACTGAAATGTTTATTATAACAAATTTCATCTTAATTCTAGACAAATTCCATGGAAAAACTCCAAAACATATAATAGATAGACTACCACGAAAAGAATGTTTTGATGTTTATCATAAATTGATTTTCATATAACAATACATTGTAACAATATAATACTTATAATATATAATAATCCCTCTTTTGATTAGTGTTTGAAATTAAAAATTATAGGTTAGATATAAATCATTTTGAGAATAAATTTATTTGAGGAAAATTTGTGTTAAGAAGGGTTTGATTTTATAATTTTGAGAAATATATATATATATATATATATACTTGAATTTAGGCTTTGTGATCCATATCATGAAAAGAAAGAAAATTTTGGGTAAAAATCACATCATGAGTGTTTTGTCCACGCTTTTTGAACCATTTCATTGTCATGACAAGATGGAGAATCAAATCTTGGCATCAATTTAAATAGATGAAAAGAAAAAGTATATTGTTATTATTGTTAAAGAATATTTTGGAAATAAATTGTGTAGGTGGTTTTGAAATGTTTAACCTTTCAAGTAGGAACTTTTTGTAATATGAGATAAATAAAATTAATGTAATAGAAAAGAGTGACAACTTTTTGTACTATGAGATAAATAATATTAATGTCATAGAAAAGAGTGTTAATGAGTAGATTTTTAAAAAATGCACATCTAACAATTCAAATTTGCAATTCCAAAAAACCTAAAAATCATAAAATGTTATATAAAAATTAGAAAAAAACATTATAATTAATTATTAAAATAAATATAAAAATTATGCAAAAAGACAAAGATAAAGGAAAATTTTAATTGAAAGTTTAAATTTTAAATTCATTAATATTGAAAACTAGAAAGTTAATTTTCAAAAACATGTTAATGTGAATGTATAAGATGTGAAGTAAGTTAATTACAAATGAAGAAAACATAGAACAGATCATATGATATTAATAATAATTTAAGTTTAAGAGTAATTGAACATTAATTAATGCATGGGATATTTTTATTTGTGAAAAAAATGGATACTAAACTCTCTATAAATATACAAATTTGAATGTAATCTCTTGTCAAAAAATGAAAATAACATAACCCTATTCAAATTATTTATTTATATATATATATATATATATATATATATATATATATATATATATATATATATATCAAAATATAATATAAATTGATTAAATATGAATAAGAAAAAAATGATATATTAATTAAAATGTTAATAAATTAATTATAAAATGATTATGACGAAAAGCAAAATCATGATAAATTAACAAAGAAAATGGGGTAAAAAATGAGATAGTCAATTAAATATAATTAAGAAAACATTAAAAATAAATAAATTAATGATTAAGGTGTATGATGTGTTTTCAACGTTGATTGTGTTTAGAAAAATTTCATTGGGTTTTTTTTCAATCTTCAATTATTATTTAAATATGATGTTAGTGAGAAAGGGTTAAGTTAAGAATTTTGTTTTTTTAAAATAAAATAGGTTATTAGATTCAAGGACTTTGGTTAATAATATTTGATTTAATGATTTTAATAATATGCGGGCTTTAAAACATTTATTTATGTATGATTTTTCCATAAGAGCAGTAATATGGGTAAATTTATTAGGATATTAGCAACAAAATATGTATTGTGCTTACATAAATAAGCTAAAGTCATCTATCTATATATACTTGAGTCCAATGTCTTGAGTTCCCTTCAAGTATCCTAGAACTCTTTTTGCAGTAGACCAATGACCCTTGTAAGGTTTTAGGGTAAACTTGGAAACGATTCCAACAACAAATGAAATGTTTAGTTTGGTAGTAGTGAGGTAGTTAGGAATTTCTGCACTCATAAGGTTTTAGCATAAACTTGGAAATGATTCCAATAAAAAATTAAATGTTTGGTTTGGTAGTAGTGAGGTAGTTAAGACTTCCTATGAACTGCACGTACTTTGTTGCATCCTAAAATTCATTTCATTCTTTGGATGTGAACTTTAAATTTTGTTCCACTGGAGTGGTCAAAGGATTTCACTCATCCATCCAAATTTGTTCAACAAATCTCCAATGTACTTCTTTTGAGAGAGGAATATAAACTTCTGATGTTGGGTTACTTCAATACCTTGATAATAGTGAAAACGTCTCAAATGTGTCATTTAACAACCTTTCCTCAATTATTTCTTTATGGATGCAATTTATTTTTCATTGTTCACTATCATCAATAGATCATCTACATACACGACAAGATATACAACAAATTTTTTCCAACTTTTTTGAAAAACAAAGTTGCATCATGAAAGATCATAATGTTTGAAATTTAGTTTTGGGAGATGCTCAGTTAATTTCTCATAGCAGGCTTGCAGTGCTTGATTGAAGCCATACAAGGATTTGGTAAGCTTGCATACTTTTTCTCTTGCCCCTTCACAACAAGTCCTTTTGGTTGAGACATAAAAACATTTTCTTTCAAATCTCCATTCAAGAAGGAAGTTTTTACATCCATTTGATAGACTTTAAATCTATTTTGAGCTGACAACGCTAAGAGAGTCAAGATCATATCCCATTTTGTCATGGGGGCTACAAGAGTATCCTTCTAACCGACAACCTATTTTTGTGAAAAACATTTTTCCACGAGCCTTGCTTTATTCTTGTCAATTGAGCCATATGATTTATAATTTTTCTTGAAGACCCCCTTGCATCTAATCGGTTTGGTTCCAAATAGAGGTTCCACCAGCTTCTAGGTTCCATTATTTATTAGAGCATCATACTGTTTCTGCATTTCTTCTTTCCATTCATCATGAGAAGCAACTTCTTTAAAGGAAGTTGGTTCGAAATATGTAGACAAATTTAATTCACAATCATAAGAAACATCCATATCAACAACTGAATCAGAATTGTCTACATCAAATTTATTCTATCTAGTAGAACTTCCTGTTCCTATCTTTACAACCTCATCTAGATGAACACTTTCAAATGTCTTAGTGAGCCACTTTGGAGGGCCTTTCTGAGATGTCTTAGGCTGTTTAATTGACTAAGATGGGGCTGAATCAAGATTTAACCTTCCAATTTTCTCAATCACATCACTCAAAGTGTCTTCATGATCATTGGTTGGGGCTTCATGAGGGGAAGAGATTGATTTAGAAGGATATTCCACATATTGACTCAAGTTAGGGATCTCCCTTTCAAGATGTTGAATCTCATTATCAAATTTCTAAAAATATTTTGCATGCTCGAATCTGTCCAAGCAATCAAGCTATTAATCAACAACATCATCAGTGTTGGAAAATTCAAGAATAAATACATCTCTGGACAATACAATATTCTTATTTATTTCATCATATATACAATGTGCTTTGAAGGTATCTAAGTACCCCAAGAAGGTACACTTTCAACTACTAAGTTTGTTTCTTTGTTCCTTAGGTATCAAGGCATAACAAATGGAACCAAAAACCATGAGATGCCTCACTGAAGGAATGTGGCCATACCACATTTCATAGGGAGTATTTGTTTTGAGATCATGAGATGGAAATTTGTTTTTAATATAAACTGCTCATAGAATTGCATTAGCCTGGAGTATGAATTTTACATTTTTGAAAAACATCATTAAATGTACCATATTTAAGATTGTCCTATTCATGCTTTCAACGACACCATTTCATTGAGGATTATAAGGCACAACTGTTTCATGATGAATCCCATGCTGGCAAAGACATTTTTCAAAATTATTCAAAGTATATTCTTTTCCATTATCAGTATGAATAGAGCCAATATGGGATTGTGTATTGTTTTCAATCCATGCATGAAATTTTTTGAAAGTTTCAAAAGCTTCATATTTTTTCTTCAACAAATATACTTGACACATTCTGGTGTAGGCATCAATAAAAGTCATCATGTATTTATTTCCATTTGTAGATGGAACAGGTATAGGCCCACACAAGTCAGAATGAATAAATTCAATATTTCTACATGCTCTAAAATGAGAATCATGAAAATATTGTTTGTTGTGTTTTCCTAAGATACAAGCATCACATTGCTTAAGTTTCCTAGGAATGGTGGGAATACCAATGCCACTATTTCTCTTCAATAAACAAAGGCTATCATAGTTAAGATGTCCAAATATAGCATGCCATAAGAGATTGGATGGTAGTGTACCTTCATCATATTGAGGACTATATGTAATTTTTTTTGCATGAGCAGAGGTTCCCTGCGATTTCAAGAGCCTTTCTTCTACTATCCTAATCATGCCATGTTAGTTTTTTTATTCTTTTCTCACCTCAACCTTGTCATCAAACAAGTGAATGGAGTGTCCTTGTTGGCGGATGTGAACCAAGGAAAACAATTTTCTTTGCAACTCTGGAAGGTAGAGAACATCATGTAGAGGAAAGTCACGGTGACCAGGAAGTTTTAGCCTAATGGTGCTAATTTTGGATGGCTTGAGTTTTGTCTTGTCTGTAAATTAGACTGCTCCATCTACATTGTCACTGAAATATTCAAATAAGTCTCTTCAAAAGGTCATGTGATAGGTTGTTCTTGTCATGTGATAGGTTGTTCCTGAATCAAGAACAACCTAGTGCACATTGCGCAGTCCTAGGCCTCATCCTTCATCCTTGGCCACTGAGACTATGCAATGTGCAGTCTCTCTCAGCTCACTGCCCAAGTTGAACTGCGCATTGCGCAATCTTAAGCCTCAAGCTTCAATAGTGGTTGTTGGGACTGCACAGTGCGCAGTCCCGTCATTCAGTCAGACCCTCTTCCCAACAAGATTTACACAATTCTTCCAGTCAATTTCTGGGTGTGCACATGAACATGTCCTAAAAGTAGTTTTTCTTATAACTGATATTTTCTTGTCGTCAGTGTATTTCTTTTTCCACACATACAACAATTGTTGAGAATCTCTCTAGCAGTAAATTTCACAATGTCACCTAAGAGATATACCTCAAAAGAAACCATTGAAATCAGTTTTGGGAAGCAGTTGAACAAGTTTCGGTTAACTTTCCAGTTTATCTGGACACTCAGTTGTTGTTAGAGAAGGAACCAAAACTAGTATAACATCAGATCAAAGATGAGCTCACAAAAGGAATTTCAGGAAGACTTAGAGGACAGATAGGTGTATCTTAACATCAGGTAGTCAAGGCTTTAGTAGGTTGCATGCAAGTATCCAACCTTCCCATGTGTAGTTCTGATCAGCTGGGTTGTCTAAAAAACTGATGAGAAAACTATGACATTGAGAAAAACCAATAGATATAATCTTGCTACACTCCTGACAACATATTTTCAGCAAATGTATCATCTTCCTGAGCCAATGAATAACATGTACTCATTGTTCTATGCCACTCATAGATACACGAACACAAGAGACACCATCAATAGTTGGGTGAAGGAGCCAACGAAGTTTAGATAGACACACACCCACATGTATTAGACAAAGGTACTTAAGAAGGCCTATGACCTTTTGGTCATACTAGCTTGCAGAATATATGGCCAACCAAACACAAATACATTTCATGAGGGGTGCGCTATCTTATTGAACTAGGTAGTGAACGAGGGGAAGACATTCAACTGGTCAAATCTGTTGGTTCATCAGCTAATATTCCATGTGACACAAGCTCAAAATCCACCCAAGGGCAAGCAAGCATGATTCTACATGTCTGCATACTTACTGGATGCAATCTGTGCACAAAATCAGTTTTGTGGCATGAACTGGACATGGAAAATGAGATAAAATTCCGTACATATCTATTGTAAGCTACTTTCATATTGCAATCGTCGTGGAGTCGTGGTTAAACTTACTGATCACTTCATCACCCCACTTTAAAAGCTCATCTTTCAGGAGGACCCACCTTACATATCAAGAGAAGCTATGAAGGAAATATAAGATATCACATATTATTTCGCCTTACCGGATGGCACATTGATCAGAGTATTCGACGAGTAGAAGTCGCCGCATATTTTTCCAAGATATGCCACCGACAAAATTTTCATGAAAGAGGTATCTTATCATATCTCCATAGGGTTGTCAACAACTTTTCATAGGACAAAGAATGAACCATGGCCAACTCCTTTTCAATTCATATTATATGAGATTAAGAACCTCAAAGTCGCATATTTCGAAGGGAAATTGATCAGGAGATCAAGTCCTTTGTGGAAAAATGCTAAAAAATGAAGTTGCTTAGAATTGGTCCAAACCAGATCGATAGGAAATAGCTCGCTAAAACGATCCTGTAGCCGCGAACGACACTCAAATCCGTTACTGTATGGAGGAGATATTGCATTTCAAAATCGCATAATAACCTTCAATTTGAAAAGGGAATTTTTTTTTTTTTTTAATTTTATATGTTAGGAAATTTTATTATTATTAAAGTTTAATTAATTAATTAAATTGTATATTTATTAATATATTATATGGTTTTTAATTAATCATATATTATATTATTTAATATATATATTAATTAATTTAATTAAAAAAATAAAATTAAACCTTATTAAAACTAAACTATTATACCACATATATAATTAATAAAATTCGAAATGTAATGTTTCATAAACCCATAAGTCCAAGGTAACGTATGGTTCCAAGGCAAATATTAAAGGCTATACGTGGGCTTAGTGGGCTTTGGTATACGTGTTAGAAAGCACGTGATTCAATACAGGTTTAACCCACGGGCGGATAAGTAAACGATCACATTTAAATGTTATGCATGTGTGGCGAATATAAAGGTTTCAAATTAATGTTTATTGTTATGATTTAATGCCACGGTTAGAACCAATACATGCGATGGTTATGCAGACTAACATGTGACCAAGTGCCAACTTTTAATGTAACCTTATCTTTAGCACCATGATTTGACGGGAGAAATGGCTGAATCCGCTTATTTAGGCGCCAGTCCCATTTTGGCGGAGTTATCTGGCAGTTAGCCAGACTTAGCTACAGTTATTCTAAGCCAAACTGGCAGTCTGAGTAAATGAGCCATAACTTTGGCTAGGGAAGTCCATTTGGGACGAATTTTTATTTTATTTTAGGGTTTGAAGCATTCTGGAGCTGTTGGGATAGGTTGCAGAGCCATCAGGGCACTCTATCAGTGATTTTACCAGCGATTTTGGTTGTGGAGCCACTAGGGCCTAATGAAAGATCAGCTGTGTTGGACTATACTTATCCAATGGAGGTGAATGAATAGTCGATTTATACTGATTTAAGCCTTCTGTTTCTAAATTTGCAGCTTATTTTTCCTTTTGAGGCTTTCTACACAGTGTAATTCATAATTTGAGCATTAATGAAAAAGGGAAAAGCCTAATTAGAGGCTTTTGGACCCAACAGAGGTAGCCCAAGAGAGGGGTGAACTGCTTACTGTTATGCTGTGCATTTTTGCTGTTATATTTCAGATTCTGCTACATTAAACAGTAAGTTTTCATAAGTACACTTTTCCCAAGCAGACTTATACAGTGAACAAAACTCATTAGTTCATCTTCAAACCACATTACTTCATTTGAAGAATACTTGAACTTGCTTATTCACACATAAAATTTGGATTAATGAATACTTTGCACATAAACAAATACTTTCATTGATCGGATCTATTTCAGTGTTTACATTTTATTTCTTTAGGCAGAGCCAGTTTGTGGGCCAGAAGCTTCTGGTTTCATCCTTTCTAGTAAAGGTGAAATAACCAGTAAAAGCCCCTTACTGTCAATCTCTGTATGAAAAATACTTTTTTCTCACAATTTCAGATCAGATTGGTATCAAAGCTCTAGGTTTTGCTTAAGAATTTGTGAAATTTGTGCAAGAAGATTGTGTTATTCTGCAAAGTTTGATGCTTACTAGGCTGAAATTGCAAAGAGGGGAAGGTCAATTGGTTAGAGAACAATTTAATCCTCAACCAAGGAGGGCTAGAGTGCCATTATATCCACCTTCCATTTCATCCTCATTAGCCTTAGAATCAACCACAAACATGTCTTCCAGAGAAGGAGAAGTACATGAGGAAATGGATCCCAAGGAAGAAGAAAGAGTCTTTAGAAAAGCTTTCTTGGACATCACTGAGATGGTTAGGATCCTATACCAGGAGAGAAATGATATGATTGCTGGAGAAGGGTCTAGAAACCAAAAATAAGAAGGAAATTCTTCAGGAGGAAAGAAAGACAAAGATGAGTCTAAGAAAGGGAATGGAGGAAATGGTGATCCACCATCTCCATCGTCATCCTCTTCCTCCACATCATCCTCTTCTACTTCTGATAATCAATCACACAAAACAAATACATCTCTTAAAAATCCTTTGTTAAAGCTTGATGTGAAGTTTGAGTTGCCAATGTTTAATGGTGATGTGAATGCAGAAAAATTGGATAACTGGATTAGATAGTTGGAAGTCTATCTAAGGATTCAGAATTTGCATGATGATGATACAAAAATCCAATTAGCCTCTTTGAGAATGGATGGAGCAGCTTTGGTTTGGTGGGAAGCCAAGACCAAGGAGGAGATTAAAAAGCATGGTAAGATAACTCTAACTTGGAATGAGTTTATTACAGCTATTAAGAAACAATTTTATCCTCTTGCTCATATTCAAAAAGCAATCATGAATTGGAAAAATTTTAGGCAACTTAAGGGTCAAAATGTGCAAGATTATACCTAAGAGTTTAGAAGGAGAGCACTTCTACTTGGAGTAGACTTACAAAGTCAAGACACCTTGTTGAAATACATAGGAGGTTTGCAAAATTACCTACAACATACTATTCTAATGTTCAATCCTACCAGCTTAGATGAAGTCTGTGTGCAAGCTACACATTTAGAAGCTAGAGGAAAGAATACTTTTGATGAGGATAGTAATTTCAAAAACAAAGGAAAGAAGAGAGTTGCAAATTCAAGAAAAGACAAAGGAAATTTCTTTTGCAAGAACTGTTCAAAGACAAGTCATGATGAAGATCATTGTTGGAAGCTTCATCCTGAACTGGAACCAGAAAAATTCAAGAACAAAAACAAGACCAAAGAAAAGGAGAAAACTGTAGCAACATTTGAGCAAGACTTAGGGTCAGACTCAGGAGATGAGACAAAAAGCATAGCCATGGTTTTAAAGAACATTAAGGGGAAAGAAGTGGTGCAAGACACAACTCCCAGTTCTAGCTCTTTGAATTGTCACAAAGATACTCATGAAGAAAAGAGGAGGATAGAGCTCTTCCATGTGAGGGTAATTTCAAAACATACACAAATTGACACACTATTTTACAGTGGGTCACAAGCGAATCTTATATCTGAAGACTTGGTCAAGCAGCTTAAACTTGAGACCATTCCACATCCAAAGCATTATCCACTTAGATGGATATGAAAAGATGTTAATTTGCAAGTCTCAAGAAAGTGCATATTGCGCTTTGCAATAACTGCACACTTTAATGACAAAGTGGAACTTGATGTGGTGTCGCTTGATATCTTAGGTATTGTTTTGGGAAGTCCTTATTTATTTGACAGGAAGGCTATCTTTCATCGCCATGAAAACAAGTATCACTTGTTCAAAGATGGTAAAGAGTACATTGTGAGAGCTCACAAAAAGAAGCTGGAATCTTCTTTACTCCATGCAAGTCAATTGAAAAGACTCGTTAATGCAAGTCAAAGTCTAACTTTGTTAATGTTGAAACGACCAGATTTTGAGCATTCGCCTTTTTATGATGTTGCTAATGATTTGTCTTAGTTTGATAACAATTTGTCTTTCAAAAAAGATGATGTTATGTTGCGCAAATTACCTTTTGGGTCAGCCAATGCAGTGAATGAATTGTCAAAGCAAAGCAGTGCAAGCAAGAAGGACACACAATTCAGCATGGGAAAAAGTTGGTTTCATAATGGTAGAATTCGCCATGGGAACAATTTGCAAGCTGAAAGTTATTTTAAGTCTTCTGGGAAGTTTGATCAGTGTAGAAAAAATTTGTTTTCTGCAAATTATAGTTGTTGTTTTGCAAATTTTAATCATTTGCATCATGACTCCGTCAATCTTAGCAATGGTTGATCAGTTGATTCCAGAGACAGATTATCATTTTCTTAAAAGCTTCATTTGATGAAATCTGGTAGATTTCAGTTATTCAAGGGTGAAAGAGTGGAGAATCAGTCTCCGCATCATCAGTTTTAGTAATCAGAGAGCTTTTGGGGTCCAGAAGCTTCCCATTTGGGAGGTGTGATCAGGAGATCAAGTCCTTTGTGGAAAAATGCTCAAAAATGAAGTTGCTCAGAATTGGTCCAAAACAGATCGATAGGAAAGAGCTCGCCAAAACGATCTTGTAGCCACAAACGGCACTCAAATCCGTTACTGTATGGAGGAGATATTGCATTTCGAAATCGCCCAATAACCTTCAATTTGAAAAGGGGATTTTTTTTTTTTTAATTTTATATGTTGGGAAATTTTTTAATTTTATTAAGGTTTTATTAATTAATTAAATTATATATTTATTAATATATTATATGGTTTTTAATTAATCATATATTATATTATTTAATATATGTATTAATTAATTTAATTAAAAAAATAAAATTAAACCTTATTAAAACTAAACTATTATACCACATATATAATTAATAAAATTCGAAATGTAATGTTTCATAAACCCATAAGTCCAAGGTAACGTATGGTTCCAAGGCAAATATTAAAGTCTATACGTGGGCTTAGTGGGCTTTGGTATACGTGTTAGAAAGCACGTGATTCAATACAGGTTTAACCCACGGGCAGATAAGTAAACGGTCACATTTAAATTTTATGCATGTGTGGCGAATATAAAGGTTTCAAATTAATGTTTATTGTTATTATTTAATGCCACTGTTAGAACCAATACATGCCGATGGTTATGCAGACTAACATGTGACCAGGTGCCAGCTTTTAATGTAACCTTATCTTTAGCACCCTGATTTGGCGGGAGAGATGGCGGAATCTGCTTATTTAGGCGCCAGTCCCATTTTGGCGGAGTTATCTGGCAGTTAGCCAGACTTAGCTGGAGTTATTCTAGGCCAAACTGGCAGTCTGAGTAAATGAGCCATAACTTTGGCTAGGGAAGTCCATTTGGGACAATTTTTTTTTTGATTTTGGGGTATTGAAGCATTCTGGAGCTGTTGGGACAGGTTGCAGAGCCATCAGGGCGCTCTATAAGTGATTTTACCAACGATTTTGGTTGTGGAGCCACTAGGGCCTAATGAAAAATCAGCTGTGTTGGACTATACTTATCCAATGGAGGTGAATGAATAATCGATTTATACTAATTTCAGCCTTCTGTTTCTGAATTTGCAACTTATTTTTCCTTTTGAGGCTTTCTACACAGTGTAATTCATAATTTGAGCATTAATGAAAAAGGGAAAGCCTAATTAGAGGCTTTTGGACCCAGTAGAGGTAGCCCAAGAGAGGGGTGAACTGCTTAAACAAATGCTTACTGTTATGCTGTGCAATTTTGCTGTTATATTTCAGATTCTGCTACATTAAACAGTAACTTTTCATAAGTACACTTTTCCCAAGAAGACTTATACAGTGAACAAAACTCATTAGTTCATCTTCAAACCACATTACTTCATTTGCAGAATACTTGAACTTGCTTATTCACACATAAAATTTGGATTAATGAATACTTTGCACATAAACAAATACTTTCATTGATCAGATCTATTTCAGTGTTTACATTTTATTTCTTTAGGCAGAGCCAGTTTGTGGGCCAGAAGCTTCTGGTTTCATCCTTTCTAGTAAAGGTGAAATAACCAGTAAAAGCCCCTTACTATCAATATCTGTATGAGAAATACTTTGTTCTCACAATTTCAGATCAGAAATCCATAGCCAAATTCGAGTTCGACACAAAGAGTTACAATTCGTATGATATGAGGGGAATTTGCAAAGATCATTGTGCGAGATTATACTACAACTGGGTTAGCGGTATATTTCAGTGGTCAAAGGAGGAACCATGGAAGAACTGCTATAAATCCTCTATACCTCATGAACCGATCAGTACAGTTGGGACTTCTCAAGTTGTTTGGAAGACTACAATAGTTCCTGAAGAAGAAGCAACAACAGGCATTGGTTTGATGCAAGATAAAAGAAAGAGGAAGGTAGTTGACAATACAGAAGAGGAAAAAAATTGTAAAATGAAATCTAATCCTCTCACTAAGAAATTAGCTTTGGAAATCAAAGCAAAGAGGGGACAGAGGCAACAGAGAGCAAAGAAGAGGAAGAGAGAGAAGAAATACTTAGAAGAAGAAGCGTAGAGAGTGAAAAGAGAAGAACAAGAGTTGAAGGAAGAACGGTAGCTTAGAAGAATAGAACAAGAGGAGAGAAAAAGGCGAGAAGAGGAATGAAATAAAGGTGCCACGACAAAAGAGACGATACCCATATAGGTTGAAGAGGAGATATAGGATCATCTAGCAGCAGAAGGAGTGAGCAAACAAATGCAGGAACGAGAGCTTTCTCAGGAGATTGAGCAGTTTATTGAAGTTGCTGACATGGAGTTGGGACCGAAGCCACAAGATAAAGATGTGGACCTAATGCCCAATGCACCAAAGGTCACCATTCAGAATCCACAACCTCCAACTGCATAGCCAGCCCCGAGTGAGGATGAGGAGGTACTTCCCCTTGATGATGGTCCAGTGATGGATGTTTACAATCTGTCATTCAACAAACTGCAGAAGAAGATTTTACAAACGCGAAGAAAACACTTCCTGGATGATCATGCATCACTTGCATTCATGCGAGAAAGGGTGCTAGTGGCAAACACCAGCAAGAATCCAAATGTCATTACCGATGCCAGCTTGGCCTTCATAGGTGCAGCGAGATCTAACACTCAACGTTTAGTGGCCGAGAACAAGTAGTTGGCCTAGAATCTACAGACACTCCGGCAAGATAATGAACATCTTAGTGCAACATTGCAGAATGCACCTTCCACATAGGTCTACTGCGAGGAGATAAGAGCAACGATACTTACTGAAGTATCTACATTTGGAGATACTATGTAGGACCTTTATGAGGAGTTTGTGACTGCACATACAGAATTTTTCCACTTACATGACTTACAAAGACAAAGCAGAGAGTTTTTCAAGATTCTTAATAATGTATAAGTTATTATCACTGTCGTGAAAGAGTGGAAAATGTGATACAAGGCCGCACTGCTTACATTGGTAAGGAAGATGAAGTCGTAGACAGATTTAGAGAAAGCAAGAGTTTTGATGTTCATCCAGAAAAAAAATAAGATCGCCTCATTTATCAGAAACATTCAGGCCTCATATGTACATATAAACAGCAGTTTGGATTGCATGGTGAGAACCCACCGGATCCCATTAGTTGGTACACTCACCGATACTAAACGCAAACATAAATTTAGGTAAGGGATTGATCAATACCTAGAGCACTTGGAGCAGATGGCCACTCAGAAGGACTTGGAGGTGAACAAACAACACTTGAAAACTTACATCGATGGACTGGTTCAGATCAAACAATGTTACTCCTGATTGAGAAAGAGGTTAAGACCGGTTCCAAGACATTGTACCCGGATACTATGGAGGCAAGAGTCCACTTCCAGCCTCACATCTCGCAGTTTTGGGAGACCATCACATAGTACCAAGCTTGGAATGATTATGTGACCGAGAGACACCAAGTCCAAGATGCCCGGCTTAAGTTTACCCCACCTCCAACACTATAGTGTTTTGCCTTGTTAGGTTGTCAAGTTTTCTCTACTCTATTTTGTCCTATATGGGTACGAGTGGAAATTGTAATAATATTTGTAATTATTGCATAAGTGAAATTCCATGTTTCCATGATGGAATGTGAAGAGTCATATGTATTGTGAGGATTCATGAGGGAATTCCAAGAGCCATAAAGGGGGCATGCCAAGAGTCACCCCCCTTTTTTATGAATACATCCTCAGAACCCTTGGAAGGGGATTCTGGGAGCCAATATTTTTGCTAGGCTTAGGCTTAGAAAGGGCTTGGGAGTTTACTTCTTTGGGATGAGAAATTTTTGTTTACTTCACATTCCACTATTGGGGCATGTGGTTCGTCATGTTGTATGTACGCATGGAACTTTCATTTATAATAAAATCAAAGCCGACACATCTTCATGCATATATTGTAAATATAGTAGGACTATTCTTATTATATTTGCAATGTATGTTTTTTAACTTATGTGTATGCTTATGAACTATTTCGTTTTCATTTGTACGAATATTGTTGAACGTGTGCTCATGTTTTAACCCATCACCTTTAACTTGTGGACTATTCTTCTTGTTAGTTTGTGTGATGTCTTTCGACTCATGTTTCCTTTCAAGATTCGTACTATTACAGGTTTCTAAGGAGCAGAATTACTTTTCCCTTCGCGTGTTAGAACCACTCATGCATCATATTGAACTTTCCCAGGGTCACACACTTGCTTTAACCAAAGACGCCATGCACCACTCTGTGCATTTTGTAATCCAAGGAATATCATTAAACACCCCACTGCCGAGACCTACTCTAAACAATGTGAGGCCTAGTTGGGACTTCATATCAGGGAGATCCCCTAAATGTTGGCAGGTCCAACACCGTCAACAAAGTTGCAATCATAACCTTGATCTCTAAATATGGGTTTTTAAGTGTCAAATATTTTCCTGGACTATTTCCGATGTCCATAAAAATATGTTCATCCCAATAATGGAGGGGAAGGCCCGAAAGCCATACCCATAAAGGAAAAAATTCCATTCTCTCATGTTTTGCATTGGACAAAGTTGATCGTAAGTTGAAAATCATAGGTGATGAATCGATGCTCCATGATTTTTGTGAGATTGTTTTTGCATCTTCTAAATACATAAATTTGAGGTGTATCCACCCTCTAGCTAATTGAGTTAGCCTAGGAGGAGATTTGAATTTAGCTCCAACCTCCCTTGCCACCCATTCATTCAGGGTGGGAAGATTGGATCTCCTCTCACAAACCCACCCAACCAACATTCTTTCTTCCATCTCTTGGCCCTTCTACATTGGAACATCCAACCCTATCACCATAGAAACCTTCACCTTCTTAGCCCTTTTGGAGCACCTTATTTGTTTCTGCTTATTTCCCTTTTCAGAGTCGAGAGGAAAAATTCCTCTCCCCTCTGAGGACTTGACAATATCTGGCTCAAAATCCCTACCCTCTGAGCCTAGAACAATTTGTTTATTATCAAACTTTGACATAAGAAAATCCCTTAATGGGTTATTTTCCAAGTTTTATTGAGTCACAAGTTGTAGCGGAAAAGGAATAGGTATATCCCCTGCAAGAAAAAACCCCTCACTAGCAGTGAGACCCTCAGAAATACCATAAAACAAAGAAGAAACAAGAATTCCCTAGTAGAAACCTCAATAGGCAGCATGACATGTGATAAGGAGGGGAATATAATATCAAAGGAGGCCCACGAAATATCTACCGATCCTTAGTTCCATGCCTCCTCACCCTGGTTTGAAACTACATTAAAACCTCTACCCTCTATCTCTGTATATATATATTTGACCCTCTAGTCGACCTCTAAATGTCTTTCCTTATAGCCATTCTTGAAATATACTTAGGATGGTCCTCCATGTCTACCCACGCCTTCGATAAAAACCCTTGGAAACTTTCCAAGTCGAAAATATGCTTTGTGGGTTCTTCCCATACCTATTATTCACGATCATTTTTTGGCTTCAACTCGTATTCAACCAACTCCTCCTTGACCGCATTCAGATCAAACAAAAAAACTATTTGGTCAGCCTTGTCACCTATTTCTCCTTCACTTCGATCGTCAACCATTTGGAACCCTATACAAAACTCGCCATCGTTCGCTCAGTCTAGCCTTCAAGAGTAAACTTGTGAAGTAAACCTTAGATTGGCAAGGGATGGGATAGTCATGTGCCTTTGATTTTCTGCTCGCAGCTTGAAATATGCCCAACTAATCCTGGTCAACCCTAAACACATGTGAGCAAGGCGTCAAGGCTTGCCCAAGTAATTAATCGTCTAGGAGTTTAACTATTGTTGGAAGAATATATGAATTAAAAGAATTAAGTTGAAAGGGTGTGTTCATTGGTCATTTTATGAATTCCTATGGTGGAAATGTTTTGATAAAGATAGTTGGGATGCCTCCATAGGTTGGAAAATATTTCCAAGCCCTCAGAATTCTCAAGGAATTTTTTTTCCCCTAGCAGAGTTGATTTCATTCCTTTGAAATTGGTTGAGAAGCTTAACAAAATTTTTTGAATTTTTGGGTTTAACATTTTGGATTTTAGAGATTACGCATTGGAAATTTCAAAAATTTAGGTTCATACCTTTGTGAGAGCTAAAATCTAAAAAATTCAAGGATCAAATCAATGAATAGATAATGCCAAGACAAATAATATTAAGTAAATGTGAAAGACAATTTCATTTATGATACTATTAATATGGGTATCTAATTAAAATTTCATAAGACATTTCTATTTCTTTTTTTTCCCTTTATGGAAGAGCGATCTAGCCACCAATGTGATACTATCATCAGGATTGGGCTATTATCACTAGGATTGTGCGATGACTCTCCTTGGGTTAGTTTTTTATTTTTGCTAGCCTAGACTCCCCTTGGGATAGTTTTCAATTCCCAGCCTAGACTCCCCTTGGGATAGTTTTCAATTCCCTCACATGTGGCTTCTATCCTCAACCCCTCTCCATGAGGTCTACACCACATGAGTTTTCATTTTTTTTGGTTAGTTAACCTAAGAAAATTTAATCAATATTCTCAAAAAATACATTAACAATACACTCATTCATTGTCATTCAAAAGCCTTATGACAAATTTTATTTTCAATCAATATAGATATCTAATCACAATTGCTATTACTTTTTGAATTTATTTTATAAATTAAAAAAATCAAAAATTGTATTTAAAAATAAAATATTTTTATATGCATAAAAAATTATACTCTTCTTTTGTCTCTCCCTATATATATATTGATAAAATCAGCGATTGATCAAATAGCTCTCCAGGTGAAAACCTGGAGAGTGTATACACACATACACACTCTATTATATTGAATGAGATGAGCCTTAATTATATAGGCTCTCACACTAACGGGATGGTTTCAACCACTCCCTTAATATCAGGATATGAGATCTATGATTAGAATCTCAATCCTGTCTCTATGATAACAACAACCTAACTATGGATTTCTCCATTAATTCCAACACTCCCTCTTAATGGAGAAAGGGTACTGAACAATAACATATGATAACATACACCTGCTGGTCTAGTCTCAGCTAGGCTTACAATGGAAAAGAAAACATATAAAAACTTGGTAACAGAGTTTTCATCTTAGTCTTTATGCTTATGAGACCATATCTGTTCATTTGTGGATGAGGCTTCATCTTCACTTTCTTCGCCCTGAGATAGTGATGTATGTTTGCCTCATTTCTTCCCCAGTGATGGAAAGCTTGAACGCTTATCCTTGCCATTTTTAAAATTATGACAGGCTTAACATGAAACTGTTTTCTCTCACCATTTCTGGTGTCACGCATGTAAATTTCAGCAATGTTGTCATCTGCACACACATAAATATTGATGAGATTATCACATTTTAAATTCTCTCCAACTCTGTCTTCTTCTGCCACGTCTTCGCCATCAACTTCATGTGGCTCGTCGAATTGATATTCAACACTTTGTTCATCTTTACATCCCTCCTGAAGATCAACTTGTGATTCTTCAATATCACGATCTTGCACAACGGATTGTGCCTCTTGTTTTTCGTGGTCATCAACAGAACCACATTGTTTTTCTGAAAAAATTCCAGACTTAAAAATACTCCTCATGCTAAAGCCTCCAAATGCCAACATGAGAATATCATCATCATCATCATCAGAAAAAATATCTAAAAAAATAGACATGTCGTTAAAAAAAGGTCCAGCTTATCTGGTTTTGTCTTGCTTCCAGATTTCGACTCCACTCGGTCCTCTTACGAGCTCCAACAACCCCGTTTCCACGCAGGTGGGAATCTTCCCTTTGGCAGCTCTTCAACAGTAGAACCTTGTCGACTGTGGCTTCTATGCCACGCAGGGCTTAGTGCCCTCAGCTCTTGCGACGAGTAGCAAATGACCTCTCAACAAACTGGAAACGATATCGACATCCAATTCTGATGCATGTGATTAGCAGTTTCTCATATGACACATATTTCTGAAAATGGGTTCAAATCAGCAAAAAATTTCACGTTTTCATTATGACATATAATAAATTAGACGAAAAATTTCACCAAAATCAGAGATATTTAGGCCAAAAAATTGGGCTTATGTTCGCAACAACCCTGGCACCACATGACCATAGCATTCCTGGTACACCTAAAGCTGTTCACGACAGTATCGAAACATAAAAAAAAGGCGAAGAACAAAAAAATGAAACAAATATATATTAGACTAGCTCGAAGTGTGCAGCTCCTGGACCGATTCCCTAAGGTCGCAGCGGAAGCTATCCTCTATGCTCGAGTATCATAGCGAAAAAGCCATAAAAAAGCAATACAGAATTCCTCTAACCGTCTCATGCATCTTCCAAAAGCAAGTGGAATCAATCCGCCCATATAAGGAGTCATTTTTACTTTCTTATGCAAGCAGAGAAATCTCTTCACTCTATCTGCTGCTTTACTCAGCAAGTTGTCGGTTTCTGTGTCGGACTCATCAACTCAATCCATGCGTTCAGATGCCTCTAAGTAAGCTAGTAATGACTCTCTACCACATTATGGAGACAGCCGATGATTATACTGAACAATGATACCGCGGTTAGCTTCCAAGACCGTTGGCTGGCGTACATAAAATTTTGTTCCACGGCTAACACGGGGAGGTGGTCTCATAAAAAAACAAAAAAACTTCAAACCCTTTTCATATTGTGCTCCCGGATCCAAACACTGGATACCCACGAATCCTTGCGATGTTTTAGAGCGCAGAAATTCGATCAGATCTTTGCAACAGAACATCCACAGGTCAAGGCTACATGGTGATGGTTGAATCACTGTCAAGGCCCCTTACGATCCACGTCGTAGCCAGCCTCTCATACAAGGATCGAGGTAGATCAGATCCAATCCAATCCGGATCCTCAGAGATCAGCGGCACACTGTAGCCTCTCGTCCCAATAACCATAGATTCGACGACTAGTTCACTTTACAGAACATTATACCATTCAAGACTGAGACGGAACGAGGCTATATTGCGTGGATGCCTCGACATGGAGAGAGTACCGTGGCCATCGATTTCTAATGGTGCAAAAGAATTGCTTAAATCGATGATGAGAATTGCTTAAATCGATTGCTTCTGTACACAACGCACAACAAACAAGCGGATGGCGGATGCCTCAAATTCGATTTGACAGGGACGCATGATGCTGCGCATTACCGAAATCTTCTCCAAACGCCTCTGCGTGCAGGGATTCACACAACCACGTTGCCTTACTCCCACAAATCGACGCTGCTAACTAGATAGCTTGACCACACTACTCACACTTCCACTGGGCAGGCAAACTCCTCTGCTCAGCTCACCATACGCAGTCAGTGATTAAACCACTGAACTCATCACGACCTCGGACGTCGGCTCTCACACCCACGCAGCGCCACCAGCCACGCAGCGCACACAGGCCTGTTTTCTTACAAAGCTCCGATACCATGATAAAATCAGCGATTGATCAAATAGCTCTCCAGGTGAAAACCTGGAGAGTGTATACACACATACACACTCTATTATATTGAATGAGATGAGCCTTAATTATATAGGCTCTCACACTAACGGGATGGTTTCAACCACTCCCTTAATATCAGGATATGAGATCTATGATTAGAATCTCAATCCTATCTCTATGATAACAACAACCTAACTATGGATTTCTCCATTAATTCCAACATATATACACACATAAAATGATACTTATCCTAAAGTTATAAAGTGATACTTATCCTAAACTTTTAATGAAGATTAAATCTTTTGAAAAAACTGATTAATTTATATACCTCGTAATAAGTAGACGACAAGAAGATGGTTTGTCCGGTGGCCAAGCTAATCAGCGTAGAGTCAATGACCTAAATATTAAATTACAAATTTTATATTGTGTGACGCATGATATAATAAGGCTGTATAGTTAGTGTTTTTTTGTTGTTCACTAAACAAATAGTGAGTAAAGTGAATCTGTGTTCTCAAAATGTTGTTTTGAGCGAGGGAGGCGCGCATGAAGCGCAAAGAAAGATTATACATGTCAAATGGAGAGGGGACATGAAAAATGGAGCGGATCAAATGAAGACCGGCCGTGGGAACAACGAAGGACCAAAATTAGTTGCACAGACAAATAAAAAAGAGGCGTTATGTAAAAGTACCATACGTGTTGAATATATAAAAATATTCGCTATTTATAATATAAGAATTTAGTGATTACTAAATATAACTATATCAATTGGGCGTTAAAAAAAAATCTGAAGTTAATTTACAGCTCACAACAATTAATATGCTTATTGTAAAAACTAATACATAAAAATATATATATTATCTTTACAACATCAGAGTATTGATTGCATTTATAAAGAAACTTAAAAAGAAAATTTCTCAAGTTAGTTTACATTTCACAACAATATCATTTGGGCGTTAAAAAAAAATCTGAAGTTAATTTACAGCTCACAACAATTAATATGCCTATTGTAAAAACTCATACATAAAAAAATATATATATTATTTTTACATTAATCATATAATTAATTCAAAAAGCATTAAAAAAAATACTAAAAACTTTTTCATAACTATAAAATAATGTAATTCTATCATCTAAAATGAAAAACTAAAAAAAACTCAAAATCATTATTTTAAAAATGGTACTACCTCTCATAATAAGAATATTTTAAAATAAATTATATGCAATACTTTTCTTATATAAAAATTTAATTACATAAATGATAGATTGGAGGTTTCTATGGTGTAGATTTTTAGATATAGATTTCGGAATTTCCACTGGACGTTTTTAGTCGAAATCAAGACTCATTATCAGGACAAATCTGCAAAAAAGAGAGTAGCTTAAATTAACATATAAAACTTTAATTAAATAAACGTATAAAAATATTTATATGATGATGATGATGGCTAATGTCCATTGACACCAATCTTTGGTCTATCGAAGAAAAAAAAATACAAATTTTAAAATTAACAAAAAAAAAAAAATTAACAAAAAATAAATAAATAAATAAAATAAAAGAATTAAAAAAAAAAAAAACTATCATTAAAAAACAAAAAAAAATGAAAAAAACCACGTGCAAATAATTAAAAAACAAATATCCATAAATTTACTGTTTTTTTAAATGAAACAATTTATAAATTTTAAAAATGAAAAACTAAATAAACTAAAAGATTTAAAAAAAAAAAAAAAAAAAAATTTAATAAATTTAATAAATAAATTTTAAATTTTAAAAAATGATTAATCTAAAATATTAAATTTAAAAACAAAATTTAAAAAAAAAAACAAAAAAAATTAAAACAAATTAAATTTAAAATAAAAATTTTGAATTAAAAAAAAAATTTAAATTTTTTGAATTTAAAAAAAAAATCAAATTAAAAAAAAATATTAAAAATTAAAAAAAGAAAAGAAAAGAATTTTTTGATTGTGGTGGCGCCGCCAATCGGCCTACCGCCCAGCGGCTGGCCTCCGCTGCCACCTGGGCGGGAGGCCGATTCCGGGAGGGTAGCGGGAGGCCGATTCCGAGAATCACCCTCCCGCCACTGGAGGACGATTCCCAGAATCGGCCTCAGGGCGATTCCCGGAATCAGCCTCCCACGGCGAGAGGGCGATTCCCGGAATCGGCCTCCCGCCGCGAAAGGGCGATTCCCGGAATCGGCCTCCCGCCTCCCACGGCGAGAGGGCGATTCCCGGAATCGGCCTCAAGGCACGGAGGATGGCCCCGGGACCGAAGCCTCCGTCACGGGAGGGCGATTCCCTTTAATCGTCCGCCGCTCACCTGTGCGGAACAATGGTTACAATGCACCACGCACCTAATTTTTTTTTTTTTTTTAATATATATATATATATATATATATATATATATATATATATATATATATATATATATATATTAAATTCAAAAAAATTTAATTTAATTTATTTTTAATTTAATTTTTATATTTGAAATTTAAATTGTTTTCATTTTTTTTTGTGTTTTTAAATTTTTTTTTTAAATTTTCTTCTTTTTTTTTGTTTTTATTTTTATTTTTATTTTGTTTTTCTAAATTTTGTTAATAGTTTTTATTAAATTTTGTTTTTTTTTTTATTTATTTAATTGATTTTTTATTTTTTTTAAATATTTTCATAATTTTTTTTATTATTAAATTTTATGTTTAGTTTTTTCAATTAATTTTTTAAAATTTAGTAAATTTTGTATTTTTTTTAAATTTATTTGAATTTAATATATTTTTTTTAATTTTTAATTTTTTTATTATTATTTTCTTAATTACATAAAATTTTTATATTTTTTTTATTTCAATTAAAATTATATATATATAATTTTTAATTAAACTTAATATTTTCAAATTAATTTGTTTTTTATTTTATTTTTTATTTAATATATTTTTTTCAATTTTTCAATTTTAATTGATTTTTAAAGTTTTTTAACTTTTTATTTTAACAATGTTTTTTTTTTTTTCTTTATATTTAAAATTTGTTTTTTATTTCAAAATTTATTTGCTTATTCATTTATTTATTAAAATTTAATATTTTTTTTTTAAATTTAATTTGTTATTTTAATATTAACGTTTTTTTTTTAAAGTTTAATAAAATCTAATATATATATTTTTAATTTAAGTTCATATATATATATTTTATTTTTTATAATTTAAATTTAATTTATTTTTTAAAATCTATTTGTTTTTTTAATATATATTTTTAAATTTAATATTTTTATTGTATTTTATTTTTAATTAATTTTTCATTTTTTTACTTTTAATTTCAATAATGTTTTATTTATTTATTTATTAAAATTTAGTATATTTCTTTAAATTTAATTTTTTATTTTAAAATTTAATTTTAATTTTTGTTTTAATTTTAAATTTTTTTTTTCTAAGTTAGAGTAATCTATTAATCAGTGGAAAATATAGTACATCTGGCCAAGGCCATAACAGTGCCTACTGGGAGGCAATTTTAACTGACAGAGACTAGTTTTTGTCTGCCCAACTGGAGGGAAACCAGCCTGAGGAACAATCAACTGAAAAAATCCCACACAGGGGATCGAATTGGAATGTCTTTGACTTAACACTAGAAGCATAGACATTTCGTAGCTGTAGCACTGGACTCTAACAGTACTGGACCGCTGTAAGGACTGAGACTGGACATTGACAAAAAATGGTCCAGAGTTGAAGGAAACATTAAAACAACCAAACAATCCCTCAGAGAGGGCAGAGAAAAAACAAAAAAGACAAGAGAAGAGGGCCGAGTTACTCATCCGGCGCAACTTTCTCAATCCTGCAACCGTATTCTTCTAGATCGCCTTGAGCATGGGAGAGGGCGTCAGTGTTGTGGACCACTGGAGGAGTTGCTTCGACATGTGCCTGAACGCACCCAGCGTCAACCTGCAAGGACTCCCTATTCTCAGAGGGTTGACCCCTCAAATCCTGCTGCACCGCTTCCAAATGTGCGCTGTCGTGCGGAGCAAGCTCGTCTGGCGGAATCTCAGGCAGGGGCTCCTCCAGGAAGACAACAGAGATGGCCACGGTTACTCGTGGTCTGTTGAGAGCACAGTCGAATGAGAAGAGGGCCGTGTGGGACTGAGCCGGCAAAGCATCACCAGAAGGCGAGTCAAGTCGTCGACCAGAACGAAGCAAGCGCCCACGAAAGAGACGAGGGAGGCTTCCAGGGGGCGCAGAAGAATCTGACGGAGAGGAGGAAATGGATGGTGAATGCCTTCTGGCCGGACGAGAGGACCCTCTCCGACACCGCATCCTCTGCCTAAGCCTTGGCATATTAGCAACTGTACAGGTGCTGGAGTGCTGAAGCGACTGAGTGTTGACGGGATTCCGCTCAGGAGGAGTGCCCAGAACCACTGTTGCAGACGAGCAAGAACCTGCAATTGAAATGTGAAAACTGTCAGCGGGCACCAAACAACAGGTATGGCGACTGCACTTCCCTGTGGAGGTGCGAATTCTGGCTCTGTCCTGAGCAGGATTACACCACGAATGCATTGGCATAGGGGCGGGCGGCTCCATGGCATATAACAATCTGTACCTGCAACCATCCAACCTCCGCATTGAATGACCAAGCCTGAAACTCTTATGTGAAATGCGGTTGCAGCAGTCGAGACTGCCTCGAATAACAGTTTGAATGATGAGAATCGACTCCATATCAACGCTATTAAGTTCAAGCGCGGGCATTAACTGCGATCAGGTGGGCGCCAAGGTTCCGTGAGGGATGGCATGTGGCCTCCCGTCCGAATGCCTTGCGTCCCATCGCTCCCACTGTCGACACTTGCACCCGCATCCGGGGAATTTTTGTTTTAATTTAATAAACATTTTCTTTTTCTTTTTTAAATTTAATTTCTATATTTAATTTTTTATAATTTATTTCTTTTTTTAATTTGATTTTTTTTTAATTTAATATTTTTATTTTGTTTTTATTTTTATTTTTTTATTTCTATATATTTTGAAATTTTAATCTTTAAATTTTTTTTTTCCCTTAAATTTTAGGATTTTTTAATGTTTGAATTTTTATTTTTATTTTGGTTTTTATTTTATTTTATTATTCCTATATATTTTTAAATTTTAAGCTTTAAAATGTTTTTATTTTTTAAATTTATTTTTTTTTCTTAAATTTTAGGTTTTTTTTAATGTTTGAATTTTAAAAATTAAAAATGTTATTTCTGTTTTTAAAAATGTCAAAAATATGACACATTTTTTGTTTTTTTGTTATTCCAGGGTCAACTGGTTTTGTTTTGAGGGTGTTTTTTCAATCCTTTTTTCAAGAAACAATTTTGTTTTTATCATAATTTTATAAAATGTTGAAATTTGACCTTCAAAAAAAATCAATTGCGTTCTGGAATACACTTTTTTTGTTTTTGGGTGTTTTTTCATGTTTTTTGAGTCTTTTTGGGCTAGAGTTCCCGTTTTGAGGTCAGGTTACCTATTTCATCGGTAACAATGTTTGAGGCCGAAATCGATTACGAGGTAATTTTGTCAAACTATATTTCTTAATGAAATCAACATCTTGTTTATTCTGTCTCACATTGTCATGCCACTGGTTCTACGCATGATCTCGGTGCATTTAAGTTTTAATATTCAGCCTTTTCTGATTATATCTGCAGTTAGTTAATTTCTGGCGTTCCCAATTTTGTTGGGTTTTTGTAAATTCAATCAATACCTCGACATGGTTCAGTCATTTAATATACTCAAAACTTTGACCCAAAAATTAATACAATATAAATTTACTCTAGAATTCAGCGGAAGTAAAAGAGTTCACACATAAGCCCTTCGAACACTCATTTCTTCTGCAAATTTTGGACACTGACTACCATTTCACTTCTATGCATTTTTGTGGTATTGATGTTTGGCCCAACGAATACCGGCCGAAGTCCCTTCCTTAACATTTTTGGCCCTAGCAGACACAACGTATTTCATCTTTTTGTTATAATCTGCTAATCTGGTCATGACCACGAACTTGTTCTGCTCTGTTCTCTCCTGGTCGTTGAATGAATAATCCCACAGCTCGGCCCATGTAAGCCCAAATGAATTTCTACGCTCATTAGAAGCCATTAATGTGATCAAATGCTTCACACCGCGCTTCAATATTTCAAAGAAAAAACTAAACTTATGTTCACAAGAAGTGTAACGGAGTAACTAAAACTATGAACAGGTTGGACCAAGTTCGTTGGGTTTTAAATGATACATTTTATTTTGAATTTTTTGTTAGTTTTCTCGTAAGCATGTGTTGTAACAAAAAACAATTGCAGTTAATCTCTGTTTGAAGACTTTGTATTCTGCATTTTTAGTCAAAAGGAAACAAAGTTCTCGCTCTTGTGCGATTGAAAATTTTGTAGAATTATAAAGAATCCAAAACTGCAGTACCTATCCCACAGATAACACAAAATGTTATTCAATACATTTTTAAGGAAGGAGCAACTCACTGCGGCTTGTAAATGTAGCTCATATCATTGGGGCTTCTGACTTGTTAATAGTTCTCGATTGAAGGACGATTTCCAATTAGGTTCCTTTTTATTTGGACCCCATCTTCAAATTTTTTGAAATTGTTGCTTCCATTACTGCAAATTATGGTTATATAGTTGATTTGTCAAAACAATTAGGACAAACACTTTCTGTTGCTGCAAGTGTTTCTCTTCGTACCTCAGTAGTTTAAGACATCATCAATGGAAAGTACCTAAGCTTCATACTTTCAAACTTGAAGACAATTTATGTAGCCTAATTTGATAACACAACATAATCAAAATCTACAGTGTGCTAAAATCTGTTCTGAAAAATTTATTGATGGTGAATAAAAAATGACTATATTTATGAACAATGTTTGTAACCCAGATATCGTTTATCCTCAAGCAAGACTATAACCTCAGTGCAGCAGGTTTTCTTAAGTTCAGTCTAAGATTGAATATATACTTAGGCCTTGATATGTAATTCCTTTCTTGGTGCTTCCTAGAGTGTGCTTGTAGGTTTTATGTTATTGGGCTTGAGGCAGCAAGTTAAAGTTGTTATGATATTTAACGAGTTATTAAATTTTGTCCTTGTAATTAATCCTCTAATTGTTTTTTTTTCCCTTTAGAAGTCTAAATACCACACCAAATGTTAAATTGAACGTCAGTCTTGCAATGACTGTGTTCCAAAGTGCATTGTGGTTTTAAGATTTGTTTGAACCAAAAAGTCAGTGTGGCTGACTATGAAAAATATAAACTTGTATTGCTGCCAAGCAGAAGTACACAGTCTGTTTGTTTGTCAGGCTAATTTTCTGATAGATGTAGATATTGGGAGAACTGTTTTGTAACAAAATAATAGAATGACTATTGACCTGTTAGAACTTGTGAATTTAATGCCTACAATATTCTTATGAAGGGATTAGCAATTTTATATCCTGAATACATGTCAAAGATACATTTTGATTTCATCATTTCAGGTCATGTGAGTTTTCTTGTCTACTTTTACATTTCAATGACCATGCATAAATTGATCTTGTGTTGCAGCTAGGTTCAACTATCAAATTATTAGGAATCTTTCAACCATGTTTTCATAGTTGGCTTCAAATTGCAGTGCAATGCAAAAATAAATCTGTTTTTCTCTTGAACTGCTTTGACAGTCGCCTATTTTTAGTCATATGATTGAAAATTTATGCTTATCTGATAAAACTCTATAAAATTTCCTCATCCTCCAGGTATAAGAGAATGGAAAGATGCACTACACGAATGCCTAAAGTAAATGATGCTAGTGATGTGGCTGGAGGGATTTTAGAAAAGTTTCCAAAGCGCCTTAATGCTGTTCCTCCTAGAGTTCTCAGAGGTTCATTATCAAGTGTTACGGATGAGTCATATAATGAGACATAGTTGTGGAAGAAGCACGTGGAGGCCTACAAAAGAATCAACAAATATATTGGAGAGATTAGATATCGCAATGTTATGGACATGAACAAAGCTTTGCAGCAGCACTTACATTGAACAAAGCTTGGGTTATGAATGTTGTCCCAACCATTGCAAAATACAATACACTTGGTGTGATTGACTGGTATGGTTGCCCTTCATTTCTTTTTCATTTTTGCAAGACTTTAATTTTGTAAGGATTATTTTTCCGGTGCAGTTTTAGTAGTTTCACCAGTTTTTCTTTGTAAACCTAGTTCCATGACATTTGAAGAATTATTGTCCATATGTCGCTTAGCTTTCTGTTTGTGTATTTGGACACCCAACAATTTTTGTTAGACTTTTGATTGAGGAATTTTAATTTTTTTGGAATAGGAATTGAAAATTATGCTTTGAAAGGCTTGGAAAAAGAGTCAATTCTTTGCATGAGTTTGTCATGTTTAGAGGCTTATATAAAAAGTTACGAATATTTAATGTGTGGGATGAGTTAGTGCATGTGAGGATGAATCAACTAGGTTGGCTCAGATGGTAGGTTGTAGAATGTGTATCTTGGCAATAGGATGAAATTTCTGAAATGAATGAAAGGAATGGACATTAAGTAAAATAGCCAAATAAAAGATGTAAGTTGCACTTTTCAAGTACTTCACAGGTATAGCCAATTGTTTTGAACTTTAATGAGATTTTCTATCCTAGATCAAAATACTAGGTTCACTGTTCATTCTCATTGGTGAAGATGAGGAAGTCAGAAGCTCTCGATAAACATTATTAAAATTATGACCAAAATTAGCTCTTATTATCAAGAAAATGACATCTATAGATTGTTGGCTATGATGATAGGCCTTGTCAATTTTACAAGAATTTCTACCCATCATGTAAGAAATGAGTTTTTAAAAATTGTTTGTGCTTCCTGTTATAATCTTAACTTGGTCACGGGGTGATAAGCAATTCAAATGTAGGAAAAATAACTAATTTCTATTCAACCAAAAGTACCTATTCCTGAAACTAGGAAAACAAATGCAGTATACAAGATTCCAAAATTTTTACTAAACATAACTCTATTGATAAAATGAACCTCCAATATATGAAGACAGAGAAATTTTCTTGAGAAGATATAGACATTGCAATTTTACAGAGTTAAATATTTCAAAGAGTAACAGCGAATAAACATTCCTCTCATGAGGCTTTTGGGCCTATTTATAATTTCCTCTTCCTCTTAATCCTTTGTTCTTTGTATCTGGGATCAATGGCTTTACATGCATTTTTTTTTAACCTTTTGAAACCTACCAAGATTCTTATTGCTACTTGTAGGTTGATTTTAGTGCAAACATCCTAGAAATATATCCAGATTTTAGTTAGGTATACAAGGTTAATATATCCACATTTTAGTTAGGCATACAAGGTTAAAAATCACGATCTGCCACGGTACCTTTATCATCGCACCAGCACAAAGGTTAAAACTAATAAATAAGCGGTACAATACGATGCTAGAATTTACATCTTCGCTGTAAAGATAGTAGATAACTATATGAACAAGACAAATGCTTTGATATTGTGTAGTCTTTTCTACACCTTGAAGTGACTCTGTAATCCAAGTTTTCTATTCCAGATAGGTTTTTATTGCTCAACCATCCACATGCCTAGTTCAGAAGTTAGTAAATCCAGTTTCCCAACATTAGAAATGCCCAATACAACCAACAGGAGCGTCCAGGTCTACGTCTGGGTTCTCGTCGTGCAACCATCCTGCAGATGCCTATACTAAACTCCAAAATGAAGAAACAGAAACCGTGTGTCTTTACTAAGCTATGACGTCTCGTAGATATCTACTTGTTGACCAAAAATAACCAGAAACCTTCATTTGTACTGCGACATAGCACTGATACATATTTAATTTAAATTGATATTTGAAACATTTTTGGGTGTGTGTATTTGTTGGAAATTCTTCCTGCCCAAAAAATTTCCAATACGAAAAAAACTGTGAGAATGTTCCATGGTATTTGGAAAATCAAAATGGTTTCTTCCTCTTACATCAGCCAACACAAAAACCGTAAACAAAGAAAGCAAATCGAGCATCAACATTCAGTAATTATGATACGCTCTAAAAAGAATATAAATACAGAGTCTGGTTGAAAGTAAACTTACATATCAAATACACAAAGAGTATTGTCATCGCTGCTTGTTAGAAAGCAAGAACCATCAGGTGACCTGCAAACACGTAACAGTACCCGTCAAATACAAGTAACCCATATCAATCGAATGAACTGTGAAGACCGGAAGGGCTTGCGAAGCTCTAGGCTTATTATTGAAAGAAACAAAAAATGCAATGCTGGCTAGAACCAAGCATCCCATTGTTTGCACTTCACAATCTGTCTTAGGAATAGACCTCTCTTTATCTCTACCACACTCATCATCGACATCAAAATGCAGTGTAGGTGTTATATTTATGTTTTGGTCAACCTCAGAATGCAATTTTGAGCTGCCAAATGTGTTTCCATGAATGTCCATAGCTTTATTACCCTCGCTTAGCCTTCTACATGATCTGTTTATAAGGATGTCCTATTATTGTATTCTTCTTTGCTTCAACCCTAGATTTAGCTTTGGCATTTTCTAGCAGTTGCGTTTGCACTCCCACATTGTACTTGTACTAGTTGTACCTTTCAGATTCATTGACCTTTTTATTGTCATTCGTTGGATATATAAAATTATCTTATCGTATCTTATCTCACTTTGTGCTGATCAAAATACACTTCTCTAACCTGAGAAGTGTGTTCAAGTTTCAAAGCATCTCCAAATAGATTATGATTGGATGTGTTTAGGGCTTCATCATATGTGCTCCATGATTGTTTGTCTAGTCAAAAGCGAGCAAAATGTTGCTCATCCATATCATCATAGTCTGAGCACTGGAGGTGGTCTATACACTGGTGAAAAAATGGAAAGCATGGCCTTCATCATCAAAGGCTTCTAAATCTATGTAGTGGTATTTATAGCAATCATTTTTTACTTGAATTTTCTCTGAAATATGGAATAGATGCCTCGTCATTGACAGAGATCCATATTGTTGTAGTGTTGGATTTCTCACTATCTACAATAATGTTGGGGTTAGAAGCTAATAGTTGATCTCCTTGTGAATCTGGGATGTCTTCTTTCGGATAACCCCATTCCTCTGCTATGTCCAGTTCCAACAATCCTTTGGACATAATGATGTTGAAAGGGTCTTGGTGAGGTTTCAATAGCCCATATTTCAAATGGAACTATGCTTGCCAATAACGCAACAAGAGACCTAGCTCCACAAAATCATTGTGAAACATTGATTATTGTGGTGTCACTTTACAGTAATTAATTTTTCCTTTCTTGTGGACCAACTCATACCATTACTTGTGGTCCCTCTAAAAAAAAATATTTTGGTACACTGATTATGTTTGGCTAAAATTTTAATAACCTCTTTTATGGACCCAATGGTCCCATGACAAACACCCGTAGCATGTCAGCCATGAGGAAGTATAGAAAATAGTTCAGTATTTCACATAGTCAATTATAAAAATGAAAACCAATATGTCTTCCCTCACATTTCACATATCCCCCATTTTCAAACAATGCCCCCTTTTTAGAAGCTTTTCCATACAATGGTAGTTGATTATTTCTCTAATGGTTGCTTTGGAACCTTTGAGCATGTAGGAATTGCCATTCTCTTGAAAATTCATGTGGAATTCCAAGAAATCCATGGTGATAGGTCCTAGTGTTCTTCTCCATTCATCACCCAATGAAATATCACAGCCACACATTTCAATGGAAAACATGTGGCTTCCTTGTGAGGGAAGACATACTAGTTTCCATTTTGCTAATTTAGGGAACAATTCCTTGTAAGCAAGGAGGAAGAGGTGAGAATAATACTAGGTGACAAGTGGCATGTGAGAATGTATCACGGTGTATTTGTAAACATCTAATTGTAACTTTTGTGTTTAGGAGACAAACAACCACCAAAGGCTCCCATCTACAATGTGAATGAAAGGCATTCTACCAAGTAACAAGGATAACAACTTTAGAGTACAAAATGTCTTGACAAGTACTAAGGCTGTGATTGCAACCATTGATTGATCAATTGTAGCAAATAAGGGTACATCTAATGCATGCTAGACCCTACCAAATAATACATCAAAAACTTTTAAACCATATTGTCCAGGAAGCTTTATCTTTTCACCTATTGAATGTTTTGGAAAATGATCTTCAATGTTTGTATCTCCTTCTTGCATTTTCGAATGGCTAGTGATATTCCCAACCCTTGAAATTTTGTGGCCACCACTTCTTTTTAGCAACCATAATGTCATTTGTTGTAATTGAAGCATTGTAAGCATGCTCACAACTATTACTGCAACCTTTTCCTAGTTTCAATATTCTGTGCAAGGAATATAATAAATATTACCATTCAAACCTCCTCAACAATTCTATACTAAAGATAGCAATAGGATGTTGAGATCCCCTTTCTACTCCAAGAAAAATCATGAAAATATTTTAGAAAAAGACTACAATAATTCTCTCAATCAATCAACTCCATGATACAAGTCGACGATAACATGATAATGGAGTTGGTTTTGCAAAAATCCTCCAAAAATGGCACCACAAGGTATGGTTCCTCCTCCAATTGGTTGACCATGTATCTACCTTCAAGAACAATGAATCAATCCTCAGAAGCATGTGTGGCCTCCTCCAAAGTGTATTCCTTCTTCAAACCTTGAATGAATGCACAAAGACCATGCAAAACTCCAATAAAGTGGCACTTGTGGCATCATGAGTAGAACTTTCCATCAATATTCAATGCAAAAGGCTCCATTTGGAAAATTCCATGGTAGAAGTACAACCTACAAAGGAGAAGACGAAGTAATTATCAATGAGTGGACATCCTCATCATAATAGCTTGGAAATGTGTGCAAGGTGACTTCCTCTCATATAAGGTGTCCTCCCCATTGACTAACAAATCCCTCAAAGGGGTAGTGACCCTTAAAATATTTATTGAAATTGTGAGTGCCTTATAATCATATGCTGGCCAACATATCAATTGTTTTCCTTGATGAATAGATCTGAAAAAGGTGTTTGAATTATCATTGGAGACGCAAGTGAGACTTGAACGCACTAAAATAGATCTGAGAGAAAGTTGTATATTCTTCACATAGGTAGAAAAATTGATCACACAACACTCTGAATGCATGTGCGACTGCTACTATATTTCATGTTACCTTATTTTTTCTAAATGATGAGTATAGTTTGTTGGTAATTATCAGCTATTCACTATTGGGTTGGGCTCTTCAAGTGTGTAAAAAAACATCAAACTATTCTTAAATATTTTCTACAGGTTGTATAAATTTGTTGATTTGTAAGTACTGATGTGTTTAGCTATAAACAACCCTCGTACACTATTTTAATTTCCACATTTGATGAATTCAAAGTAGTATGGGGCTTCTTCATGTTGTTTTGGATTTCTTAGCCTACATGAACTTTGTCTTGCTTTTATTTTTTTTACATTGAATTTTTTCATGAAATTTTATTTAGTTATTTTTGTCAGAACTCATTAGGCTCTAGAATATGTGAATCAACCTTCTCCTGCCTTGCTTGAGACTTAATTTTGTCTATATAAAATTTCCAAAATTTGTCCAAAACTCTCTTTTCATAGCGCGCAAAAACTTATTTATCTAGTCCATTTAGGCCAATGACTTGGGTGAAGGAGTCACACTTCTCAATTTTGAGAGAGATTTATTTTACACTTGGGCAACCAAAAATGCTTCCTTAGTAGCTAGGTTGGTCATGAATTCCTATTCGAGAAAATGGACTTTATGTAATTATCCTGTGGCATACCTATTATTTGTTGCATCATTTTACGCAACTGAATCGAGCTTCACGACTTCTACTACTTTGTCTATAACATGCTTTGACATGTCCTTTACTGAATTTTATATATGTAGCTCTCCAACACCTTTATGTGACCTTCCTACTTTCTCCAAGTTTCCAGACAGTGTGGGTATTCTAATTGATGTTACAAGAGAGGTACATCAGCAACCATTTGCCTTTTGGATGTTGAAATTGCTGAATATATGCCTTGTGGAAACACGGCTTCAAGTAGAAGGCCTTATTAGCTCATCGTTCATGTCTGCATCTTGTATTTTACTTGCTTAAGGAGACGGTACATTACAAAGGCCTTGTTTCAACTTTATACATTTAGCATCATCATCACTAGACGCAGAAATAGTTCTTATCAATAATCTTGTGCATTCAATGGACCACTATTTATGATTTGACCATGGGTGCTTTCCTTCATAATTTATATGCCATATGCCTTAGATGCATTGTTGAATGTACAACTAAAGAGTTTCTCAATTCTAAGTGTGTTTTCTCAGACATATCAAAATACAAGCAACAAAGAAAGATTTGTGAATATAAAAACACTTTTGTCAATTTTAAAACTTCCATGGTTGTTTTCTTATATTGACATCGAATCTGATATCATCAAGAAGACAATGTGCAGAATTATGAGTATGTTGCCTAAGGTAGGGATCAAAGCAATGAGTGAAAACATTTTTGAGGTTTTGGACTTAGCATTGCAAGATCATATTGCTGATGTCCAAGCTGAAGATGTTGCATCTATGCCAATTCTTGCATTCAATTCTAGTTATGATGTTATTACAACCATGTGTAGAAGCTTGGAGGTATTTGTTGAAGACAAATCTGACAAAGTTCGTGAAATTTTAGCTCATGATATTGGATAAATTGCATGTTTATCTGCTACTCCTTTAGAAACCGATTATGCAACCAAATTTCCATGCCAAATCCACAAATTGTTGGTTTGAAAGTGAATTTGGGAAACATAGATGTTCTTATATCAGGATTCTTTTGTGCTCAGTGTGATAAACAAATTTCAGCTAACTTAGGGAAAAGTGACCTTGATGTAACTTTATATCAGATATAAAGGACATACATTCTTAATAATACAAATGTTAGAGTTTTCTTTCAATATTTGCCAGTCTCTCTTTTCTCGACTTCTTTTTAGTGAATCATTAGAGCAAGTTTGTGTTGCTATTGTGGGAAGAATTTCTCGTCTTCTATGCCATGCAATCAAAATTGGCCTTTTGGGAACAAAACCTTTGTGGATAAAATACCTAGATATACTTCCACTTTATGAGAAGAAGGTTGTGAGGAGATAATTTTTTTTGAAAATCTGTTACTTCATTGAGAATAATGTAATGGATATTTTGTTTGAAGATGATGACGCATGCAACAAAACAAAAGAAGAAAATATGCTTGGAATATTGAAACATGCTTTGGAAGCCACTGAGGATCTAGATGTATTTGAGACTTTGTTGGAAACGGTAGCAGAAATTATGAAAATGGCTGATGTCCATGAATATTTGTTTTTGTTTTTGTTTTTTTTCTCATTTTCTTTATTGATTGATCAACTTAACAATTCAAATAGTTGGGTAAGAGTAACAACTGCTAGGTTAATACATAAATCTACTAGTTTTAAATAGAAGAGAGGAATCAGATCAATCCTTTTCAAGTTTGATGGAATTAGAGATGAGTTGTTTGAATACTTGAAAGAAAGGTTTTTCACGCGCTTAGTTATGAGAATTGAATTTGCAGAGGTCATTTTGGGTATACCAAGTATAGATCTTGTTTAGGAGATGGTCCCCATGGTTCTTCCAAATATTGTAGTTTTACAACAGAAGAATTTCCATGCATTAGCTACTTTGCATGAATTGGAAACATAGTCGAATACAATTTTGCCACTTTTGTTGTTGGAATGGTGTCACAAGGCTCAATAATTTGTGTTTCTTCACTCAAATAGTAATAAAATAGTTACTGTAATGCAATTCTATGAAGCCCATACATGATCTAATATTAGAGATATTTTACTAGAGTGTTTCCAGTTCTGCTTGAGGAGTTTGTACATTTCCTTAGGGATGCACACAGTGACAATACTAATGAAAGGCTATCAAAGGTTCTAGATATGATTTAAGAGGTGGCTAGTCTTTTCACTGGATCAAATGATATTCTAGGATTTTTAAGGAATTATTGGTTTCCATTTTGCTAATTTAGGGAACAATTCCTTGTAAGCAAGGAGGAAGAGGTGAGAGTAATACTAGGTGACAAGTGGCAAGTGAGAATGTATCACAGTGTATCTGTAAAATTCTAATTGTAACTCACATGTTTAGGATACAAGCAACCACCAATGACCCCATTCATTTCTCCATTAATTAACTTCATGATATTTTGGATTTTGTGTACTAAAATATATATGCATTTGTGGCATTCATCTCTTATAAGCTTCCTTTTATTTTTTAAATGCCACTTATATTACTTTAAGGAAAAGGAGCAATTAGGAAAAGGAGAAACTAGTTACACTTGTGATATGTGTATGCACATATTTTCTCAAGCTCCACAAATAATAAGGTTTGAGAACTACGAAAAAATATTTATGATGTTACTTGTTTACAAAATTGAGAAAGCCTCAAGGGTTACAATCAAAATTTAGAAATTTTGTTTCCTGGTGGAATGTGAGACATTCTTGGATTTGTATAACGCTTCAATGCTTGTTTAGGATCTAGGTAAGTGTGAATGAATAAAAGATTTTTTTCATCGTTCTATATTGGATTCCCATTCTCTCTAAGTTATCAAAGGCAAGTTAAAACCTTATTAGACTAAGGGACAAAATATTCCGTTGCCAAACTTTAACCTTACAAGGAAGTGCACTACACTTGTTTGATACTTCCACACATTTTGAGGGCATGCCAATAAAAATGTCGATGTTGTTGGATACACTGGCGTTGGTTAGTTTTAGAAAAGTTCATTTGTCAAATATGTTGGTTTCATGAAGTAATATTTCCAACCAAGAGGATAAAGACTTGGCATGTCTAGGACATAGTGGTGTTATTTCTTGCCTGTATTTGTGATTTATTAGTATTCCACCACTAATAACTTCATTACGTGGTTGTCTGTTTAGTAGTATATTACAATAGTGACTTGTTAAAGGAAAATGATTTTAGTTTGTTTGAACTTCATAAACTTGAAGGAAATCTAGCTTTGAATTAGAAAAATGGAATATATTCTGAAAAATATGTTTTTTGATCAAATATAGGCTTGTTTCCTGATCATTTAAAAAAACAGTCACGGCAATAAATGATGATTTTGGACATGAAAAATTACATAACTCTCCAGCTCAAAAACAAGTTAGCATATTCAGTTTTGTGCACATAAAATAAAAATGAATAACGTTAAGTTTTCTTTTAATATTTATAAAACCATTTTAGAGATTGTAAATGGAAATTGCGTGTTCTAATCTTTCTCAATTAATTACAGGGAAAACAAGGGGCATACATAATTTGTTGGCTTATGGAAATTGGATTCCTTTTCCCTTGGAATAGTATGTTGATAATTGAATATTACTATATTGAAGCTATATTCCTGGTTAGTATCACAATTTACAAAGTCTTGTCTTATTCATTTTTAGTTTCTTGTTGTAATCTTGTGTCAACAATACTTTTCTCCACCCATTAGATTTCTACTAACCATTTTAATTGTTGAAGTGTCACTTCTTCTTAGAGATAACTAGAGGAAACGATACAAATACAAAAGTGGAGCATGAGACATTATTAGTAGAAATTTCTAGCTCTGTTGTGTTTATTTGTGAAATTTTATTTACTTTGTTAATATAGGTCATCGGGCCACATAGTGGCCACTATTTCCCAACTAAAGAAAAATTGTTCGAGTTTCTTGCTTTTATGGGGAAAATGACATTAACAATATTGCTGATGTTGAGGTATATATCATATAAATCCTTTATAGTCTACTTTAGTTTATATTCCAGTGTCCATCGACTTTGATAACTTATACTCTCTATTGTAAATTTTTTTGTTTTGTTTTTGCAGAAAATGGACTTAGTATTGATGGTAAGAAGCAAAGATTGAAGAAAGAGGGGAACAATAACACTAGAGTGAAAAAGAGATATAAGTGTACTGGTCCAGTGTTACCCGTAGAGCCAATATCCCGCATAAGACACACAGATAAAGATTGATGGTTAAGTTTTCAAAGTTGGTGAATTCACTTGCAATTCCTTGGCAAGATAATGATAATGTTTCGAAGTGATGAACAATATTTTATCTGTAAATTGTACTCCAACTAATATCAAGTTGGAAAGTCATATTGTAATTCTTGACATTTTATATAATGTAATTTGTGGTTGGAATTATTTATAGTTGCACTTGATATTACTTGGTATTGTAATTAACATATGTAACTTTGTGTTTCATATTAGAGGAACATGTAAATTGTATGAATTTTTTTTAAAATTTAGTTGCAAAATCATACTAATTAATTTATGTTGATTAATAATGAACACATAAAATCAATCTAAAACTATTAAAATAGTAGTTTATATTGATTAATGATGAACAAAAATAAAATGAATATATGACTAAATTAGTCATTTATAATGATTATTAATGAAAGTAAATGAAATGAATATAAACTGCTAAATTAGTCGTTTATATAATGAATAAATGACTACTGCAAATGATAAATTTGTGACTACAAATGATGACTAAATTTTGCATATATACGACTATTAGTAACTAATTTACAGTATCTTATAACATGACTAAAATTTAGTCATATTTCTTCGGTCATTAATTGGTTTCAAATTACGACTAAAATTTGCATATATATGACTATTAGTAGCTAATTTACAGTATCTTATAACATGACCAACATTTTGGTCATATTTCTTTGGTCATTAATGAGTTTTCTTGGGTGATGATATAGTCATATATTTTGTTGTATATTTGGTCATTAATTGTGACAATTAATGACCAAATCAAAGATTAAATCAATGACCAAATCAATGACCAAATTAATCACCAAATCAATGGCTAAATTAATGATCAAATCAATGATTGAATTAATAACTAAATCAATGACTAAATCAATGACCAAATTAATGACCAAATATACAACTAGACAACAAAATTGAGATAACCAATTAATGACTAAGCTAAAAACGACCAAAAGTTGGTCATGTTATAAGATACTTTAAATTAGCTACTATTGGTCACCAACCGAAAAATAGTCGTTTATATGCAAATTTTAGTCATTTTTTTAGTAACTAATTAGCTATTTTCTACTAGTGTTGGTTTTGCTTCTGTTGGGGTTCCCATGTTTTGGCAAGATTGGCAATACCAAAAGATGAGACAACATGATAACCACTTTGGGGCCCTAGGATCTAGCCCTCCTGGACCCAGAGAGGGATCTCTCCAATAAAACAAAGAATGATATATCTCTTTGAAGCTCAAAATGAGATATTAGGCTAGGTATGAAGCACAAAGGAGGTTTTAAAATAATTTGGTTGGTTGGTTGTTGGGTTGGTCATGAGATCATAGACTGAGAGGGTAATGGAAGGAAAAGGAGCAAAGTAGTAGGATTTTTCGGTGAAAAGGATAGATCAAGAAAGTGCCATCCATTGGGCTATGGAGTCATGAAAGGGAATTACTTGCAAACCACTAGCCAAGGCTTTCAGAGGGCAAGTCATCTATACTAAAGAATCTTTTAGATAGATGGTAGAATGGAACATTAAGGATTGAAAGTGAAAGAAGGAAAACAACCCAATTTCTGTCTATAGATCAGGTCAGAGGTCATTTAACTCCAGGCCTGCTTGGACATACTCAAAGGAAGCTCTCAAGGAAGTCACAAGGGGGCAGCTTATAGATCGTACCAGAGGTCATTTAACTCCAGGTCTGCTTTAGCATGCTCCAAGGGAAAACAGAGATAAGTTTAACAGAGCCAGGGTCTATAGATCAGAGAACGGCTTTGAACCTTCAATGCTTTGACACCAGCAAGAGATCTCAGAAAGGCCAGCTGGTCACACAAGGATCCTAGTGGACAGGGCTAACTCTAATCCCCAGTATCCCAAATCTTCCAGCTTAAAATCAACAAGAACAACTAAAGGCAGATTTCATTAATTCATACATCAGCTAGTAGTATATGGAACTACTACACTGGTTAAATTAGTTTGAAATCAATCTTCAGATAACACATACAGCAGAAAACATTGAAGGCAAGGAGAGCAGAGACATAGGGTACCTAACAAGGGTAAATCCTATGCCAGATTTCTGATGCGAGCCAGAAGAAATGAACAACATGAAAAATGTAATAAACAATTGGATAAGAAAACATCACCCGTAGTAATAGACCAGGATCCAAGGAAATTTGCTTGATTAATTGATGCAAAACCAGTCACATACACTGAGCTCAATGGTTGTTACAGTCCAGAATTTCTCCTCCCAGACTACTACATTACAAACTACTCTGCTACTCCCTCCCAAGACTGTTCTAACAGTCAAATTGAATCCCTCTAACAGCAACAGCAACAACCGAACAACAACCCTTTACAATTTCTTCTTGGTGATTCTTATAGGAGAAGAGAATAACAATAGTAGATGATATTCATTAAATGGATCTCATTAAGACAGAGTGGAGAAAGAGTTCATGCCCACTCTCCTTAATGGCAATCTGCATCGCTGTAAATACTCTATAGTATGGTCTGGGAGTCTCTGTCAGGTCGGCTTTGACCTCTGATGTTTCGTGAAGTCCTTCTGGCTGTAAGGCCCTCTATTCTGTCTTCTAAAGCAAGTAAGCTGACTGAAAGGTCTTTAGGTCTCCATGCTTCCATAATTGCAGTCCTAACAGTCTTTAAGAAGTTTCTGTCAGAGTAATTAACTGTTTATGGGCTCGAGGAGGCATGGAGACTGCTGTAGGAAGGTGTACCTCTGGAGAAAATGCGCTCTGCTGTTATGTAGCGCTGATATGACTTGCTGGTGTGCTCTTTGGTTTGCAAACTGCACTTTATCCTTTGAATTCGAGATTAGGCGCTAAATATTTAATTGACATGCCCAAATCCCTCAAAAACGCTTCTGCTGTTTCACTTTGCCGCTGCTGTAACGGCCTCTCTGTGCTCCGAATCACAATGGCTGTGATTACAGCAAAAAAAGTGAATTAATCACTCTGTATACCCTGCACAGTAAAAATGAACCAATTATAAAATACGGGGAGGGGTGGAAGGAATGTTGTGGAGGCCTGGAGGAATGGTGGTGGCAACTGTGGAAACGGTGGATGCAACGGACAGTGGTGGAGAAATAACACTTTAGTGCTAAAGCACCAAAGCTTAAACCTTGGGAAAATACAATGGAAAACACAGAAAATGAAAGAAGCGGGGCTTATGATGTGGGGCCTGGCATGGGCGGAGGGCGATTAACTGCGGACCACTAGATCATAAAAAGATCAACGGTGGAGATAGCGTCGGAGGATCACAATCGCAAAGGGCGGAGGGTGGCACCGTTTGAAAATTGCGATTGCGATTGCGTGATTGAGTGCTCGCCATTGGATCATGGGACCAGATCAACGGCCCACATTCAATCGGAGGGAGATGGAGAGGGGCGACGAAGCGATAATGAGGGAGATGGAGAGGGGCGACGAAGCGATAATGCGATTAGCGCTGGGCCTTTGGATCCGGAGCCAGATCGACGACAGAGATTAAATCGGCGGGGATGAAGGTTGGAGCGATGAGTGGGAGGCGATGATATCTGGGCCATTGGATCTCGAGAGATCAATGACGGAGATCAAATCGGGGATTGCAATCGCAAAGGACGGAGGGTGGCACCGTTAAGAACTTGCGCTTGCAACGGAGCGATTAAGCGCCAGCCGTCGGATCTAGTGGGAAGATCGACGGTTCAAACATGATCGGAGGGGCGAAAGGGGAGGAGCGACGAGCACGATGCGATTAACGCCGGGCCATCGGATCCTAATCGATCAACGGTCGGGATCACGGTGGAGTTCTATAGACCAAAGCCCAATCGCATCGGGGATTTTAAGTTAACAAAGAAATTCGCTCGCCCGACACCTCTGATTGCGATAAGCGCCCGGGGCTTAAGAGCTTGGTCCTGGGCGTGGGGCATATGGCGGGGAAGTGGTTAAGGGGCTAGCCGAAAGGGGCTTAAGCCTTATATGTAAAATGAGTAATTTTGGGCCTATTTTCAATGCATTTTAAGGCCAAAGAGGGGTAACGGTAGAGGAAAAAGGGGTTATTAGCCAAACAAATGGAATTTGAAGGGTTTAAAAAGGGAATTAGGATGATTTCGAAGGGTAAGAAGGGAATTATAAGGGGAGACAAGGGGATGAAAATAGATGTTTAGAAGGGATGATATAAGGGGAAAAAAGGAGGCCTTTTGGGCATTTCTTCACAAACAGAGAGGCTTTATAACTGGAAAAAGCAGTGGGGATTTATCAAAGGACAAGGGCATAAGGAGGCTTCAAGGATGATGTGTTTTCAGAGGGAAATGCATTCCTTCAAGTCTCAAAAACATTTTAGCCCCCTGTTTGCTTGTCAAAAAATTCATAGGGGGCTAACAGCTTCCTCTCCATTTCTGATTGTCCATATGCCATATCCTTTCATCAAAGTTTGCAACTTAAATTTCCAGTTAACATAATTTGATCCATCCAAGTTATTGGCCTCGTTCAGGTAGCTCTCTGCAAGTGGATTAGTCATTTTTGAAAAATAAGTTATCCAATCTTCCACTATAAACAAATATGCAAGGCTTAGATCCCTTTAATTTTGTCTCTTTATCTTCGGTCCACAGGCTACCACATACTCACTTTCCACCTACTTCAATCAAAACACAATGACATATCCAATTATAAGAAAAACAAGCAATTTTTGGTTTGATTTGACTTTCCTTTCCTTTGAAAGGCTCTGCACCCACTCTAAATTAAGCAATTTTGATTGTTAGAGTAAAAAAGGAGTAGGAAATTTAATCAAACAACACAATGGAGCTTGTTGGGCATAATAAAAAACCTAAAATTTAATTGTCAATATGGGAGTTCATAAACTTGGAGGCGCAACACTAGAGGTACCAGAGAGAGCCCCTAGCAACCTGCAAATAAAATTCTAATATAACTTGTGCATCAACAACATCTTGCAAGGAACAATTAGTTTGTATCGTGCACTCAAGAGAAACTTTAGAAAACATGAACACTAATCATGCATTTTTTTAAAACAACCCTAATTATTGATCAATTGAAAACAAACCCAGCCTTTTGACAATTTAAAGAGAAAACCCTTCTATTAAATCAATCTGAAAGACAATCTATGAACTCCAAATTTGATTCCTGCACTATTCTCTATTTTCTGCTATGTCATGTAAATCAACCAAATTTCACTCTATCATGAAAATCAATCAAAGTTCTGAAAGAAAATGGAAACAAACTCCTCACACATATCCAGATCAAATAAATTTATATAGAGTGGTGAAAAGTACATTATTCTGTGAAGGAAAGAAATCAAATAAACACACTATTGTAAAATGATTTCACCTCTCATAAAGCACTCAAATCCATTCTCCAATTATTATACTAAGTCTAGAATAATGATTGGTTTAAAAGTGAAAAAAACAGAGGACTAAATTCAAAGCATAAATATTAGACTCAAACTCAAATATTTATACTTTGATCCTTCTCATAGTCTTCCTGCACTCGTTAGGCTTCCTGCAATCAATACCATTAAGGACTATCTCTATGGTATTAAAATAAATTTTAACTCATTGACATGAAATTGGAGGATAACTTCTCCTTCCTAAAAATTGATCGTCCTCTGACGCTTTGCAAGTAAAAATGAGTCTTACACAAATACAAGTTTTTAAAGGTCTATTAAAGGACTATGAGTTAGTTTTCATGTAAACTTAAAAGAAGCAACATATCATCATTTAATCATAAAGGCATTCAAGAAGAGAGACAACACATTATTTAGTGACATATTCCATCCCTCCTATGCTACATATTCAGGTCTTCTAACGCAGCTAGGCCGCTCCATATATTTCAATGATGAAGAGTACATAAAGTTTGTTGAGAATAAAAGTGGCTAGTTTCCCCTTCAAGGAAATGGTATCCTGCAAATAAATCTCACTCTAAGAAGCATGACAACCTCCAGTCAGTCATGAAACAGTCAACAAGAAAATGGTTCTCCTACAAAGACCTTGTACTCCATCTGAAAATGAGCATACAAGTACAACAATTGTAGAATGAGGTACAAAAAGAGAGCTTTCCTCAAAAATATATATTGAGAAAATAAAAACATGAGTTGCACCCTACAAGTCACAGCTGTTGCGGTAAACATATGAAGGCTAGAAAACCCCTACAAGGTCTTCTCCATGCTCAAAATCCTTCAATAACTACTCCAAAACACTAATTGATCCTGACACCCATGGACTCAAAACCGCAAAAGGATATCCTAAGATGTGCTCCAATAAGTAAACATAGGTCTCCATTGGATTCAAAATGTCCAAAAACCCCTCTCTGGACTCTTCTTGAGCTCAAAAAATCCAAAAAATCCTCTTATTATGGCTCTTTCACCATTCTCACAAGTTCTTTTGTTATTTTTCCTACAAACTAGATTAAGTTGTTAATCGAGTGACAAATTCACCCTGATTTCTGCTCAGGAGGCGACAATTTCACCCGTCGAAGGAGAACATTTTCGGACACTTTAAATTCCCAATAACCCTTATGAGAAGAAAATTACAGTCACGTGGGCACCATACGACTGAGGTTCGGGGCTAATTGCTCGCCCCTGCTAGCCTAGGCGCCAAAATTCTTGTGTTGTTTGTCACGTTGGAGCCCATGGGGCCGAGGGCTGGGCCAACAAATCGTCCCTACTGGAGTAGCACCCTCTTCTTCTGCTAGTGGTTATGTGGGCTCAGACAGGACCAAGGCTAAGTCCCAAAACTTTGCTCCTTCTTTTGGTTTGCACTTCTGCCACACTCCTATGGGTGATCTCGTGAACGAGAGTTGGGATGGCCCCAAACCCATCTCCGTTGAGCACTCTATTTGCGCATGCACCATGGTATTATGGGGAGCCCTTCTGACCAGGGTTCGGTGATAATACCTGAGCCTGCTCTATTTTTCACCGTGGTCGTGTGTACATGCAGGTGACCGGTGACCAGGACTGACCGCCCGACCTCTCCTCCAAATATGTGCTGAAACAAATTTTAAATATCCATTGTGCCCATAGTGGTTAAGAACCACTGTGTAGATGAGAGGGTAAGGCGTTGGCACTGGTGTTAAATGAGGGAGGTCGTGGGTTTGATCCTGCCCGAGTCTATCTGAACCCCTAACAAAATTTTGGGCCTACTGCGAGGTGCCACATGGTGGCCTCTGGTTGGGCCAAGTGGAATCCTTTAATTGGACCACCACAACAAAAAAATAGCCAATAAAAACATGAAAAATCACACATATAAGAGGATGCCACTTGGAAAGACCTCATTGGTTCGTATGTGCCTAGTAGACTTGTTGACATCAGCGGTATGATTGTTGAGTCAGCAACTTGCAATTTTTTTTGTTGTTGAGCGAAACAATCAGAAGATCATAAATTTTTCATACGACATTGGATTGAGGTGAAACAAATGTCATTGGAATCAGAATGAAGAACGCTAAAACTTGACACCATTTTCGAATTATTGTGGGTAATTTCAAATTTGAGCTAAATTTTCATCACCAGATCATACCTCCCCACTAGGAACTTTTGGACTCCAAAAGTTAGCTTCTCCTAGTAAATAAATTGAGGTTGAAACTAAAAAGTTCCCAAAAAGTCAATCCTTAATGTTTTATCTTCAATTGGTTCTCTTCATGCTCCAATCAAGGTACTCCATCTCTCCTCTACGTGAAGACCTTATTGTCCTGCCAAGAATCGAACCACAATTCTTATCACCATGGAGGAAAAAAAACATTGATGAGTGGAATATGAACATTCTCTTTAAACCCATATTTCATGGTTCAAACAACTACATCTTAAAGTTCCATTGTTGAATACAGACTTGAATTTCCATCTTGGAAATCAGAAGCACTTCAATGTCTGCGATGCACTGATTCAAACTTTTATTTACTTTCCTCAAACTGTGCTTGTACACAAAAGTACACTAGCTGCAAAAATTCAATGACACAATTGGCTTTGTCCACAAAACATAGTCATTTCACGTAGAATCTTTAATACATATTTTATTCACGATAAGCTTCATCTTGAACACTTATGTGACCTAGATAAATCTCTCTTGCAGACAAGAGAGATCTCCCTAGAATCCTAAAGGAAAACTATAAACAAACATACAAAACAATATCTCTTTCCTTAGCCTATAGCTAAAACATGAAATACATAGTATGTGACGGATAAATTACCTATTAACGAAGTGCTTGTAGAAGTCATTTCAGAGCTTTCCACTGCCATCTTTGTAGGTTTTAACCCTGAACAGAAATTATCTACACACGAATCTTATAATAGAAAATAAACAATAGTGAGAGCATAAAACATAAAATAGATAAACACAAAGATTTTCCCCTGGATCCCAAATTGGGACTACCAGCTTGATTTTTCATATATTCCTTTTAGTGTTACAACACATATATATACATGCCGAAGCATACATAAACCCCAATCCATTAACCCTGGATTAGAACATAACCGTAGTTCCCTTGACCGGATCTACAAAATACCAGGGGTTTAAAACCATCGTACCCCAAAACCATGTGCAAACTCACAACAAAATATGGTGTCCGGCAGACATGAGGACAAGACAATTAAAAAAAAAATTCGGGTGTGGGGCGCTTGCCCCCGTACTCCGGCTACCGCGCTCAGGATCACACGCTCGCGTAACATACAAAGACGTGGGGCTAGTCGGGAAAGAATATAACACATACCCAACATTCTCCCACTTGTTTTTTTTCTTTCCGCAGGGGGCCACAGGAGAGCTTAGTAATTTGCCCAATTCTTCAACACCCATTGTTTCTCTACACCAAGAGAACTTCTGAGTGCTCACAGACTTCGTCAATGCATCTGCAACATTCTTCAAAGTGTCCACCTCTACCAGCAACACCCTTTTAGCCTCAACCATATCTCTAACAAAGTGATATTGAACATCAATGTGCTTTGTCTTTGAATGATAAGCATGGTTCTTAGCCAAGAAAATTGCACTTTGGCTATCACAGTCTATCCTTATAGCTTGCTGTACCAACCCCATACTTGAACACAATCTCTGCAACCAAACTGCTTCCTTGCTCGCATGAGTGGCTGCTATGTATTCTGCCTCTGTAGTTGAAAGAGCCACTACAGACTGTCTTTTACTCATCCAACTGACTGCGCCTCCAAATAGGCTAAACACATACCCACTTGTAGATCTTCTTTGGTCCAGATCTCCAGCCCAGTCTGCATCAACAAAACCATGAATGTCCAAAATTCTTTCCAATCCTGGTCTTCCCTGGTAGCACAAGCCATAATCACTAGTGCCACGTAAATATCTGAAAACCCGCTTCACTGCTGTCCAATGCTCCTTCCCCGGGTTTGACATAAACCTGCTCAATACTCCCACTGCATGTGCAATGTCTGGTCTAGTACAGACCATTGCATACATCAGGCTACCCACTGCACTTGCATATGGAACACGGGACATATCCTCCTCTTCTTCTTGTGTCTTGGGACACTGTTCAGCAGACAGCTTTACACCTACAGGAATAGGAACCTTCACCGGTTTACTATCCTGCATATTGAACCTCCGCAATATAGTCTCGACATACTTCCTCTGGTTTAACCAGAGCTTCCTCTTTGCCCGATCTCTCTTAATTTCCATGCCCAAAATATAGTTTGCAGCACCAAGATCCTTCATGTCGAATTTGGAGAACAGTTTGGTCTTCAAATCTTGGACAGTTTCTTTGTCATTTCCAATTAACAACATATCATCCACATACAAGACCAAATACATAACACGGTCACCAATTAATATAAAATAAACACAGTGATCCTCCTTGCTTCTGGTGAAGCCAAGTCCCCGTATATAGGTATCAAATTTCTGATACCACATCCTTGGTGACTGTTTTAACCCATACAGAGACTTCTTCAACCTGCATACCAGTTCTTTCTTACCCTTCACCACAAAGCCTTCAGGTTGCTTCATGTAGATCTCCTCTTCTAGATCCCCGTGAAGAAATGTTGTCTTCACATCCATCTGTTCTATCTCAAAATCAAATGCAGCAGCAACAGATAGAAGTAATATAATAGAAGTAACCTTGGTAACAGGAGAAAAAATATCACCAAAATCAATTCCCGGCACCTGGGAATAACCTTTTGCTACCAACCGAGCTTTGTATTTCTCCACCTTGCCTTCTACATTCATCTTCTTTTTAAACACCCATTTGCTCCCAATGGGCTTCCTTCCAGCCGGCAACTCCACTAGATCCCATGCATCGTTTTTGTGCAAGGATGCCATTTCATCAACCATGGCCTCCTTCCAGAGTTTTCCATACTCTGAATCTACTGCCTCCCCCGATGCGCTATGGGTTCATCATCGCTATAGTTAAGGCAAAACTTGAACAAAAAGTAGATGGACTATACCTTTCTGGTTGCCTTCTTTCTCGAACTGATCTTCTCAAAGCTGGGGTTTGTGGCTCTTCCTCTTCTGAATCTTCTTCTGTTGTAGAGTCTGATTCATCCTCCTTTAGCTCAAACTCTATCTTCTGAGGTTCCTTTGGTATGATTTCATGTTTAACAACATCTTTCACCTTTCTAAACACCACATCTCGGCTGTACACAACCTTCCTTGTTCCTAGGTTCCAAATCTTGTAACCCTTTAAACCATCCTTATACCCAATAAAGATGCACCTTTCAGATTTATTATCCAACTTGGTCCTTTTCTCCTTTGGAACATGTACATATGCATCACATCCAAATACCCTTAGATGTGAAAGAGAGGGTTTATTACCAGTCCATACCTCATGTGGGGTCTTATCCTCCAACGCCGATGAAGGTGATCTGTTAACTAAGTAACATGCAGTCTCCACTGCCTCTGCCCAGAATTCTTGTCCTAACCCGGTACCACTGAGCATGCTTCTTGCCTTTTCCATCAGTGTTCTATTCATTCTTTCTGCAACTCCATTTTGCCGAGGTGTGTATGGAGTAGTCTTCTGCCGTGCTATACCACACTTCTTACAGAACTCTTCAAATTCCTTCTTGCAGAACTCCCCACCATTATCCGTCCTCAGCGCCTTTATCTTCTTCTCTGTATGGTTTTCCACCAGAGCCTTAAATTCTTTAAATTTGTCAAAGACTTCAGATCTATTCCTCAAGAAATATATCCATGTATTCCTTGAGAAGTCATCTATGAATGAAACATAGTACACAGACTTTCCCAGTGATGGAACTGACACAGGTCCAAACACATCACCGTGCACAAGTTCTAATATCTTGTTCGCCCTCTTAGCACCAGAAGGAAAACTCACCCGATTATACTTCCCATATACAAAATGTTCGCAGAAATCAAAATCTAGAGAGAAATTAGACATACCTTCTACCATACCATTTCTATGCAGTATCCGAAGGCCCTTCTCTCCAATATGTCCAAGCCTTTGATGCCATAGCATGGTCTTTTCTCCGAAGACAACTAGGCTTTCCGCTCCACTTTCAGGAACCACAGAATCGTTACACCCATCAATAATATGCGTTACCTTTAGAAGCGAAGGCAGGGTTCTAGTCCGAACTCCCCGCATTAACATTTCGTTGCTCCCCGAACCATTCCTACAGCATCTTTCTCGTTAAATAATCGTTTTTACACCGCATCATCCATCTTGCTTACGTTAAATCATACTGCCAATGCAGGAATATGCAGTAACACCAGAAGTGTTCTAATCCTCCCACCTTGCAGCTTCAACTGACTTTACACGGTCCGACGATTCTGCCTTCCTATCATCCCCTAGAAGACATCACCACCATCATATTTCTCATACTCGTAACCACTCCTATGGGGAGTGAGAAGTGAAAGGATGCACCTAAGTCAATCAACCATGACTCATGATCTACATGTGTATTTGAAGAAGAAGCCAAATACACATCCCCACCTTCATCCGAGGTAGTTTTTGCCTCTGCAGAAGGAGCATCATCATATCCCCTTCCTTTCTCGGGAGCTTTAGATATACAGTTCTTTTTGTAGTGCCCTTCCTTTCTGCATTTCCATCACACCTTAACAAAATTTCCAAGAGATTTAGATCTTCCTCTAGATTTAGATCTCCCACTCGAAACCTTATTCTTGTTTCTGTTTTGGGACCTTCCTCATATAGATAAGGCATCTCCATTTTGACCCTCCATATTTCTCCATCTCATTTCCTACGACAGCAAGGCTGAGACAATGTCATCAAAATTAAAGGTAGTTGTATTGCTACCTATTGCACAACCAGATCGTGTAACGAGGTCCTGCAGAGAACACAACTGATGCACTTATCTTCATCCGAGATTTTATCGGGGCCGTATGACAGCCTGACTTTACCACAGTATTGAAGGCATTCAAATGCTCTGTCACCAAGTCTCCATCCTTCATCCTCAGGTTATATAGCTTTTTCCAAAGGAAAAATTTATTCACCAGAGACTTAGATTGGTACAAAGTCCCTAGCTTGTCCCACAAGGTCTTCGCCATAGCTTCCCTAGATACATTCAACAATACTGAATCGGAGACACACAATCGTATTTTTCTCTTTGCCATCCAATCCAGCTTCTTCCAGTCTTCATCTAACATTGCCGTTGGTTTAGTACCCGAATCTACCGCGATCCACTGATCTTTATCCACCAGCAGATCCTCCATCTCTAGCTTCCACAACTCAAAATTCTGACCATTAAATTTCTCAATCTCTATCTTTCCGCCGCCGCCATCTTCTTCTTTCACCGCAAGAATCGATCCCGCATCTCTCATCGAATGTGGTCTACCATGCCCGAAAAACCCTCAGCAGCAAAGGCGTCCTCTTGAAGCCGAAACAACTCCGATACCAAATGTAGGTTTCAACCCTGAACAGAAATTATCTACACACGAATCTTATAACAGAAAATAAACAATAGCGAGAGCATAAAACATAAAACAGATAAACACAGAGATTTTCCCCTGGATCCCAAATTGGGACTACCAGCTTGATTTTTCATATATTCCTTTTAGTGTTACAACACATATATATACATGCCGAAGCATACATAAACCCCAATCCATTAACCCTAGATTATAACATAACCGTAGTTCCCTTGACCGGATCTACAAAATACTAGGGGTCGAAAACCATCGTACCCCAAAACCATGTGCAAACTCATTTACAAAACATGGGTGGGTCCGCATATGAGTGGGACTGCATACCAAAAAAAATTTCGCCGGGGGGCTGCCGCCCCCCCTGTGACCCCCCTGCTGCGCCCGGCGCAACGTACAACACGTGGGGCTAGTCGTGGAAAGAATATAACACATAACCAACAATCTTTCCCTCAATGCCTTAGAGGATTTCCAAATGATTTTCACAACTTCTCCATGATGCTCCAAAATAGATATGGTTGCCTTGATGTCACAAGCCTCTTCAATTGGTTTCCTTTCCTTCCATTGATGACATGATCTTCATACCCAAAACCAATAGCATGAGCTTACAAGTCCAAGTCTCCCATTCCTTTAGTCTATGCTCAATTTATAGGAAGGATGAGGAGGTTTCTAGTTCCTCTTCTCAAGGGATATGATCCTTAAGAAAAGGAGATTAGTTCCATATACCAAGGGATGAGGAACATGTATGCAGTGGTTCAAGGTTTCTAATTTGGGTAATATTTCTCAACCAAAGCTTCTAGAACTTACTTTTTTTATTTTTACCTACATGAACAGACCTGTGCATTTTTTAGTGGAATAAATTGCATAGATCTGTGAAGTTTACAATGGAAGAAACTGTGCATGTGTGGGTTTTGTTCAGGAAAACTGTGCAGGTGCTCAAAAAGGGGTTTTAAGTAGTGAAAACCAAAATTCCTTTTGTCCCTGGTAGTTTTTACTTCAAGCGTCATAGCAGATTCACTTGAGACACTCCATCGGATGGCAAGATATCCAAATTGACAGTCATGATGACAAATCTTAGTGTAATAGACTGCCCCCTAAAGTGTAAAGCCATAAAATATGTTTGATGACTGAAGCACTTTATCATGTCAAAGGTTTAGAGTAGATACCAATTGGTTGAGGACTTAAAACAAACTATCAAGGATTACTGTATCACGCTTTCATACAAACATCACTAAGGTAGGCAGTCCCATAATCATAGTAAACATAACTCGATGAACTAGTAGGGAAATACACAAAGATCCATGTCAACAGTATACATCGTAAGGGCATAGCCATCAATGGATCCATATTTACAATCATGAATATTTAATAACTCCACATAGCTTAGATGGATGAAACTAGATCCAGGGTCTTGATCTACATCTCTATCGATGTATGAATCTAACCATGTGAGTAGATGTATCAAAGTCAAACATGACATAAACCACTTAACTATCGGTCAATGATGTGAACCTTTAACAAGTGCGAGATAAACCACCATTAATGTCAATGGTCCTCAAGGTATGCCCAATACAAAATATGAAGCGTCATTAAATGTTCTGAAGTAAACACTCATAGAATCATTCAATCAAAAGCCAGTGATGAAAACCTATCATCGAAAGTGAGAAACCTGCCATCAATGCATGCAGGCCACAAGGTACTGAAAAAGGTTTCTAGATCAACTTCCTAGATAGTAAATTGAATTCGATAGGAAGCGATCCGTCTTAGGAGGGCCTATGACACGAAACTTCATGTCAAGTTTTGAAGAATAATATTTGAAGTGATTTAGGAATAACTTAAGGATGACCAACGTGATTTAAGGTTATGAATTGCAAGGTAATTTTGACTGAGGTTGGACTTCTCTTGAACATATTGGCAACATGACATATGACTTGGCAACATTTGACTTAACAATAATACCCAAAACCAGTCGAAGACTTTCAATGAGGTTCGATTAACTGTGAGACAAATGGATTACCCGATATGGACATAAATGTAACGAAGTGTCATGTTCAAGAGCGGCATACAACCTTTAATAATAAAAATAAGAATGTTCTTTCCCAATTACCCCCCACCCTTATTGGTAAGTACCTCTTTATTTTTACACAAACTTGAGGAGGATAACATATGCTTGTCATATAAGCTCATCCTTAAGATGATTCCTCCAAAGTATTTTTAGCGAACCCTAGGAAGGAGTGGTCCGGTCCCGTTGTAATCGACGAGTCCTGCATTGTTTAAGTTTTACGATTCCGATGTAGGGTTAACTCTATGTTTTTTCATGTTTAAGGAGTTTGAAAAGACACAAAAAGAAAACTCATATTGTTCTTTCAACGTAAAATTTTAACGAGCCTAAAGAAAGTAAAACTCAGTGTTTTTCATTTTTAGTTAGTTAGGCGTTTTTCATGTTATTTTTTGTAAATTTAGTCCCTCAAGCCCGAAAAACGATAAAATAATGTAGGAGAGAACTCTATTGACCATGCTTAGTCAACGTATACCATTTTCGTAAGTAGTCTAGTTAAGTCCAGAAAAGGGGTAAACTTATACTGAATGGATGACTGTTCATTTACTTTTACAAGTTTGAATAGTCAAGTGCTCAATGATATTTTCATGCCTAGAGAGTTTGGAAAGGGCTTAAAAGAGAACTCCAAGGTTTCATTTTTTCGTAAGTTTTAACAAGTCCGGAAAAGTGATAAAAATGTACTCATATCACCGACTTTCAATTTAATTAACGAGTAGGAAAATACAGAAAGAACTTGGAATTTTCATATGTTTTACGAGCATGTAAGATAACAAAGGAATCTCACGATTTTCATGAGTTCATTTTTACATAAGCTTGAAATGTAGAAAATTGTGCTTGAGATAGGTTTGTTTCATTTTTACACAAGCTTGAAATGTAGAAAATTGTGCTTGAGATAGGTTTGTTTCATTTTTACAAAAGCTTGAAACAGAGAAAAAATTGTGCTTGAGATAAGTTTCAATGCCCCCCAAGCATAACCTGCAAGGGAACATGCCCCCCAAGCTTCATTTCATTCACCTAAGTAGACTACTGGTTACTAATAAGTGGATGGAATGAAGTTCGATTTACGAGATTAGATGAAAGACTCGGCTTAACATTTACGAGATCTATTCAAAGACTCGATTCAATTAGGAGAGGATTTGTTTCATTTTTAAACGAGCTTGACACAGGAAAAGAACTATCCTCATAGTGACCTGTTTCATTTTTAATGAGGTTGAAATAGTAAAAGAACCATCCTCATGGGAACCTATTTCATTTTTTAACGAGGTCGACACAGTAAAAGAGTTATCCTCATGGGATTTGTTTGATTTTTTAACGAGGTTGACATGGTAAAAGGAACTTTCCTCATAAGGACATGTTTCATTTTTTAACGAGGTTGACATAGTAAAAGGAACTATCCTCATAAATATTTGTTTCATCTTTTAACGAGGTTGACACAGTAAAAGGAATTTTCCTCATAATGACATGTTTCATTTTTTAACAAGGGTGACACAGTAAAAGGAACTATCCTCATGGGATCTATTTCATTTTTTAATGAGGTTGACACAGTAAAAGAACCATCCTCATAAGGATCTTGATCATGGCTTCCAAATGGAAGAAACACATGTCAAGGTACACACCTCGATCATGGCTTCCAAGAGGTCTTCGTCAGATGGAAGAACAGTTCTATGGAAGGAACACATGTCAAGGGACTCAATAAGGATAAGAACATTGTGGTAAAATACCCCCGTAGGGTTCACCATGTCAATTACTGATATGAAATCGACAGGATTGATTACTTTCTCAATTGAATAAGGATGTGTTATGTGAATGAATGAAGGAAAATGAGTTAATTTTATGCCTTAAACATAAAATAAGAGAACTAAAATGAAGAAATAAATATCAACAAATAAATATGAAAACACAACGAACATTGATTACGGATTTCATCCCTCTTGGACTACGTCTCTGGGTTTGCTTCCAAGTGGGAATTTGTTTTAATAGGAAATGATCCAAAGAGTTTCTTTATAAGAAATTTCACCAATTTATCTGTGCACACAAGCACTGCTGGTTACTGTATAAAGAAAGCCCTCTGTCTCATCTTTCCAACGCCTATATTCATTCCCAATTTCACTCAAAAATGACCAAAATACGCCGAAAAGAGCATATTATTTCATAAACAAAACTTTGTCCTACAATTCATATTTCATCTCCTCAGCACTGTTGTAATGGTAAAATTTTATAATGGGCTTGGGAAAGTTCAAGGGTCGAACCACCTGGGCTCTCTTTGGCAAGGTATTGGTTGGTTTTAACAACATACATTGAGGTCAAATTGGGTGGCTCGGTGCTTTGGCAAGTATCAAATAAAGTGTTTTGTTTTAACTATATGATAAAATTATTATTGGTTTGTGCCAATGGATTTCTGTTGGGGTTTTAATACATATTAATCAAAACTTAAAATCCAACCATATTTTGGTGGATATATCAGACCTGCGATATATGTGTTACCCAAAACCTGAATATCAATCAATCTCTATTGGATTATGGCATACAATTAATTGTTTGTTAATATATATTAAGGTTTGAAATTTAGTTTTGCTAAGCCAACTACGGAGCTATATCACCGTTGATAATGGTTCCCACATAAGTTGAGGGTTTGGTGGGGCCGCCGAACCTGGTGGGTTGTGCCAACCCTCTCCCCCCATACCATATATCTTAAACTTTATATATAAGTATTGTGCCATGGTTTAATAACAACAACGATTGGGATGTTGGTAAAAGTTTTGGAATAGCAACGAGAGGTCACGGGTTCGAGCCCCATCTCTCCCATTCAGTCTTCCTCCATTGATCCAAACATTGAATTTGATCATTGACCTACCACGTTTTGAAATATGAAAGTGCCACTTGCCTACACAGGCAACCCACTTTACCTGTTTTCTCAAAACTTCAATGGGCATTTGTTTTCTCATATGGAATCCAATCGTGAAATCGAATACACTGCCGGAATCAGTGCGACGAGCACTACATCTTGGTGCTGGTTTTGGGATGACCCGAGACTGATAATTTCTGAGTATCTCAAGAATCCTCCTAGATCATTCCTCTCCACAGGAAGCTTTTGGACCACCAAAAGTTTGGTTTTATGCAGACATGACACTAGTAGAAAATTATAAAATTAGTGACTAGGTTTTGATGGCATTGTTCTTCAATTTATATGTAGACCTTAAACCTACTTTGATACCAAAACAATGCAACCTAGATTAGTATTTACATAAGCAACAATAATCATGGTTACAAATCCACTTCAAACAGAACACATGATAAGCAAGTAAAAGCACACATAAAGTTTTGTATTCTAAACAAAATAAAAAATGACTTTACTCTTAAAAGGGCATGGAACCCATATCAAGAACCACTTAATTCTTGTTTTGGTTAAGCTAAATTTTTACACTCGACATTTCATTATAATTTATACTCTCAATAAATTGAATATATATATATATATATATATATATATATATATATATATATATATATATATATATATATATATGTTACAAAATTTTAAATTTGACTAAACCAATTTTTAATCGACCAACCACTTATGAAATGTAATAATAATAAATAAATATGATCACACACACTCTTGCTATAAATAATTTTCCTCAAAAAATTCAAATTTCCCTCGATAATTTCTGTCCATATTCAAATTTCCCTCCATAATCTCAGTCCATGACTTTACATTAGTGAAATCATCTAAACCCTCAAGGACTTGGATAAATTGGACCCTAATAGTATGCCTCCAATGAAATCCTCTGATATGCTCATGTAATATTCACCATTATTCCACAATGGCCTCAGAAAATATGACAAAGATGGAGGCCATGAAAAACAATTGAAAGGAGGTGGATAGGGTTCCGACTGTGGTTTTCCCCTGGTGATCATGATGAATTTCCTGAATGATAGCAGAATCGACAAATAAACCCTCGGTGCCATTGCCTTCGTCTAGTATGTGGGCGCATAGAATCATCCATGATTTTCCTCCTTCATTCCCTTTCTTATCTCCCCGGGACACCCAGAGGAGGCGTCAACCATGGCAGTTGATCCTTTGCCTCGGATTGTTCGAAAAGGCTGTCAATTCCACCCAAAGCACGGATTTAGGGTTGCAGCTCCTCCATGTCCACACAACCAGAGCTGAGGAGGTGGTTGATATTGTCATGAAATTGTTGCACAGGTGCTTGTTGTTGAAACAACGTTTTTCCAGCTCCAGTTGGCTTGGATCGCTCTAGCTCTAGTGCCAGGATACCCACCGCCATGGTCTCATGCTCGGGATCACTGACTGACTAGCCTCGGCCTACGATCTTACCACAAAGATCTTGGCATACAAGATGACAATCCTCTATTAGGATTTCAAAGAGGTATGTGTTATTGACACCTCTTTTGTATTTTTTAGAACACTTTCCTCTGAATAAATAATTTTGCAAGTCAACTCTCTAGTGGAATTTGCGAATTAATGAGCCCAAATTTTTTTTATAGAACATCAATTTTTTTTTGGCATTTGAATGTTGGATCTGTGTACATTTATGAAAATGCCCTAACAAACATTATCTTTAATTAAACACTCCCTAAGGGTAATTTTCAATGACCTTCCATGAAATTTTTTTCGAAGGACAGGCCATAACCAAAAATTTCAAGCCATGGAGCATTTGTTTGGCTTTAAAATGATGGATCTAAAAAAATTTCACTCATAGGAATTATATCGCGACAAATGTCATCTCAATTTGTATAACATTTACATGATTCTTTTCCTATGCTTGAGGACATGAGTGTGATTTTAAACTCATCTCAATGTGTATAACATTTACATAATTCTTTTCCTATGCTTGGGGACATGAGTGTGATTTTAAACTTCCCTTTATGTGAAGGGAAAATTTGTGAGAGGGTGCAGATATTTCCCTCCAGCCACCAAATAGATGGATACTTTTAATTGTTTTCTTTCGACAAGTGACCTTGTGTTGCTCCACTGTGTCATGACAAAATAAACACTACAGATTCTCAATCTTGAAACTTTCCAACACATAAAGACAGGTAATGGATCTAGATTATTTAAAACTATTTCTATTTAGCACTTTTAGTTTATTACATTCTCCAGGACATAGTATTCAAAATTGGAACTGGTGACCGGACTAGTCCACATATAAAATTGGGTTTCAAACCAGAACCGGTCAAACCAGGATTGGTTAGATCTTGTTAATTTTAGGTTAACATGTTATTTTATTAGGGAAGTTATGTCAGGGATCCATATTAGCTTGATTTTCCATTAGAAATCACATAAGCAATCGTTATAATGACAGTAACTGAAGAAAGTACATAGACGAAAGATGCAGTAGACAAGCCAAGACAAGAGTACAAAAGGATATGTCACAAGCTAGGGGAAAACCCCAAGACGTGGAAAACCCTTGATCAATTCATGTTATTATTAATATCAAATGTTCAGCAGAGGGAGAAAGTAAAATAATTTAAAGGAAAAATGACTTGCCAATTTGAAGATCTAATATGACTTCCCTTAGACAAGTGAATAGCCCAAAAATGCAATATCATCATTCTGTCAATAGTAATCATCTAAGATCTCGTTAGGGTTTCTTACAGTCCACTAATTTTCCATTCAATTGATCAATAAACCCTCCATTCAATTGCGACTTTCATTGGAAAGAAATAGGTTGTCCATCGCTAGCCCTTAGAATTAATCTGAACCCAAGATAGGATTCTCGACCCCTCTATCTAACTTGATGCATGCCTGCGGACCTATCTGGAGTAATGGCTTTGAAGTGTAGACACAGAAAGGGAGAAATCCTTCTTTAATTTTACCATAGATAAGAACGAAGTCAATACCCAAACATGACCTGACGTTCTGGGTTGAATTCAGACCTATAATGATAGGATTACCCATACAAGTTGCCCTGAAATTTGATCAAGTTGTGCGGCTGTTTATATGAGGAATCACAGCCCTAGTTGCCGAAGAAGAAACCCAAAAAAAACAACCCTTCATCCTCTTCAAGAGCTTGGCTACCTTAGATATAATTTGGAGCCCTTTGATGTATCAAATGAGGTTGAAGGCACCTCTTTATATATAATTTTTAAGGGAAAAATACATGACTGTTGGGACTTATCATGATGAGGCTGAACTTGAAAATTTGCACATGAGTGGGCGTAAATTCAAAAACACACTTCTTCTTGTCCAAATTTGATGATCTTTAGGTTTATTTTGGTCCTCTCGAAAGGGGGAGTTCAATTCGACAATCACCTCAAACAAATAGGCTATCCAATGGTGAAATTTGGCCCTAGTTTTTAATTTTAACACTCCCTCTCAACTAGAGAGAATTCCACTTGATAGTTTATCATGCCATCTAGTCATCATGAAATATCTTGACATCACATGCCATCTCTGTATATTGTCTATTCTATACTCTACTGAACACTGATAAGAATAATGAAGAAAAATTGATCAAGAGTGAGTCACAAGACCTTACCACTCTCCACTGAAAAAATTCAATCCAGACTCCATATAACCAGATGTAAAACTGTAATCAGACTTGATCCCAAGTGATCAAGTTTGTTGAACATCATTCATCCTAGACATAGGGAGTGCAACAGTACATGATGCGTTCATCATTAGTGCTATGGTCCCAACCATTTTTCCCAACTCATTGGCCAGATGAGAGGTACTTCCCATGTGTCCTGGACTACATGGGTAGGATGATGTAGGAACACTAGGAGGGAAAGAATATATCACATCCTGCTCACAACCATACATAGGTAAAGGAGAATCCACATCCTACAAACATAGTTCATAACCATACGTAGGGAAAGGAGAAACCACATCCTACAAACACATGTCACAACCATACGTAGGGAAAGGAGAAGACACATCCTACAAACACATGTCAGAACCATACATAGGGAAAGTACAAACCACATCCTACATGCATGAAAACCAAGAGTAGGGAAAGGATAAACCACGTCCTACATGCATGCCAATCAATAATCGTAAGAATGATCCTACATGTGGGGAAAGGGTGAACCACATCTCACCGACATGTCAACATCAATCGTAGGGAATGAGCATCCTACATGTGGGGAAAGGATGAACCATGTATTACTGACATGTCCAAAAGCATATGCTTGAATGCATCTCTCACTAGGTATCCACAGGAGAAGGTCAACCACTCATCCTACTCTTATGCCATAGGAGAAGGTGAACCTCTCATCCTATGCATATCTCATCAATAATATGGGAAGGTGAGCCACTCACCCTACACACATGTCAACCATCATGGGGTATCATAGGGGAAGGTGAACGTCTACTCACTCTATACATAGCGCACCAATAGGGGAAGGTGAACCATTCACCTTATACATAGTGCACCAATAGGGGAAGGTGAACCACTCACTATATGGTTACTCATAGCTCTCAAGAAGTACCCTAGGTCCCTAGGAACTCCCAAAGCTCAATGTTCAACCATGAAACTCCTAGAAAGGTCTATCCACAACTCCTAGCCTCTCTCTGAAGAAAGTAATCTGCTAATTCAACAATGATGAATCTAGGTAGATTTCCAATGTATCGTAAAATGGTACCCAATCTATGTGGAGTACTGATTCTCTAAAGAATATCGCAATATAGCATGTGCTCAAATGTCTCACTAAAGAACTTCTTCAACCAAAATGGATTCATAATAATACATGCTTGTTGCTTTACATAATCAGCCTCAATAGTGCTTTTAGAGGAACCAAATCAAGAGATATAGTACTAGATGTACTCTTTCCATCCATCGTATTGTTGTTTAGCAAGTAAATCCTCTCTGCAGACAGAGACAATTCCTCTAGCCCTAGAGTGGGTCTAGAAACAAATAGACATGCTAGAGTGTTGATTCCTAATTACTAAATGAAAAGAGGACACAATAGATCGACCTACCTGGAATCCAAAACTGTCGTCATGGCTGTAGTGGTGGTGGCCTCTCGCTCCTGCCTTGGCACGTCACAATCCTTTTGTAGTCATGCTCGGATACCTACACATAGAATAGTAAACAAGAACGGCATACGACATAATAACTTCATTCGTAACTACTATCCAGTCAAAGAGGGCTAAGAATATTTCATTAAACATCTAAGATAATACAAAATGGGAACCAAACAATAGTAACGTATATGTATTGATAGAAGGAATAGTTACAACCAATTCTTTAACATCGTAGTCTCCTCCAGCGGAGTTTAGTCGAAGAACGTCTCAGATGCTCGTCAGGGAATTCGGATGGGATGAAGGCATGGACTCAAGCTCTCTCAACGAAGTTCCTTCTTATTCTATCTCTTCAATAGTTTAGCTATAGTATACTCAATTCTCCATGTTCAACTAGCTTATGCAAAGAGAGATAGCTTCTTTTTATAGAGGAAAAGGAGGAGGTTAGGATCCCTACAAAGGTGGGAGGGAGGCCTATCCTTTAGGAGGTTCCCATAAGAGGTGGAAACCATAAACAGAAGGAGGGAGTCTATGGTTATTTAGTTCAACCACTCCCAATGACTCATCCTCGAAGTTGTTGGAGTGGAATCTCCACCTCTATTTTTAAAAAAACATTCCATAAATAGCTCGGCGTGGGTGGCTAACTGAGACAAAGCGCCAATTGACGCGGGGCCCAGTGTTAATCTTCCTCTTTTGCGTGAGGGCATAACTGACTACTCTCGCCAAGGCAAAAACAAGGGTTTTTGAATCTCTGCTTAGGGAATTGTCAGTAGATGGAATATTACTCTTATGTAAAGGGATACAATAATGGTCTTTGCAAGGCATGACACTACTTATTGATCACAGAAATGACCCTCCAATGGGCGAGATGGGGATTGCAGGGACAGTGAAAAAATGATGTGTAACATATGCCTCCTAAAGCATGAGTTCTGAGGGAGAGGGAGGGGAAAAATGATTTATGAGAACGTGTTCGAACCAAACACCGCTGTCAGAAAACCGAAAATTGATATCTCTAATACATGAACATGTGGTATGGGCGCAACCATCCATAATAGAGTACATAAAAATTGAGATCCGAGGTATGGATGGAGCCATCCAGTAGTAAGAATAAACAAAATGACTCAGGTATGGTCGCAACCATCCAATCAAAAAATTCACGTAATAATTCATGATAATCCACAAGAATCCGTAGCCTAGATTTTATCAGACAAAACCCAGGGTCTTGCGCTCCATCTCAACCCGAACAAGTACAAATTCAAGCTTGAAAATATATGAGCTGAATTCGAACATGCAAGAAAATCACTTGATTACCAACCAATGATGAAAGTTGTTAATAGGTACGAGAGAAACCACCAATAATGAAAATGTCTCTCAAGGTACAATCGGTATAATCCACGGAATGTGAATAGTGATATGGCGTCGAACATCTGCAGAATCACTCGATCAAAGGCCAATGAGATGGACCTTGTGTCGAATGCGAAGAACCTATCATTAAGGCATGCATGCTCCAAGGTACCAAAAGGGAGTCTCTAGATCAAATTCCTGGATAATGAGCTGAAGTCGATAGGAAGTGACCTAATCGAAGGAGGGCTATAATGTCTCCCACATCATCGACACGAGAGAGAGGAACATGATGATAGTGAATCAAGACCAACAGAGAATCAGAGGGAGGTTGAAAACTGCAGAGGCAAACTTCTCTTGAACATATCATCGACACGACACTAGATTAGGCAGTATTTGACATCAAAGGATTTGAGGTCATGATGACGTGGCGAAGAGCAGATGCGAGGTGAAAAGAGATTACCCAAACCCATGGAGGAAAAAAATGATGAAGTGAGATGTCCCCAACCCAACACGAATGCAGACAAGTGCCATGTTCAAGAGTGACATACTACCAACATAACTAAAACTTGGTTCCATTTTCCCCCACCATTTCTGGCGAGCACTCCAATTTTTTTTTTTTTTAAACAAGCTTGAAGGGGATAGCATATGCTTGTGTTGTAAGTTTGTCCTTCAGACAAATCCAACCTAGTACATTTTATGAGCCCTAGGAAGGAGGAAATCCAGTAACGTCATGGTGACAAATTCTGATGTCATCAGGGTTTAATGAGTCTCACAAAGGGAGAACTCGGCATCTTTTCATGTTTAGAGAGTTTTAAAAGAAGGCGGAAAAGAAAACTCCAGCATGGCCCTTTTCGTAAATATTCTCTCAGATCCGAAAAGGTAGAAAACAATATCTGAAAGAACCTCTTAGTCGCGATAGGCTAAGGTATTCCTTTTTCGTAAATAATCTATCCCAGCCTGAAAAGGGGGTAAACGTATACTGGGTAGATATCGCTTCACAACCATTTAACAAGTTCAAAATGACAAGAGTTTCGACAATCTTTTCAATTTTAGAGAGTTAGAAAAGAGCTGAAAGATGACTCCAGTAGTGAATTTTTCATGTTTTTACCGAGTTCGAAAAAGTATAAAATATAACTCGTTACTTCATCATTATGGCTTGAAAACTTGTCGTTGCACAAAAGACACGTGTAAAACCCATTTCTCGAAAATAATATAATAAAATAATCGAAAAACATGTCTTAAAACCTAATTAGGGTTGTGAAAAGTTATAAAATGCCAAAAATGGTAAAAATAATTACTTTTCACTTTTTACCTCTTGTGGAGCAATAGTTACCGATTTTGCAGTGTGATCTTGTGGCGACGATTACGGATGATCTGGTAGACCAATCTCGAATCCTTCGGTTCTAGGTAAGAGCCGATATCTCTTCCTTCATTTTAAATCCTCTTGTATTTCTTGCAACCCTCAATTTTGATTTCGAGAGAGGAAATATAAAATTTAGGACATGGCGGTTGGCGTGCATTTCAGGCACGGACTCGCACCAATCGCCCATTTTTCTGAACTAGGGCGCGCCAACCACGCATACCATTTTTGTGCAAAAAACACAAGTAAAAGACTCTTTTTTTTACAAATCCAAGTTTCAAAAATGGCTAATACTATCCATATGAACATGCTTGCAGGCAGAAAGCGACAAAATGGTAATTGAATGGAAATAACGGGAACACAACGAAGAGGATGAGCTTGCCATGGAAAATGAGTGATGCATGGAAGCTCTCAGAGACTATGGATTGAAAAAGTTCTTCTTGACACTATTTCTCCGAGCTCAATCAGAGCTGCTACAGTATTTGATCAGCATATGGGATGAGAATCAGGAAAAGTTTATCCTTTGAGATGAGGAACTTGAGACCGATGTTTCTGATGTCTACTTCATAACATGATTATTGTGGAGGGGAGCAGCACCAATCCTGACCAGCACCCGACCTTGCATTGAGAGCATGTCCATGGTGATGGACAGGGCATGTCCAGGGGCACGAAAGGGATCAGGAAGTGGGAAAGTTGATATCCAAAATATCCCAGACTTGGCAATAAAAGTAGTGCTACATACCATCACACGAGTTGCGGGATCGAAAGCACCACACGAAGAAATAAAGACACAGTTGCTTCTTGATGTAGATTGTTTAACACTGACCATCTACAACTGGGTAGAGGCCGTGAAAATAAACATGAAACACCAGCTAACAAAGTGCAAGAAGACCAAATTGAAGCAATTTGGTAATGGGTCTATCCTGGTATCATTCTTCCTGAAACGACTACCAATTTTTCAACGTCAGGAGGTCATAGTCCCGACACCACCAACAAGGGAACTATGAATGGCTCGATGGGCAGATTTGATGCCAAGGGCAGGGGGCGGCCAACAGATGTCCTGAAGACCAGAGTTATTTTACTGGCTCCGTCGACAGTTGATTGTCGTGGAGGACTGACCCTACTCTGGTACAGATTTTACTGGTGATCTAGACCGCCCACTCCTGAAGGGAGAGGATTAGGATGAAGATTTGTGTAAGACTCATTTTTTAATTTTCATGAGTGTTATGATTTTTTTTTAATTATGTATGTTCTGACGTTAAATCCATGTGTTTGCAGATGTTGGCCTAGAGAGACCCGCAGGCATGTCTCTGATAGCGAGGCGAATCCCTCGCGATTTTGACCCTCATGGTGAGGGAGGTGATGAAGAAGAGATCGTGCGTAACCTAGAGGGAATCACTCATGGAGTCCCAGACTATGCACGTTTCGATGATTTTCCTCGCACCTACCAGAGACACACCGTGATGTGCCAAGCCGCATTCATCGCTTACTGAGGTAGCTCGTATGGGCAGTGACATGTTATCATGAGCATCACGCCGATTAGACACCTAGGTTTTATATCTACATATTTTGAGAAACATGGTGTCTCGGGATGTAACATAAACACACATATTTTTTGAATTTATGATGCACACTGATGCAAACATCCGATATATATATATATATATACACACACACATCTATTTTCCTACATGGATCTTTTACATATGATGATGATTTTAGAAATTACGCAAATGTATATCTAATACAATGTTAGCCACTGTATCAGTTAATGCATTCATTCGTCTAGGAATATTTTGATATGTGATAAAATCAAAATTCCTTTCCAACAAATGAACACGTAAATACAATCTCAGAATGTACGGGTTTCTAACTGAATAATGACCATTGAGTTGCAGAAGAACAAGCTGTGAATCTAGATTTACAAGCAATGCGCGTATGTCGAGGTTGATTGCCTCCATTAATAGTTCAAGGACAGCGCCATATTCAGCGACATTGTTTGTAGTCTGCCCTAGAAAAATCCCTTGAAGATATATCAACTCACCAGTAGGATCATAGATTACCCATGCTGCTGAAGACAAATTCCTGGTACTGCGGGAAGCACCATCCGTGAAACCGACATAAGGGGTAATAGACATCTGCACAAATAAGCAAGACCCAATAAGCAGGAAAATGCTCGCAAAGCACACCAAATCAAAACATGTACAAAAAATGAAAATAACACCTATGTACACAAATCATGCATGAATGACTCATGCATAATACTTTTTGAGATACAACCCATTTCTGGGTTGTTCTATAGGATGACCTTCGTAATCAATGAGTTCATAGGCCCCATTTTGCAACACACGTTTAATAATGTAGGGCCCATGCCACATGGGTTGAAATTTTCCTGCCCCCAGCTTATCATGAGCTTGGTCGTACAGGAGGATGAGATCTCCTTCAATGAAGGAACAAGGGGAAATTGATTGGTCAACAAAGCAGCGGGTTTCATCCAACCTTTCTAAATAAAGGAGATGCTCTTCTTCTGGCGAAGTGTTTGGTAGTAATTCAACAGCCAACTTGAGCGAAGGTATTTCAAACTCAATCGGAAGAGTAGCTTCCAAACCATAAACCAACTGAAAAGGAGTGAATCGGTGCATTCTTAACTGAGGTTCAGTATGCCCAAAGAGCTGAAAATAACATGAGATGCCAATTAGATTTGTGGATCCCAATCGTACATTGAAGCATAGTAACAAGAACTTTGTTCACGGCTTCAACCTAGCCATTGGCTCGAGGATAGTATGGCGTTGAGCTATCGTGATGCAGACCCAACTTAGAAGTCAACTCCGCCACTATATAATGCCGAAAATGGGAACCACGATCGGTAATGATGGCTAGAGGGACATGTTACACTGAAAAATGTCACCTTGACATTCTGCTGACTGTATGAGCTCATTAAACACTCATACATGCCTCCTTTACAAGTCTTACAACCTTTGGTCCTCATTCCATGCCCTGAAAATGAAGGAAAAACCCTAAAAAGCTCAAAAAACCTTGGGTACGCAGTTAATATGAAGCCTGCCTGCATTTTTAGCTAAGGTACGCAGGTAATGTGAAGAGAAACTGCGTTCTAGAATGCACTTCCTCTATGTTATAGGTGCGGTACCCTGTAAAGTCAAAAATGCGTGAAATTAAACCAAAAAAGTTGAATTTTGGTCAATTCTAGAAGGTTCTGGATGCGATTTTTTGGGGATGAGTACGCTTTAGTAAGGTGCATCTATCCCACACCTTAAGGAACTAATCCCTTGATGTGAGGAGCCTATCCCTTTGAAGGAGGGTTCTATCCCTTTAAAGGTGGAATCCTAACCTCCTCATCTGCTCTATAAAAGGAGGCATTGGGTAGCCTTAAAGGGTTAAGTTGAGAGTTAAACTAATGGAGGATTGAAGAAAGTTAAGTGGAGATTGAGCTGAAGTGTTGTTGAGATTTAGACTTCTTTTTGCTGAGCTTTTGAGAGGAAAGATCACATACCTCTTTATGCTTCTGGAGGAAGAGTGCAAGACTTATCAAAGTAGAGGAGATTCCTGCTTCGGACCCCGGGAAGACCTTTCGAACATCAAGGCTAAGGTTGTAAGGTTATTCTGTATATTTTAAGATTAATACAATCAAGTTCTATTTTTCTCAATAAATTGTCGTTCGATTGTTTATTTCAATAAGCTGTCATTTGATCGTTTATTTCATAGATTCCTTGATCACTATGATAGGTATGTTTTATGATTATTTGTTATACAGGTGCTATTGATATTTTCTTGTTTGTGATTGCAGATCAACGAAAGATGATACTTTCTTGTAACAAAAGGGCCCTTGTTACAATGAAGGATTATTGATGCAATGGAAGCACTGTGACCGCAAATAAGCATTTGGATCTAAGGTAGGATCGACACCTTCACAACATTTATTTGTAAAATGAATATACTTAGAGAAAGACAAACTTAGTTGTTCGTTTGTTGCTAGATTGTCTTCTGACACTAGGGAGATCGGTCTTGTCCGCAAGAACGATTTCTCCGGCCAACAAATTGGTGACTCCACTGGGGAAGAACTTGTTGTTTTTGGTTCTCTTTTATTTTGATTTGAGGAAAAGTTTTTCCTGCTTTTTGATTGATGGATATTTTCCTGGGTAGCTTAGGTTTTCTCTGTTTTTTAAAGCTTTGAAGTCTTTTATGTTTTTCTTGAAGTTTTCAGGGGACCGCACTTTGTCTTCACACACAGTGCGGGCATCTCCGCACTTTCCTTTAGTAAACAGTGCGGTACCGCACCTGTTACTTCTGGAAGCCTGCGGACCCTGTTAAATTTTGGAAAAACTTTAGATTTATTTTTTCTATTTTAGTTTAGATTTATTTTAGGATTCTTAGTATCTACCCATATCTGTATTTTTCTGTCAAAAATCTCTTGTTTCTGAATTTCTTTCAGCAATTCTTCATCTCATCAATCTCCATTAAGTTAATTGGGTGTTTTGAGTCTCTTTTTTTAGAAATTCTTAACTTGATTTCCTTTGGTCATTACTTGAAGGTTTGTCTCAGTCTTTTCACAATTTCCTTTGGTCATTTAGTTGAAGGGGGGGCTAAATTGTGTATGAGTGTTAATCGCCTTTGAGTGTTTTTTGATCTTTGGAACTCTCACCCGATTTTCTTGACTTCCACTTGATTGGTTCTTAGATTACATTAGAATCATCTTGTGTTTGAGAATTCTCTTGCATAGATCACATTTGCATAATTAGAATTCTCATTTTCAGAATATGAATGAAAAATGTGCATAGATTACATTTGAATACTTTTCAAGTGAATTGTGCATAGATTACAACTGCATAGTTTACATTCTGAAAAAATCAATCATAGATTTAGATCAGTTTTCTTTGATTTGAATTTAGATGTTTTTATGCTTGTTTTAAAAAAAAAACACAAAAATAAAAAAATTGTTTTGGGATTGATTTGCATTAGTTTTTCTTGATGAAATTAGTGCATCAGAGAATTTGTTATATTTTCTCTTAGTGATCAATCTTTGCATTGTTGGAAGTGAATGGAAACTCTCTCCTTACTTTAGTTAGGATTCATCGAATTGAAAAGATTGCATTATCATATTCGATTGCATTCAGTTTTGGGTCGGGTCATAACACCATTGGTTTCGTATCCATTTACCCTTTTGAGTAATAACAGCCTAAATAACACAACGCTTAATAAAATTCATCTAGTAATTTTTACATTTTTAGGGCTCTTTCCACCAATCTAGCTTAGGCTAGTGTCTTGGAATAGGTTTTAGTTAACTCTCCAAGACAGTAAAACAAACAAGTAGTCGATCTTGCGGTAGGAAAAATTCCAATTGTTGCATGTATGCTCTGGGAAGCTCCTCTTAAAGGAGTCAAGCACGAGATCATATCTGAACCAGTGAGGTAATCAATCCTTCCTCATTGAGAACGATAGAAGATATACACGTATTAACAACGGTAAACCTCGGATTGACCATTGTCGAGGAGCCTGGGGTCACTTGTCAGTAAACCTTGGATTATGTCAAGGAGCCTTCAAGGGGATTGAGCTTTGTTACTCTGCCCTTGCGTGTGTATCGGATCGTAGACTGTTCCCCTAGGTATATTTGTTTCTGTTGGTAACCTTAGTGGCCATAATCTATAGGATTCTTTCCTAAGGTGACGGTGGAGGGAAGATCCCACTGTACCTGGAGCAGACGTCGACTAGACTCACTTGGACTCTCTTGGGGGTTCTCTTCACTCGAGATGGTTTTGTGAAGAAACTTGTGCCAGTCTGTTTCATTAAGCAGGTTGTCGGGGTAACTGTTCCAACCGCCCTTTCTGTATTAAATTCTACGATGTTGGATTTCATCACCAACTAGTGTTTTTAGTACGGGAAGTTACTGTTTGTGTGTGGTTTGAATCCTAGATTTGATAGCGCATGTTAATTTGTTTGTTTTTACTTTTAGAGACCATAGGTGTGAATTGTGAATTTTAATTGTTAGGTGTGAATTTTTAATTGTTAATTGTTAATTTTAGTTTTTAATTTGTTAATAAAATTCACTGAAGTTTAATAGAATGGAAACTGTTCCGGAATTTACCAACCAAGGAACCCCTCTTAACGAGAATCCTAGTACTTTTCCTTGCTTTGGAAATGTTGGTCCTCCTTATATGGCTACATTGTCATTACCTGGATTTACAATAGGTTTACCGATATGGTTACTTTCAACTTCGTTGGCCCTGAATACTCCAATTGTTCCACCTCAACCAAATGCTTCACCTAAACAGAGTTCACCATCTCAACATCACCAACCTTCTGTTGACCCTTTACCTTCTTCGTCTAATATTTCTTCCTCCATTTCTTCCTCTTCGCCTGGTAAAAGCCTTGACGCTAGTAACCAGGTGGCGAAGAAGAAGAAGTGGAAGAAGAAGAAGAAGAAGAAGGAAGATAAGGAAGACGTCAACCAACCAACCATGGCTGTCAGTGTTAGTTGTGTTGAGGAAACCTCCAACATGCATCGTAAACCCAAATACGCTTGTAGATTAGTGAGTCCGAGGAGAGTTCCTTTTACTGTGTCAACCTCGTAAACAAATGAATCAGTGTGTTTGAGGATGGTTCCTTGTACTGTGTCAACCTCATTAAAAAATGAATCAGTGAGGGTGAGGAAAGTTCCTTTTACTGTGTCAACCTCGTTAAAAAAATGAATCAGTGAGTCCGAGGATAGTTCCTTTTACTGTGTCAACCTCGTTAAAAAATGAATCAGTGTGTGTGAGGATAGTTCCTTGTACTGTGTCAACCTCCTTAAAAAATGAATCAGTCCTGAGGATATTTCTTTGTACTGTGTCAACCTCGTTAAAAAATGAATCAGTGAGTCTGAGGAAAGTTCCTTGTACTGTGTCAACCTCGTTAAAAAATGAATCAGTGTGTCTGAGGATGGTTCTTTTCCTGTGTCAACCTCATTAAAAAATGAATCAGTTAGTCGAGAGCATAGTTTCTTTTCTTGTGTCAAGCTCGTTTAAAAAATGAAACAAGCTTTGGTGAGGATAGTTCCTGTTACTGTGTCAACCTCGTTAAAAAATGAAACATGTAGGTGAGGATAGTTCCTTTTACTGTGTCAACCTCGTTAAAAAATGAATCAGTCGGCGATGAGGACAGTTCTTTTCCTGTGTCAACCTCATTAAAAAATGAATCAGTAGGTAGATTGTAGAGAGTAGATTGGTAGATTAGAAATAGGTAGTTTATGAGGATGGTTCCTATTACTGAGTCAACCTTGTTAAAAAATGAATCAGGGTATGAGGACAGTTCTTTTCCTGTGTCAACCTCGTTAAAAAATGAATCAGTTGATCAGAGGATAGTTCCTGTTACTGAGTCAACCTCATTAAAAAATGAATTAGGTCTGAGGACAATTCTTTTCCTGTGTCAACCTCGTTAAAAAATGAATCAGTTGGTCTGAGGATAGTTCCTGTTACTGAGTCAACCTCATTAAAAAATGAATTAGGTCTGAGGACAGTTCTTTTCATGTGTCAACCTCGTTAAAAAATGAATCAGTTGGTCAGAGGATAGTTCCTTTTACTGAGTCAACCTCATTAAAAAATGAATTAGGTATGAGGACAGTTCTTTTCCTGTGTCAACCTCATTAAAAAATGAATCAGTAGGTTAGGTAGGTAGATTATAAATAAGTAGTTTTTGAGGACAGTTCCTGTTACTGTGTCAACCTCGTTAAAAAATGAAACATGTAGGTGAGGATAGTTCCTTTTACTGTGTTAACCTCGTTAAAAAATGAAACACGTTGCCATGAGCATAGTTCTTTTCTTGTGTCAAGCTCGTTAAAAAATGAAACAAATCCTCCCCTAATTGAGTCGAGTCTTTGAATAGACCTCGTAAATGTTAGGTCATATATTTAGGTTAGTTTTTAGGTCAGGTCTTTCATATGATCTCGTAAATGAACCTTCATTCCATCCAGCTATTTATTACTAGTGTACTTAGTTGAATGAAATGAAGCTGGGGGGGCATGCGCTCTAGCAGTTACGCTTAGGGGGCATCAAGCATAGTTTTCTCTCTGTTTCAAGCTTGTGTAAAAATGAAACCACTCTGAAGCATAGTTTTTCTCTGTTTCAAGCTTCTGTAAAAATGAAACCTATCTTGAGTCAATTTCGGTTATTTTCGAGACTCGTTAAACTCATGAAAATCCCGAGGTTATTTTGCTATCTTTCATTCTCGTAAAACACATGAAAATGCCGAGTTCTTTCCGTCTTTTCCTGCTCGTAAATTAAATTGAAAGTCGGCCACAGGAGTACATTTTTATCCCTTTTTCGAACTCATTAAAACTTACGAAAAAGAGAAAACCATGAGTACATTTTTATCCCTTTTTCGAACTCGTTAAAACTTACCGAAAAAGCGAAAAACTTGGAGTTCTCTTTTAAGCCCTTTTCAGACTCTCTAAACATGAAAAGATTGCCGAGTACTTGACTATTCGAACTCGTTAAAGTAAATGAACAGTCGTCCCTTCAGTATAAGTTTACCCCTTTTACGGACTGAAATGGACTATTTACGAAAAAGGTATACGTTGACTAATTTTGGTCAACAGAGTTCTCTCCCGCATTATTTTATCCTTTTTCGGGCTCGAGAGACTAAATTTACGAAAAAGAACACCCATGGAGTTTTCTTAAGTTTTTCTTCTGACTCCCTAAAACTGAAAAACACCGAGTTTCTCCTATACTGGACTCGTTAAAACTTAACAGTAAAGGACCTGTTTAATTTTCAACAAGAACGAACCACTCCTTCTTAGGGTTCGAATTTTAAACTAAGTTGGACTCATCCGAAGGATGAGCTTATAATCAAGAAAATGTTATCCTCCTCAAGCTTGTCAAAAATAAAGAGGTACTTGCCAGAAATGGTGGGGGAAAAGAGAGAAAAATGAACCTGTTTGTTGTATTTTGATTATTCGAAAAGCCGTTAACCACTCTTGAACACGACACTTTTGTTCACCTGGGTTGGGAAATCCTTTGCCTAACAGTTAATCAAACCATATTGAAAGTCTTCAGCCGGTTTCTGGGTATTAGCTTTAGGTCAATTGTCACCAAGCCATCTGCAGTGTCGTTATGTGTTCAAGAGGACAGTTCAAATAAACCATTCATCTGCAAAATATCTGTCATCCATTTTTGACCATCCCTGAGTCAGTCCTTGCCGATATATTTTCAAAACTTGATCTATGATTTCGTGTTGTGGGCTTGCCTACGACGGATCACTTTCTATCGACGACAACTCATTATCTAGGAAGTTGATCCAGAAATCTTCAGTACCTTGAAATCTGCATGCCTCAATGGCAGGTTTCTCGCCTTCGACGACAGGTTGCATCATTGACCTTCGATCGAATGATTCCGTGACATGTTCGACTTCAGCTCATTCATTCACATTTCATGGATTGTACTGAGTACTTTGAGAGCCATTGACATTAATGGTGGTTTCTCTCACACTTGTTAACTGTTCACATCATTGACTGGTAATCAAGTGGTTTATACCATGTTCGACTTCAACACATTTAATCTCATGGATAGAATCGTACTGGTTCGAGAAGCGGAAATCAAGACCCTGGATCTAGTTTCCACCATCCAGGCTGCGAGGAATTTTGTTATCATTCATACAATAGACTATTTATAAACAGATGGCTGCATCCATGCTGTGTCGACATATGTCTATACTGTGATGTATTCAAAATCATTCCTGTATCAGAACAATTTAAGTTAGTTTTAGTTAGTTTTTGATCTGAGTATGGGAATGCCTACCTCAGCGATGATATGATTACATATATATATTTTGCATTGAATGTTTTTACAGGTTCCGACCGGGGTGTCCACAAGATGATCCTTGAAATGATAAAGTACTTCACTCTTCATATATGACAGACTTCATCTTCATCTATTTCAGACTTCGCACTTTAGGGGGCAATCTGTTACACTAAAAATGTCACCTTGACATTCTGCTGACTGTATGAGCTCATTAAACACTCATACTTACCTCCTTTGCAAGTCTTACAACCTTTGTTCCTCATTCCATGCCCTGAAACTGGAGAAAAAACCCTAAAAAGCTCAAAAACCTTGGGTACGCAGTTAATATGAAGCCTACCTGCGTTTTTAGCTTGGGTACGCAGGTAAGGTGAAGATAAACTGCGTTCTAGAACGCATTTTTCCAGTGTTATAGGTGCGGTACCCCTGTAAAGTCAAAAATGCGCGAAATTAAACCAAAAAAGTTGAATTTTGGTCAATTCTAGAAGGTTCCGGATGAGATTTTTTGGGGATGAGTACGCTTTAGTAAGGTGCATGTATCCCACACCTTAAGGAACTAATCCCTTGATGTGAGGAGCCTATCCCTTTGAAGGAGGGTTCTATCCCTTTAAAGGTGGAATCCTAACCTCCTCATCTGCTCTATAAAAGGAGGTATTGGGTAGCCTCAAAGGTTAAGTTTTTTGGAGAAGATTTTTGAGTTGAAGTGCTGTTGAAATTTAGACTTCTTTCTGCTGAGATTTTGAGAGGAAAGATCACATACCTCTTTATGCTTCTGGAGGAAGAGTGCAAGACTTATCAAAGTAGAGGAGACTCCTGCTTCGGACCCCGGGAAGGCCTTTCGAACATCAAGGCTAAGGTTGTAAGGTTCTTCTGTATATTTTAAGATTAATACAATCAAGTTCTGTTTTTCTCAATAAATTGTCGTTCGATTGTTTACTTCAATAAGCTGTCGTTTGATCGTTTATTTCATAGATTCCTTGATCACTATGATAGGTATGTTTTATGATTATTTGTTATACAGGTGCTATTGATATTTTCTTGTTTGTGATTGCAGATCAACGAAAGATGATACTTTCTTGTAAAAAAAGGGCCCTTGTTACAATGAAGGATTATTGATGCAATGGAAGCACTGTGACCGCAAATAAGCATTTGTATCTAAGGTAGGATCGACACCTTCACAACATTTATTTGTAAAATGAATATACTTAGAGAAAGACAAACTTAGTTGTTCGTTTGTTGCTAGATTGTCTTCTGACACTAGGGAGATCGGTCTTGTCCGCAAGAATGATTTATCCGGCCAACAGGACACCAAACCTAGCAATGATGTGATTGAATATGAATTGAGCAGTTGTCTTGCCATCAACGACAAGTGTCGGCATTGCTTCGGCCCATTTGGTGAAGTAGTCCACGGCTACTATAATATAAGCATGCTCCCTCTCACATATCAAAGAGGAAAGAGGCATGTGTTTTCTGCCTCTAAAAGGCAAGGGACCATGCTATCCACCTCAGCTCAGAAGATTGAAAAAGGTAAACAAAAGGTAAAGGAAGAAGAAGAAGGTCATGAGGTTGAGAGGGAGTTTAAAATCATTCAGGTGGATAGTGATGAGGAGAATGAAGCAAGGATCTCAAACTTGTTCATCCAGAACAAAAATTCCCTCATTGAAGACCTCCAAGCAAATTTAGATAGGGCCAAGACTGTGAATGATGCCCTTGACATGGAGAAAAGGCAATTAGGAGCACAAATTGATATTTATGAGGCTAGGGCGATCAAGGCCCGGAAAGAAGCTCAAAGGGCTCAGGTAAAGCTGGAAGAGTTCACAGGCACCTATGAAGAAAGTGAGAATGAAGAAGGGCAGTCTAGGAGGAGACCTAGAACCATGGGGTTGAAGAAGGCATTGGCAAGGCAAAGAGAACAAGAATCAGCCCTGGCAGAGCAACTCCCTCTAGATGAGTTGTTGGCCATGGAGATAGCACATGATCGGAAGCCTTGGTTGGAAAGAGCCAACATACAATTGGAGGCTAAATTGAAGAAAGAAAATCAAGATCTTGATCTCCAAAGGAAGATGAGCAAGCATTATGCCCAGAGAAACCAAGTTGCAAGGGCTAAACTCAAGAAGGCCCAAACCAAGATCCAAGCAATAAAAGAGGAAAAAGTCCAAGATAACCTTGGAATCTTGGCACAAGCTTCTCTACAAGTCTCTCAAAACCCATGAGGCACACATCCACCAAATTTTGGATAATTTTGACAGGTTTGGTTTTTTGCTAATTTGGGGGGTCAAGGGGGTAGCACCTATGGTGCTACGCTTTTTCTCAGAGTATCTTCAGGAGGAAAGGCTTACTTTTCTTGAATCCTTAGCTTACGTGTAGAATGACCACAAAATTTCAGGTCAATTGGAGTTGTTTTGGTCCTCCAAAAGGGTCAAAAACACCCTAATTTTCACCTTTCTGCCTAGTTTTCAGGACATGTGTTGTGCCTTTACCAGCCTTGGAATTTTTTCTTTTTGAACATGTTACAGGGGTCCAATCAGAAAACCAAGGGTCGTTATGGAAAGTAGACTCAACAGGATTTCCAACCAGCCATTATAGAGCCTATTCCGACATCGAGAAGGCCCTCAAAACCTTGTTGCATATTGACCCAGGTTTCTTGCTCCCGTGCTACACCCTTGGCATGGAAATTCATCCTAAAACTCAGTGCTGCACCCTTATAGAGGAAAATTCAACTTCTAAACACAATATTGGTGCCTTGGAGAAGATAGGGTCGAAACCTTAGAGGTCAGAGCCTCATTAAGTCCAAGTTGGTGCTTGGCAATCATTGTACTCATTTATTTGTAACAAGATCATTAACCTTATTTCTATAATAAATTATTCATTGCTCTATTTTTTGTGTCGAATCTAATTGGTTATAATAAAAATTGAAAAGAAATATTGATTCACCCCTCTCATTATTTCCAAAAATGCTTGGTATATAATTAGATGTTGATTTCTAATCCTATTTGATATATTTTTATTTTTTTACCATGCCTCTTTATACCTCTTTTATATTTATTTATTTACCATACTTCTTTTATAAATATGGTATTTGGCACATGGTATTAATAATAATTTGTTCCATGGTATTTGGCCCATAGGCTTCACCTAAATAAAACCTCTTTTTTGAGTTTTTGTAAATATAAAGAGGTTTATGGAGTAAATATAAAAAAAATGTGTTATTTATTTACCGTGCCTCTAGTTTATTTATAGTTTTATTTATTTACCACACCTCTAGTTTATTTATATTTTTATTTATTTACCATACCTCTTTTTTGAGTGTTCGTAAACCTCTTTATATTTTAAATTTATATTGTGTTTATACATAATAATAATAATTAGATTGATTTCTAAATAGGACTCACATTAGATTAAAAATGTTAAAGGTTAAACATGACATGTTAAATATTTACATGTTTACGCTTGAGATCTACCCCATACTATCTATCCCATACTTGGCTGAAGCGCGCCTCTTAGCCCAATTAAAATTAAGAAACTTTATTTCAAAAAACATACCTAGATGACATTTTTAATATATCAATTTATATAATACAGTTAAAAATTTTAATAATAAAAATTACATCTTAACAACTAAAACTTATGTATGTTTTAAAAATGATTTTGTTTGGCTAAGAGCTAGTTTTGCTCAGATTTAAGTGAACAGATTAAAAACCTAAGTCTCTGAGTGAAAACCAACCCTCTTATAGATCACCAATGGGGTAATTACATGTGGTTTTCCTTGAAAAATAATGATGAGTCAACCTGTATTAGCAAGTAACTACCAGTATGTAATATTCCCAAATGGAGAAAGAAGCAATATATCACATAAACATGGAGAGTAGTAGTAAATACATCAATAAACTAATATGTGAGACAAATGTACAGCCATATTATTAAACATATCAGAAAACAATAGGCAAAAGAACTTGAGGATCAAGTCACTCAAGCAATACCATACAAGCCTCCAATAAGCAAATATGAAATCACATGAAGAATAACTGTTATACAAATGCCTTGAGCTAAGACAACACAGTTTTAGGGCATAAAATGCTGCATAAAAGATATATCAATACAAATATGATGTTATATAGCTCAAAAAATTCTAGGAGTGAAGATCTAGACTCCTAAACACTTTCCCAAGAGAACCCGAGAAGAGTTTCCGGAAATACCCAAAATAAAAAAAATGCCAGAATGCAGCCCTAGGGCTGAATAGCAGCTGCAACTAAATAATTGGATGGAGATGGTTGAATATGATAACTAAATGAATGTATCTCCTCCAATAGATCCTTCAAGTGAAAGGTTGATCCCAACACCGAAGATCTCACCCTCCAAAACAAACATTGAAACCTCCATTGCAAATGCTCACTGAAATAACGTAGTCAAAGAGGGAATATGCATTGTAGATGATGTGAATAGGTTGGCCTGGTGCCAAGATGTGAAAGAGAGCTCAAGAACCTCCCTTGATAATCTCCCAAAGAGAATAATGCTTCCTCCTCTGAAAAACTAGCTCAGAAAGTGGGTTTCTGAACCCTCCACTGCAACACCCTGCAACACAACACAAATCTGAACAGAAACTGCACTGTAAATGAAGACTGAAACTTGGCCAGAATTTCAGATGTGTGGAAATGATAGTACAATACTCTTCCAAGAGGCTAACTCAAGGGAAGAGTTGGGATCCCTGCTCGAGAACACCCTGTGCTAAATAGCACTGCAAGCTCAACTAAACAGCTGAAGAATGCAAGAAGTCATGCAGACCAAAAAATCAATAATCAATAACCTAACCCCATATGGCTACCTCACCCTCCTTATAAACAATGTGAGCCTTCTCACCTTGGGTCCCACTCATTAGGGTTTCCACTATCATGGAGTCTTCCTTCCATTCACACTGCGCTGTCTCTTAATGATGATCCACTCCCTCCATACCAGCATTGTTGACTTGGTCAAACTTGACCTTGTCCACATGCTTTAGCCCTTGTTCACACATGAGGGTGCTTTATCCAGCTCTGAAGATTATCCCTTTTCACATCAAGGGGGATTTTATTCCTACTAAAGAGATTTATGGGCCTCCCTACCCATTTATTCATCTAACTAAATGATAAGAGTAAAATTAATATTCCAATAAATTAATATTATTTATTGTTTCTTTCTATTTTGCTCCATCTATTTCTATTTTACTTTATAATATCCCTTAGCATATTCTTCATTTACTATAATATTCTTTAACCTTTATCTTTTTTTGCAATGGGTGCTGATGGAAAAATCCTAGCGCATGCTCTGAGCAACCTGCTACTTTGCGTCCCCAGCCTCAGGCTGCTGCAAGACCTGCCATAGTAGACTTGCCATATCTCTTCGAGGGCTCCTTCTATAGAGCCAGGTGGAGGCCCGCAGGCTCCATCCTTCGGAGACGTAGTCGCGGGGACCTCTCATTCGCTCGACCTCTCCTTCTTCACGTGTCTCACTAATATCTCCGCCTCCCCTCGTACCGACCTTGAGATGCGCCCCAACCCTCCTCTGCAAGAGCCCAGTCAGGATCCTCCTGATCCTCACATGAACACTACTACAGCAACAGCCACAGCTACCTCCATGGACACTGATTCTGCCAAGAAAAATCCCCTCCTCTCTGCAGGTTCAGGGTCAGAGATGACCACGGCTGCTAACGACGGAACCAAAAGGTCAAATGCTTGCAACCCCAAGGCAGAAAAAATCCTTGAAATAATAATTTAGGATCCAGATGTCGCAGTCTACAGAGAATACATGCAAGAACACACGATTATTTGCAAATTCATGGGCATTTGGCCCGCAGAGAGAGCTCTAAAAGGATGGATCCACGCCAAATGGAGTCCGAAAGGAAAAATTGAACTTCAGCTAGGATCTAAAGGTTTCTTCACAGTATTATTTTCCCTCCTGGAAGATAGAGACAAGATATTTGAAGGTGGCCCTTACTTCTTTAACTCAGCAGGACTATACATGAGATATTGGAAGGAAAATTTCACACTAGAAAAAGAAGATTTCACTAGGGTTTCGGTCTGGATCAGGTTGTACTCTCTTCCCACTAATTATTGGGCACCCTCGGTCCTAAAGGCCATCAGGGACGAACTCATAGAATACATAAAGATGTATGAAGGTACAAAAAATGGGCACTATATCTCCTATGCTCACATCTGCGCCTACATCGACGTCTCTGGAGCCTTACCAGAAGCCATTATACTAAATTTCAGGGATGGCATATGGACCCAAAGCATAGATTATGAGAACACCCCCTTTCGTTGTATAAAATTTCATGAACATGGGCATCTCTTCAGATAATGCCCGCAAAACAAACCCCCTTAAAAGGAAGATGAAGCAAGAAAAAGGGATGAACAAGGATTCACCAAAGCAAGAAGAAAATACAAGCAAGGAAAAAGAATGAACATCAGGAAAGATCCCCCAAATTTCACCCAACAAAACAAGTTTGATCTCCTATCCAAGCTTCAAGACGATGCAGACCAACACAACAAAAAAAAGGAAACGAATATAGAGAAGGAAACACCCATGGACAGAAACAGCACAAAAATGGACACAACAAGTTCTCTCACATGGGAGGGCAGTGTTATCACCCAAAAATTCTCAAAACATCATTTTGTCAACTCTATTTTTGGTCATGATTTCAAGTAGGTCTAAAAGTCATTTTAAGTCTTGGTAAAGGGTAGGTCATAGTTTTATAAGCTTTAAAGGTCATATTTCAAGTCCAAATAAAGTGTTGGGGCCCTTGTTTTTGTTTAGTTTTGAAATCTTGGCCAAGACATTTTGAGTTTTGACCCTTTTTGAGTTGCGGAATAAATACACATGGCAACCGCGACCGCGCCACAACTACCAGGAGTTGTGGAGCTACCAAGGCAGCGCGAAAGCACTCGATAGCTGGAGATAGAACAGAGACAAGTGCAGATGAAGGAAACATAGCAGAAAACATAAAGTGGAACACGCAGACATCAGAAGAGAAGCTGAGAGAAGCCGAAGTGAAGATACAAAGGAACTGATAGTCGCAAGAGCGGGTGAATAAATAACAGTCACCTGGCCGAAAAGAAGGGAGTCGAATAGATGCTGAAGAGGTTACGAGGCTCGAGACAGAGAAAGACGCGCAGGGTGTCTGCGGAGGATTCATGCATGTTCTTCATAGGGTTTCTTATCTTCTATTCTACCTTTCTGTTCTAAAACCCATCTGTATCAGATTTGTAGCTATCTGTGGGAATGCCATGTAATCATGTGTTCTGCCAGGAGAGTAATACAATGAGAGATTGCTGTCTAAATAAGATGTCCATGTGCTTATAATGTGTTCCTGCCGGTTTAAAATTTTATTTATGAATGTCTGAATGCTTATTAAGTGATCTTGCGCATATAAATTTGTATATGAATGGATGCACCGTCTTTCTTTAGTTGCGAGTTTGTTCCTTGCCATTGATCTCATCCCCTTTTTCATGTGGTTACGGCATGCCTCGGGTGAGACGCACTGCTCTCCAGAGCAGGGTGAAAATGCCGGCGTGTTCCTAGACTACACCGGACCCCTTTGTTGGCCACAACTCTTGAACCTCGGTCTTGTCTGCGAGACCTGACTTCTCGCCAACAAATGGTTCCGTTGCCGGGACCTGCATATTCTGAGGGGATCTAGATCATGGTATCAAGGATTTTTGAAGGAGCAATACGGCGATGGTGGGATGATCATCTTGACCAGTTGATTGCTCAGCAAGCAAAGCTGACCAGGAAAAAGGAGGCGGCGATCAAGGAGCTTGTTCTTTTCTCTGACTCTGCCAGTGATACGTACGGAATTTTCTGGGGAAGGTTCCCTACGGACCTTTACAATTGGTTGCGGAGATTACGAACGACACTGCCCCAAGAAGGCTTGCGGAAGATAAACCGCAGGTGGACGCACGAAGACCTGGTGGCACTGCATCGGGTAGACATTGAACTAACCCGTGCAATGGATTTCTGGGTAAGGACCACGTTAGAAGGATACGCTGTGGAGTTTGCTGCTGAGTGCTACCAATCCTTCTCGAAGGCCGAGGCTGTTTTTCACTCAGAGCTGAGGGGGAAGATGTTGAAGGAGATTCCGCTGTGGATCAAAGCCCTGATGGTGGACGAAGGGTTGATTGAATTCCACAAAACGAGTATGGAAGCGTAAACCACCCGTACTAGGGGAAGGATTGAGGGGACCGATGCTGTGTAGACTGTGAGAGTGGGGAGCGGGGGATGGACGTTGAGGCCGCATGCAAGTTGCGGGAGCTACGTGTGCATCGGCGGGCACAGATCGCCGATAGGTGGCAAAGAAGGGTAATGAGAGATTTGAAGAGAAGAGAGATCGAGAGGAAAAATCAGAAGGAGGCGCCTCAGAGGACGGGAGTTATGGGTTTGGATACCCGGAAAGAAGACGGGACAGCAGTGGAAGTGCAATGGGTGCATGGGAGCCCAGCGATGCGAGGAAGAGAGATCGTGACTAGCGAAGATAACGGAAAGATGCAGCCCGAAGAAAGTTCCAATGATGAATGGCACAGCGTGATGCAACAGATGTTTCAAGATCAGACGGCACCCACCCCTCCAGGCAGCCCTACTTCCCACCTTCCGCATGGCCAGGATCCCGACCTTCCCCTGGTACTTTATCAACCTTTAAGAAATATTTTTATTCGGTTACAAGCATTAAGTCAGTCATACAGTAGTTCAGCAGCGTCGGTAATGCCCAGTAACAGCAGCATTACTAGTAGTAGTATTTTCCCTAGAGGGACCGTTACGCAACCAGGACTGGAAGGTTTTATCCTGGTTAATTCTCCGCAAGTACACATGGTTGGATCTTTCACCCGGTATCCAGAGTTCTCTGGCCGGGGCAATGATGACGTAGAACAACACTGGTACCTGTGCGAAGCAATCTGGAGGGCCCGCTAGACGCCAGATGCAGGGAAGTTAATAGAATTCCAAACCACGCTCAGAGAGAGGGCTCTGCGATGGTTTATCAAGTGGTCCGAGGTGCATCCTAACCCTGTAATTGCGGACATGAAGCGGGATTTTGTCCGTGAATTCAAGCTTCCCCAGACAGACCAGTAGGGCCTGTCTGAGTTGTGGGAAATTAAGTAGAAGGAAGGTGAGACCGCGTGGGAGTTGATGCGGTGATTCAAGGACGCGATCGGGAAACTCAGCTACCTGATCGATCCAAACCACCAGAGGGACTGGTTCATCAAGGCTCTGCTCCCCTTGACACGAACCCCTCTTACTCAGCAGAAGATTGATAATCTGCAGGACGCTTTAGAGCAGGCCATGAAGATTAAAGCCATGGCGGGCTACCCCCAGGAATATCGGGGGGGGTGGCCCCGCAAGACCCTTCTTCGGTAGGGTTGCAACACCAGATCGCCAGCTTGACCGAAAATCTCAAGGAACTTCAGCCGGTGAGACCAGCGCGACCGAATGTTTGGTGTACACATTGTCTGGTCGAGGGCCACGTCGCAACCGAATGTCCTCGGTTGCGCGGCACAGGAGCAGGACCCTCGGTCGCAGCAATCCAGGGGGGTCCACCACCAGGGGGTGGTGCGGGGATGAACCCGCAGGGAGTCTACCAGCCGCAACAGACCTTTGCGGGGTTCCCACCGCAACCGGGGCCCTCCACCACAGAGTACTGTGAGATTTGTCGGACGATGGGGCATCCTCCTCGGATGTGCCCGATATTACAGAAGTACTCCACGGTCCCGAATAATGTATACTGCGAATTTTGTGTGTCCACGACTCACAATACTGAGCAGTGCACGGCTCTCGACGCACTTGCAGACCGACTGGACCGTCCCTCCTACAGGGTGAACGAGGCTCCAAGAGGTAGAGGCAGAGGCATGCGGGGAGGCCGCACAGGCGGACGCGGTCCGATAAAATGCTACAACTGTGACCAGGAGGGTCATGTGGCTCGAGAATGTCCCCTTCCGCGACGACCCTGGTGTTCCCAGTGTCGGGTCAACGCCCATGCTACAGAAGACTGTCCAGAGCTCATCAAGAAGTGGGAAGAACGGGTGAGGCAGAGGGGAGAAAATCTGATAAACTTAGAACCGCGCAACGCCACAACTCCCGACATGCAGAACGTCACGATAGTAACGAGGGGCGGAAAGAAGACTGGCGAGGATGCCCACGAGAAGGAGCCAGCGCGAGTGGTTCGGCCGGCATCCCCAAAGAAGTTGATCAGGCCCGAAGTCCAGAAGAAGTATTTCCAGGAGGCGGTTGAGGCATTCGCCCAGTTGCGGAACGAGGGAGGTTTGGAGGAGCCCAGGCGGCCGGAATCCAGTGTGCAGAACGTCGCAGATACTGTGGTCGAGGATTGGCTCTGGCTATTCCTCAGGATTGTTGATAACGCTGTGCTGCAGCAGCAGCTCAAGCATGCTTTGGACGGAGCGCTGCAGGGGCGCACAGAACCTAGAGATCCGGCGGACGCTAGCCCTCAATACGTGCAACGTGTCAAGCGGAACAAGCAACGAACATGCAAATAATTCCGGCTTAACACGCAGGTCGCAGGGTTCCAAATCAGCGACACCATGTTGGACTTGGGGTCCGACGTCAACATACTGCCACGAAAGACATGGGAGGCTCTTGGAAGGCCGCGGTTAGCCTACTCACCCATCCAACTCAGGATGGCGAATCAGTACTGCATTTTACCAATCGGCCGGCTCGAGGGAGTCGAGGTTGACGTGGCGGGGGTGAAGACATACACCGATTTTGAAGTTATTGATATCATGGGCGACAAGGATCCCTATCCGGCCTTACTCGGCATTGATTGGGCTTTTGAGAATTACGCCATCATCGACCTCAAGAAGGAGCTGATGATCTTTGAGGATGGGGAGGTACGGGTCACCCAGCCTCTCGACCCGTATCAGGGCCCGCAATATACCGAAACAGTGGAAAATCAGGAGGATGCTCAGATAATGGACCATCTCTATCAGATGACTGCAGGGAAGCGGGACGATTATATTAACCCGACCGCAACTCGCTCTGTCAGTTGGTGGAGTGTACAGAGCTCGGAGCTCGGATCCGAACTCGCTTGGGAAGACTGGCAGCAAGGGGGATATGAGACCACCACGCGGAGATGTGCCTCCATCGCTCAGGTCCGGTGGGTAGGGACTGAGATCCGCGGATATCCCACATTATCAAACATGCAAGCAGTCAATACTTTTATTGCCAAAGTGGAAGATCGGGTCCCAGCTGAAAGTCGGATGGCACTTTTGGATGTGGCCTTGCAGTCAACATCGGCTCGATGGTGGAAAAATCACCGCAACACTTTGTTGCGATGGGAGTGTGTGGTGGAGGCTCTGCGGGCACGCTTTAAAGAGGATGAAGGACCCTCCAATACGCTTAAGTATCATGGAAATTCAGACCCGCGACACCATTTGCGGGCCTGCGAAGAACAGTGGCGGAGCTCACGGTACCCTGTGGAGCTGTGGGTCCACAGGTTTGTCCACTCCCTAGGCACCATTCCCCAGGCCTGGTACCTGGAGGAAGAGCGGAAACGGGAAACCCGCTCTTGGCAGGCAGTTGCAGACAAGTTCGTTTTGAGCTTCTCGTTCAAAGGGGAGGCGGCGCAGGAGTCTTAGGCCCTACAGGCAATCAAGGAGGTCTTGTTTTTTTGCCAGCCTAAGCCCGATAAGGGCTCGGCTGTGTCACGACCTGAGGTCAGGCGCGAGTTGGTTTGTCACCGGATTGATGGCGATCCGGAGGACGATAGTTTGGAGGACCTCAGGCATCTCTATTTTGACGAAAAGGAAGGAGAGCGGAGCATCAGTGAAGAGCCGACGACTGAAGGAGTCCATTTACAGCCGCTCAAGACAAAAAAACTGAACATTGGAACGGACGAGAAACCTAAGCTCGCAACGGTGGGAGATTATTGGGACGAGGAGACAACAAAAGAAATTTTCAGCCTCCTCCGGGAATACGAAGATTTGTTTCCGTCCTCATTTGCGGACCTGAAGGGGATCAAGGGGGATCTGGGCGAGATGCGCATCACACTGAAACCGGGGGCCAGGCCGGTGAAGCACTGACCCTACCGGTTGAATCCACGTATCAAAGAGAAGGTCAAGATGGAGATTGACAAGATGCTGGCTGCAGGTCTCATCTTTCCAGTAGAAGAATCGGAATGGGTGAGTCCGATTGTCATCCAGAACAAGAAGGACAAAGCGGAGATCCGGGTCTGTGTAGACTATCGGAGCTTGAATAATGCTTGTATCCACGACCCATTTCCCACTCCCTTCAGCGATGAAGTTCTAGATCATGTCGCGGGAAACGAAGCTTATTCCTTCACTAATGGGTTTTCGGGCTACCATCAGGTGCGCATCGCCGAGGAAGACAAAGCATAGACGACATTCACCACTGAGTGGGGATCATTCGCATACCACGTTATGCCGTTTGGTCTGAAGAACGCACCGGCTGTGTTTTCCTGAATTGTCATTGCTGCTTTCCGGGAGTACATTCACAAGTTCCTGGAGGTCTACATGGATGACTAGACTGTCTACAGTCCGTTGAAGAAACACGCCTCTCTGTTGCGGGTTATGTTTGACCGGTGTCACCAGTTGCAGATTTCCTTGAACTTGAAGAAATGTATTTTTGCAGTTCCATTCGGCACACTCTTGGGCCACGTGGTATGCAAGCAAGGGGTCTGCGTTGATCCTGCCAAGGTCGCGGTCATCGTCCACATGGAGGCCCCCGAGACAGTGAAGCAGTTGCGGGCACTGCTCGGGCACACAGGATATTACAGGCTGTTTATTCGCAACTACGCAAGGATTACGGCCCCTCTGGAGAAACTGTTGCGAAAGGCAAAATCATTTGAGTGGACGGCAGAGTGCAGGAAGGCACTTGACACATTGAAGGAGAAGTTGGCGACGACACCCGTACTGGTTCATCCCGACTGGGATAAGCAGTTCCATGTGCATATTGATGCGTCTGGAATTGCACTTGGAGCTGTATTGGCGCAACCCGGGGAAACGAAAGTTGACCACCCCGTATACTTCGCCAGCCGACGGTTATCGAATGCGGAGAAGAATTACACCACGACCGAGCGGGAGGCGTTGGCGATGGTGTACTCTCTCCAGAAGTTCCGCCACTATCTTCTAGGCGGCAAATTTACATTTTTCACGGACCATTCGGCATTGAAATATCTGGTAAATAAGCCTGTGTTGGAAGGAAGAATCTGTCGATGGCTTCTACTTTTTCAGGAGTTTACGTTTGAGGTGATTGTCAAGCCTGGCAGGTTGAATGTTGGTCCCGATCACTTATCCAGGTTGGAGACGGGAGAGAATGAAGGCCCATTGGACGATCAGCTTCCGGATGCTGACCTCTTCCGAGTTGAAGCAGTACCAGATTACCTGGCTGACATTGCCACGTATCTGACCACGGGACAGTGCCCTGAGGATTACACCCCACTTCAGAAACACCACCTGGTTGTCCGGGCGGCCGACTACCAATTGATCGCAGGGCAGCTGTACAAACTGGGGCTTGATGAGGTGTTGCGCAGGTGTGTTCTCGACCATGAACGGGAAGCAGTGATGTGGGAATGTCACAGTGGTGTTGCGGGGGGGCATGTGGGTGCGAAACCTACCGCAAGGAAGGTGCTCCAAGCTGGCCTGTGGTGGCCGACGGTACACGTAGACTGTAAGGCCTATGTGAAGCGTTGCGATGTTTGCCAGCGGACGGGAAGGCCTTCGCACCGGGACGAGCTCCCGCTACACCCAGTGCATGTGTTGCGGCCGTTTGAAAAGTGGGTTGTTGATTTCGTTGGCCCCATCGCACCAATCGCTCGCCATTCCAAAGCCCGGTACATCATCACCGCAACGGATTACCTCACCCGGTGGGCTGAGGCGGCAGCGGTACGCGACTGCTCGGCAGAGACCGCTGCTCGGTTCATCTTTGAACACATCATCAGCCGCTTTGGCTGCCCATGGAGCTTGACCAGCGATCAGGGTACGCATTTCATTAATGCCACGGTCAAGTCACTACTGGACACATTTATGATTCAGCATCATAAAAGTCGCCCATACCACCCACAGGCCAATGGTACTGTGGAAGCATTCAACAATATTCTCGAAAAGGGCTTGACTAAAATTTGCAATGCTCAGCGCGACGATTGGGACGAGCGCCTCCCAGCGGCATTGTGGGCCTACTGGACCACAGTGAAACGTTTGAGCAACCAGACACCATTCCAGTTGGTGAATGGGCGGGAAGCTGTGATTCCTGCCGAGTTCACTGTACCCAGTCTTTTGATCGCAACGTCCCTTCAATTCTCAGACGAGGAGTCACTTCGAGAATGCCTCCAAGAGCTACAGGCGCTGGATGAGGCACGATTCCTGGCGGAATTCCACCAAAAGGTTCAAAAGGCCAGACAGAAAGCGTGGCATGACCGCCGCATCAAAACCAAATCTTTCCAAGCTGGCATCAAAGTTCTCTTATATGACAGCCGGTTCCAGAAGTTTCCAGGAAAGCTTCAGATGCACTAGTTGGGACCCTACTTTGTCATCGAGATCCGCGACTCAGGAGCTGTTTGGTTGGCACAGCTGGACGGTACAGTTCTCCCTGGGTGGGTGAATGGCGCACACCTGAAACCCTACCAGGAGTAGGTACCTTTCACTTTTCATCAATAACTCTCGCAACCGAGAGAACCCGTAGAGTAGCTTAGTCGAATAACTCTCCCGCAACCGGGATGAGCATAGAGAGTCTTTTCCGTTCATAGGCAGTCTGTCAAATAATTGGTCAGTTGCGGGTACCTCACCGCAACCGACTGTGGTCGGGGCGGACCAGTCCAGCGTGTCGCCGCGCCAGTCCAGCGTGTCGTTCACGTAGGATCCATCCTCGTGCCAGTGTCAGTCCAGGTCATTTCCGTCAGTCCTTTTTTCAGTCCGTAGGATCGCTCAGATTTGTTCATAAATTACCATAATAGACAGTAATCGTACCGTAATCATTTTCCATCACCCGCAGTTCCCTCAGCCGTCGAGTCCGCCCATCTTCCCATGACGCCGTCAGCAACTGTCAGATTACATACAGGCACGCGATTGATCGCACGATTATCGCAGCCTCGAAGGATAGCAAGAATTAATTGCCGTTATGGAGTCTCATCAACTCTGCGCGTGCTAGCGGATGCCATAATTTGCATGAAGATCAACAACACGAGAATGACGGACCAGTTCAATTTGGAAGTTGCAGCATCTCCAGAGCATTTGCAGCATCGAAGCACACCGCATTCAGCAGAGAACTCCAGAAGAACACTCCAAGTTTACCAGTGTCGCGCCAAGATGCCGAGGGCTATCGTATCTGTCCCTGAACTAAGCGTTAGACAACAGAATTCACCGCGTAGAGTCGCTGGTCGGCAAGTATGACAATGCAGCATGTATGGACGCCAACTTGTCCGACCCGGCTGAGTTTCCTCACCTCCATTGGCAGACCTACATGGAGCACCATTACACACTAGGCAGCAGCTCCAACAGTCGGATGCGACCAGAATTCAGGGGCCTACAGCAGTCGACCTTGATGCATTTGAGGACTCTTCCAGTTTTCGGAACTACGGGACCGGCTCTGCAATGCACCTGGTTCCTCCTCAGTCGAATACAGAACGGGTCCTTGTGGCTCAACAAAGAAATCCCAATTCATGCCAAAGACATTCATCGTCTTACAGGGCTGTCTCAAAACGGTGCAGATGTCTCCGCAGCTGGCCAGACATCCTCCAAGCGCGCTCGAAAGTCGGGTGACTCCGACCTGTACACCAAGTATGGCACTCGTCGGGGTGGCAAAGGTGCCAAAATTGACTTGATCAACAAACCCGAAATCCGGTTTGCTTGCTACCTGATCGCTAGCAAGACGATGCGCCATTACACGAAGGGAGAATGCACCCTGGACACAATTTCCATTGGAGAGCACTGCACCCGGGGCGCCAAGTTGAATTGGTGCTCTTTCGTGCTGAAGGAAATCTTCGCGGCCTGCGAAGAAAACTACAAGCGGACCACCAGTTTCATTTACGGCTACTTGATCTTAGCCTTCGCCATGTGGAAATGGCACCTTCCTCCTATCCGGGAGTCGGCGGAGACGACCATAAGCCAGCCTCTTGCGATGAAATACACCCCCTGGCAGGTGTCCATGGATCCCAGCACCAAACAGGTGAACGCGGCGGCGTTCCGGGCGTGGTACGGGATGATGACAGATGTTGTGGCCAACCAGCAATGGGTGCCCAGGCACTTTTTGGATGAGTACAATGAGCAGGTGTGGTTTGGGGTCAGCCACAGGCACACCTTCCTCCGGCCAACTTGCGTGCCGGACACCACCTTTCACATGGCGCCCCTCCAGTTCCAGCTGAATGACGACACCTTTCACCGTGAGGTCTCTGTGTGGCCGGGGGTCGTCAAGCATGTCCGCGACGGGATCACCCGCTATAACTTCGATCGAATGCTGCCGTCACAGCGGCCTGCCGCGACCGGCTCAGGGGGGTCGTCACAGGTTGCGGCGGAACCTCCGCAAGATGCAACTGAGACCGCACCGGACCTGCCTGAATCGCTGGTCCCGATCGTCGAGCACCTCAATGACCAGGTACGATGACTTAACGTGGCCACCCAAGTTGCTTCAAGTGGTGCCCCTATATTTCCCTCTTTTTCTGAATTTCATATTAGTCGGTCTCGTGTTCCCTCCAATACCGCCCCCCTCATTTCTCCCATTCCCACTAACCTGTTCACTTTTGCCACCCCCCTCATCACACCAATGGGTGAACCGGGCCCCGAACCCGATTCCTCAGACCCACCTCCATCCAAGAGGGCCCGCATTGCTGTCACAGATCCAGTGGTGGATCTTACGGACGATGATCCACCAGCCACTCCGCCCACAGCAACTTTGATTCCGGAGGAACCTTTGATCGATCCGGCAGAGTTCCTCAACCTTCGCCTCCCTCCCACTTCTTTCACTCCGTCCACCGCTCCCACCGGCCGACCACCTGCCACCTCCCCCAATCCATCCAACTCATCAGCCACTGTGTCAGATTCGTTGATCCGGGAACTTTTCAGAGGTGACCATGGGGTGGAAGTCACCTCCAGTACTGCAGCCGTGGTACCACCGGTTGACCCCGTGGCCACGGCCCAGGACCCTCATGCTACTATATCTACCAGGTTCACGAATGGGGGGGCTGATTCGGCTGCCCCTCCCCCAGAGCAGACCACGCAGCAAGACCGGCTGGAGTCTGAGATGGCCACTTCAGTGCAGTAGCAGACGCCGGTCCATCCTCTAGACACTTCCAGCCGACCAGCGGCCAGCAACCAACCTTCGCAGGAGAGGGTGTCGGAGCAGGGCACACCCAGCACGACCAATGCAGAACAATGGAGTCCAGCACAGCTGTACCTGCTCATTCAGCGGGCGGCCCTCAAGGCCGAGAATATTCACACAGAGCTACAACAGCGGTGCACCGAGCAGCGGAATCAGATCACGGCGCTTACTGAACAGCGCAATCAGCTGCTGTGGGAGAAGACCAACCTCCAGGAGCAGGCCAACATTGCTATTCAGGCGCTCTCCAGCGTATGGCCCGCAGCAAGGGCTCACTATGCCCCACTTCCTGCCAGTATAGAGGAGGACAGTATAGCACTACAGGCTCACCACCTCAAGGAAGTTTTCACTATTGTTTGCAGGGAGAACCAGGAACTCCAAGCGGCGTTAGCCGCACGGCCTACCCTTCCAGATCCACCGAGTGTCCATTCAGAATAGGTAACTGCCAAGCAGACGCAGGCAGTTAGTATGCACGCAACTCTCCATTCCACTGCAGCTTCGGCTTCCGCCCTTCTACGCAGTTTGCAGGAGTGCTCACTCGCGTTAACTGTCAAGACGCAGCCTATCGCTGCCCAGCTGCAACAAATCTCCCGCGAAATTCAGGCGACCACGGACCCAGCAAGGTTAGATCAGCTCTACGCCCAGTCGGACGAGCTGGAACTTCACATGCAACAGACTGAGGCCGACTCGGCAGCGGCCAAACACATCATCCGGGAGATTCGTCCGCCCCTTCGCGCCAATACTAACTCCATGCAACAACTGGATGCCAAGGCCGAAGCCCAGCTTGCCACGCTGTTCGGGGCTGACACGACGATGATAGACAAAGCCGTCGCCACCCGGATCTCTCAAGAAGCCGACTTGCTTATGCAGGAATGGCAGCAAGCGGTGGCGGCCTTCACAGAGCTTAGAGATACAGCGCTCCGCCGGGTCCCAGAGTTGGGGCCCTTTTTTTCACAACCAGATGGCGGAGCACAGTAGGAAAGGGCGCAGAGTGAAGGCACAGCAGAGCAGAGCACGGGTGCCAGCGGGGCAATGGAAGTAGAAACTGTTATTTGTGATTGACTCGCGGACGAGTCAAGGAATTGTGGTCGGGGCCTGTTGGGGCCCTTGTTTTTGTTTAGTTTTGAAATCTTGGCCAAGACATTTTGAGTTTTGACCCTTTTTGAGTTGCGGAATAAATACACATGGCAACCGCGACCGCGCCGCAACTACCAGGAGTTGCGGAGCTACCAAGGCGGCGTGAAAGCACTCGATAGCTGGAGATAGAATAGAGACAAGTGCAGATGAAGGAAACACAGCAAAAAACAGAAAGTGGAACACGCAGACATCAGAAGAGAGGCTGAGAGAAGCCGAAGTGAAGATACAAAGGAACTGATAGTCACAAGAGCGAGTGAATAAATAACAGTCACCCGGCCGAAAAGAAGGGAGTCGAATAGATGCTGCAGAGGTTGCGAGGCTCGAGACAGAGAAAGATGCGCAGGGCGTCTGCGGAGGATTCATGCATGTTCTTCATAGGGTTTCTTATCTTCTATTCTACCTTTCTGTTCTAAAACCCATCTGTATCAGATTTGTAGCTATCTGTGGGAATGCCATGTAATCATGTGTTCTGCCAGGAGATTAATACAATGAGAGATTGATGTCTAAATAAGATGTCCATGTGCTTATAATGTGTTCCTTCCGGTTTAAAATTTTATTTATGAATGTCTGAATGCTTATTAAGTGATCTTGCGCATATAACTTTGTATATGAATGGATGCACCGTCTTTCTTTAGTTGCGGGTTTGTTCCTTGCCATTGATCTCATCCCCTTTTGCATGTGGTTGCGGCACACCTCGGGTGAGACGCACTGCTCTCCAGAGCAGGGTGAAAATGCCGGCGTGTTCCTAGACTACACCGGACCCCTTTGTTGGCCACAACTCTTGAACCTGGGTCTTGTCCGCGAGACCTGACTTCTCGCCAACATAAAGTCTTTTAGGTCCATTCCATGATCAAAGATCCATAGTTTCCATTTGTGAGTCATTTCCTAAAGATTCGTGTCAAAAATTGTCAAATTATCCAAGAAACCTTACTTTCGTAGTGCAGCTAGTTCAAAAAAGTTGTTTTGCGCTACGAAACTGGTGAAAGTCATGAAGAAAAAACTTTGTTTTCTAGTTTTAGTAGTCAACTTCCAAGAGGGTTTTTGGGCAACTGAAAACGAATTTTTCAAAACTGAAAGAGGTTTTTCTTCTTAACATAAATAAATACCAAAAACCTCTCTCACTTGTCTCAAATTCATTATGAAGTTGGAGAAATTTATAACTTAACTTGCGCTACGAAACTGCTATTACAAAATGTCTTGTACATGATTGTTTAGCAGTCAACTTCAAGATCATTTTCTGGCCACATGAAAAATTATTTTGGAATTATGAAAGAGGTTTGTCTTCATCAAATCCCTAGATAAAATAACCTCTATCACTTTTCTCTAAGTGTAATAATTTTGGAGAGACAAGGCTTGCTTTGAAGCCCTATTTTCAGAAAACAGAGTTTTCCTGTTTTACACATGTTTTTCAAAGATAGTTTCTGGACAGCAGGAGAGGTATTTCAAAAAAAAAAGAGAGGTTTGTACTCAAGCTAGAATGGCCTACAAAAACCTCCTTTATTTTCTCAAAATACAACATGGATGAAGAGATATAGGCTCTGTCCCAAGACCTAAGTTTCAAAAACAAAACAGGAATAATTTGCAAATGGAAAGCTTTTTCGCCCTTTCCTTATTAATTTTTTAAGGGAAATTTTGTGTGTTTTGACCTGAAAATTATAGGAAAGCAATGTCAAGTGAAGATGAAAACCATCCTGAAGGAAATAATCCAAAACATTGAAGGAAAATGAGTTAAAACGTTGCGCTACGAAAAGCGCTACAAAATTGTGTTGCTTTCGTAGCGCAGGTCGGTTTTCAATCTTTTGCATAATTGAAAGTTAAATCTTGTATAACTGGCACAAGGAGATGATTTAATACATATGGTTCAGTATTTTATGGTAAATGGCATCTAAAAATGGTTCATAAATTTTCATGATGTACTAAGGAGTTAACGGAATCAAAGGCCTAAAATCAGGGAGACAATTTCCTAGGTTTTAAGAGAACATCATCATCAGCTTCATGGTCACAAAAAGTTGAAGGTCATCATCAAAATTCGACCTCATGGAAATGAAAGAGACATGTGATGTAATTAATGTTTAAATAAGGTTGTTAGGAGTTAAGTCAAAGGGTTTTAGTCCTATTTGAAATAGGACTGCTCATTAGGTTTGCAGCTGTCATTTGTAATAAAGACCATGTTTATGGTTGGAAAAGGTGTCAAATGATAGGATTTCGAGGTTTCTAGTGGAGGATAAACTTATCCTATATTTTAAATCATATATAAAAGTGAATAGGTCGAAATGCTAAGGGTTGGAAATTTTTATTAACAAAGACCGTGTTTTGTATGTAATGGTTTTTTCAGCTTAATACAGAGTTCTGTTTAGACAACTCAAGATTCATGAGGAGTTCTTGTCTATTATTGTTCTAATGGAATTCTTCAATATTTCTATCTGCAGTGGTGTTTTTTTATGATACTTATAATTAATTCATAATTCTCTAACTTCCTTCATATACAAACTGACAGTGTTTCACTATACTATATGTTTTATTCCCTGATTTGAACTCCAAATGCCTTGACTTCGATGCTAGATAGACTATGATGTTTTTGTTGAAGTTACCTGGACTCCATAGCCCAATGAATGTTTGCTAATGTGATTTAAAACCAGTTATATCTTTGATCTGTTTTACCTTAGAGTTAGCCATCTAGTTACTTATCAAAAATCATAAGCTTTTGAGAGAGCCCTCTCAGGTTGAGGAGGCTAAGCCTCAACCAAAATATTGGTTTGAAACAGTTACACAATGTTTACATGATTAGCAGCCCATCAGACCTGATTTTTTGATAACATTTTGGTGTGTCTGCCGGGAGCCTGAAGATTACTCATTCTTGAAATTTTGAAGCTGAACTTTTGAAAGTAGCAGGAGCTCAAGAAGCTTTTCGAGGCTGCATCTACCTTGGCCACTCCACACAGCAAATAATAAAATTGGAAGGTGAATCCATTGCTTAAAGATCAGTAGCTTGATGAAGTTTCAAGATGAGTTCCATTGCAAGAATAAATGCCAAGTATGCCACTATGAATCAGTCTCATATCCCTGGTTTTCCAAATCCTATGCCAAAGGTTGAATGGTTAGATGATCTTCCAATATTTAAAGATGAGAAGAAAGACAATGTTGCTTTTCATTTGGCTAGGTTCCATATGCATGTACACAGTCTTAAGGTTCAGTTCCCTAAAGATTGTCTCATGAAGATGTTTATGGCTACCTTAGAACGAAAAGCATGGTCTTGGTATGAAAGCTTGCCAAATGGTTCATTATATTCTCTTGCTGATTTCCATGTTGCATTTTATGAGATGTATAAAGAGTTTCATCCCTCGTTATTGCTGGTTAAAGACTGTTGTAAACACTCTATGAGTTTTATTAAATATTTGGAGAATTTTTATGAAGATGATGAGTTCATGGATGAGGAAATTTTAGAGGCCCTTCATGACAATACCTTTCATCAACAAGAAGAACACCAAGAAGAAAGGATAAAATCTCCCTTGGATGAAAATGAAACCCAATAGGAGTTTACTTATGAAAATAATGTTACATCCTCTGAGTTTGATGTAAAGTTGCAATAGACTTGTCAGTCTTTTGATCATTAGGAGTATGATAATCATTGCAAACAACAAGAGGAAATTCTGGGAGATAGTTTCTATAACCCTCAGGGTGAGGAAAGGGTTGATTTTTAATGTCATTCCTTGCAACAGCTTACATCAAAAAATGATCATATTAATGAGGAAGAATATATTGTTTGTGGGAATCATTTTGAATGACGGTTGTATAGCATACAAAATAAACCTTGTGTGGCTAAGAATCATTTGTCTAAAGTTATAGAATGTTATGAGGATCATCAAACTGATCATGTCTTCTTTGACCCTATAGCTGAATACATGGAAGAGCTTTGCACTCCAATGTTTCAGTTTAATATTCATTATGAAGATCGGATACATTCTAAGCTACCTTGGTCATCACAGTATCATGGTTACTTTGGGTTCGAGTGCAGTCAAGAGCTTCAAATATCATATAAGAAAAATGATTGGCTTCATTGGAAATTTCATGTTGTTTGAGTTAAAATGGAGATTGCAGCTGCTAGGGTAGGTAGAAGTGTGTGAATAAGCTCAAAGTTGACTGAGCATTTTTTTTAGTTGGTATAGTTTGGGTGCTTCTTGCAGTGATCATCAAGCTTGAGCCCGAGGTGAAGGCCATTAGAGCTTGAGGAGGAAGCTTGGAAATTCAAAAGTTTTTCTATTTTTTGTCAAGAAAATGGATTGCAGCACTGGAACTACTGGTTCTTAGTGTACCACAGGGGCACACTATCCCAAGTGGAGCCACTTATCACCCATAAATTCTCAAAACATCATTGTGTCAACTCTGTTTTTGTTCATGATTTCAAGTAGGTCTAAAAGTCATTTTAAGTCTTGGTAAAGGGTAGGTCATAGTTTTATAAGTTTTAAAGGTCATATTTCAAATTCAAATAAAGTCTTTTAGGTCCATTCCATGATCAAAGATCCATAATTTCCATTTGTGAGTCATTTCCTAAAGCTTCATGTAAAAACTTGTCAAATTAGCCAAGAAACCTTACTTTCGTAGCGCATCTAGTTCAAAAAAGCTGATTTGCGCTACGTGTTAGCCTCCTATATCAATAGGTTTCATCTTTCATGATTGTCTTGATGGAAGTGTGGAATATGTTCAAACCTTCTTACTTGAGCAAAGGTGTTCCATAGAGGTGCTGCGTATTTCATCGCTGCCCTAGGAATCGCGGTTAGATCCGTTGCACGGCCCTCACTAATATTCTAAATCGATGCCAATTCCATTAGTTTCGATCCGCAATTGAATGCCAATACTTCTGGAATAATGATTATAATTATCAAATAGTATCCCTTGGGAGAGATGACATATGCTCGTTTTCAACGGTTGTTCTCCTTGAACTATTTAATATGCATTGCATTGTTTTCGAATTGTTTTACAAGAATCTATGTATTTTATGAGGAAGCTGGAAATTTTTTTTATGGTAATTATCCTAGATTATAGTTTTTTCATAAAATTACAATTTTAATTTTAGTTTAAGGCATTGATTTATTAATAGATGTATAGGTTTTTTTTTAAGCCATTGTTATAAATTATTTTGTTTATCACATCATTGTAATTTTGATTTTAGCTTAATGCTATGATTTATTTTATTTCTTCAAAATTATATTTGGGGAATATTTTAATTGTTTGTATTTTCAATTGTCTACATTGTTTTTATAATTTGTATGTATATTATTTTAGAATCTTTATTATATGTATAAAATATATTATTTATTATTTCAGTGATTTTCATTTTATGTTTTTATTATTTATCTATAATGAACACATGATAGTATACGTTTAAACATATTTCATATCTTTTTATCTTAGTATTTAGTTGTGTCTATATATTTGTATTTTTAAAATTTTATTTATATGTTTTAGTGCGTTATTTTTAGTGTTATTATTATTTTTTCATTATTTTTAAATATATAAATAGTAAGTGCAAGCAAGAGAGAGGGATGGTGTGACAAGGAGACAAGAGTGAGAGGATAGGGTAGAAACAGAGAGGGTGAAAGAGAGATAGAGAGAGTGGGAGAGACTGAGAGAATAGGGTAGAAAGAGAGAGGGTGAGCGAGAGAAAGAGAGACAGAGTGGGAGGAAGGGAGGAGAGAGAAGGGGAGGGGGAGAGAGAGAGAGAGAGAGAGAGGGAGGAGAGCGGGAGATAGAGAGAGCGCGCGCGAGAGAGAGAGAGAGAGCGCACGTGAGAGAGAGAGAGAGAGAGAGAGAGAGAGAGAGAGCGAGTCTTTGAGAGAGAGTGAAGGAGAGGAAGAAGAAGAAGAGAGAGAGAGAGAGAGAGAGAGAGAGAGAGAGGGGGAGGGACAAAGGAAGGAAGGGAGGGAGAGTAAGGTGGAGAGAGAGGGAGAGAGAGGGATAGGGAGAGGGATAGGGGGAGAGCGAGTGAATGAGAGAGAGAAAGTGAGAGGGATAGGAACAGGGAGACAGGGAGAGAGAGCATGAGAAAGAGTGATAGGTAGAGAGAGAGAGTTAGATGGAGAGAGAGATGGAGAAGTAGAGGGAACGAGAGAGGGAGTGAGGTAGATAGAGGGGAAGAGGGGGAGGTGGAGAGACCGAGTGAGGGAGAGAGTGAGAGAGAGAGAAATACATAGAAGGAGAGAGAAAGAGAGTGGGAGGGAGATAGTGTGGGAGTGGGAGAGAGGGAGAGAGAGAGAGAGAGAGAGAGAGAGAGAGAGAGAGAGAGAAAGGGTGGGGAGATACAAGAAGAAAGGGAGACAATCAGGGACATAAGTAGGAGAGAGTGAAGTAGAGAGGGAGGGGGGGAGAGAGAGAGTGAAGTAGAGAGGGAGGGAGAGCATGAGAAAGAGTCGGAGAGAGAATTAGAGCAAGGGACATGGAGCGTTAGAGGGGCAGGGGGAGAGAGGGAGAGGGAGAGGGACTCAGGGTGAGAGGGAGGGAGGGAGGGAGAGAGAGAGGGGGGGGGAGAGAAAGAGGGAAACACGGATAGATAGAGAAAGTGCGAGGGGGAGGGAGGGCGAGAGTGGAAGAGAGAGAGTGGGCGAGTTTGAGGGAGAGAGAGAATGGGGGAGGGGAGGTAGAGGGAGATGGTAAGAAAGAGAGAGATCAGGAGTGGGGTATATGGAGGAGAGAGAGAGAGAGAGTGACCGAGAGAGAGTGAAGGAGAGGGAGAAGAAGAGGGAGTGAGGGTGAGAGAGAGAGAGAGTGGGAGAGTGGGAGGGAGAGATAGACATGAAGGAGAGAGAGAGAGAGAGGAAGGAAAGAAGAGAGGGAGGGTGAGGGGGAGAGAGAGATTGAGAGGGAGAGGGAGAGGGAGAGGGATAGTGGTAGAGTGAGCGAATGAGAGAGAGAAAGTGAGAGGGGTAGGAAGAGGGATACAGGGAGAGAGAGCATGAGAATGAGTGAGAGAGAGAGTGAGAGGGGGAGAGAGAGAGAGTTAGAGGGAGAGAGATAGATGGAGAACTAGAGGGAACGAGAGAGGGAGTGAGGTAGATAGAGGGGAAGAGGGGGAGGTGGAGAGACAGAGTAGGGAGAGAGCACGAGAGAGAGAGAGAGATACAGAGAAGGAGAGAGAAAGAGAGTGGGAGGGAGATAGTGTGGGAGTGGGAGGAAGGGAGAGAGAGAGAGAACAGAGAAAGGGTGGGGAGAGAGAAGAAGAGAGGGAGACAATGAGAGACATAAGTAGGACAGAGTGAAGGAGAGAGAGAGAGAGAGAGGGCGGGGGGGGGGGGAGTGGGAGGGGAAGAGAGGGAGAGTGAGGAGAGGGAGAAAGACAGATAGAGTGAGTGCGAGTCAGAAGTAGGGAGAGGGTGTGGGAGAGAGGGAGTGACATAGGATAGAGAGAGGGAGAGATAGGTTGAGAGAGAGATAAAGAGAGAGAGAGCGGGTGAGTGAGAGGGAGAGGTAGAGAGAAAGAGGGGGAGAGAGTGGGAGAGAGGGAGTCAGAGAGAGGGAACGAAGGATAGGGAGAGGGATGAAGAGAGTGGGAGGTAGGGAGAGAGAGAGAGAGAGAGAGAGAGTGGGGGAGAGAGAGAGGGTGGGAGAAAGAGAGAGAGAATGGATCAAGCAAGCTTAACTCTAGAGTTTACCCCAGCAATCAAACCCACTTTCTTTTTTGTAAGCTCGAGATTTCTTCTTTTTCTATTAATATAAATAAAAAATTACAACCAGATCAAAAAGAGAGTTTCGTGGCCACAACTTTCCCTGTGGGAAAGCACGTTGCCCACCTAATAGTTTTGCAGACCATCTAAGTACAATACAACTTAATTCTTTGTAGCCACAAAAAATAAAACTAAATATTTATATATATCCTATCTTCTACATTCCTATTTTCACAAGAAACAATAAATAATATCCGCAAATTCATAATAATAAATAAAATTTGAAAATAAAGCTATTGTCATGACTAGTCAACCTCTTTAACAAAGAAAAATTCCACTTGTGCGAGGTCCATATCAGTGTTTTATGGGAGTTCTATTGGGGCCAGTACACAAGGCAAATGATCTTCAACGAGGCTAACCCACCCTTCTTATTCGTGCAAAAAAACTATATCTTATTGAATTATTTTTGATAATTATGGAATTCCTCAGCAACGGTGGCCATACTCACAACAACATGTTCCATGGACTTCTACAGAATTCATTTCATCGACCAATAAAGGTAGAGAGTGTGTTTAAATTGTGTAAGTTTTCCATGAGTTTGTCCAGGGTCAGGCACCAACACACGCCTATCTTCGACCTCTATATACATTCTCTCTGCGTGACAATTTAAATTTTCCTCCCACTCCTCAATCAACTGTCAGGTCCCCTCCTTATTATTCTCTCAATAGGCTTCCACAACCTCTTAAATTTTTTTCCTAGAGGATTTATGTCCTCTTGGATTCCCGACTGAAGTGTTGCACTAAACCTTAGTCCGACGAACTTGAAACAGAGGTCACTAGACCATAAGAATTCAACATAAATTTTGAAAACATAATAGTAACCTTGGTGAACCTCACTAGTACATAATATGCAATTTGTAAAATTTTTGACAATTTATTTTTAAAATTATTCAAATTATAATAATTTTATAGAATCTCTACATAATTTTTTTGGGATTTTCACGTTAAAAAAAAAAAAATTATAGTATAAAATTTGAGCCAATAATTTTTAGAAAAAATGGAAATTAAGGATTTTTTTTGGAAAAAGCATGGAAAATTAGTCCACTTGCGAATATTAGCCCCTAAAATTTTCCCTCAAGACAACTCTATATAGCCCTTAGTAGAATGGTGTTTCAAAACATATGAATAGGATGTTGAGGGAGAGAGCAACGACTATGCTCATTAGAGCTAGTTAAGATAAAAATTAATGGGTGGAAGAAGTTACTATTGCATGTTAGTTGATTAATAGGTCTCCCACATTAGTTCATATGGATAAACCTCCTACTTAGCTTTAGATGGGAACATTTACCCCACCTCAACATCTTCATACTTTAGGTTGTGAATCATATGCTCATGTGCCAATAAAGAGATGGGAAAATATCGATGACAAGGAAATGATATGTAACTTCATGATTCATGGCATTTGTGTGAAGAGGTAGAATTTTTTGGATTGTGTGACTAGATATTTTTGTATAAGAAGATTTTTATTCTCCATTAAGTTAAACCTTCTTCCATAGTGGTTCATCAAAAAGAGAATGAGAAGAAGTCAATGGTTTATCTACCACATAAGATAGAAAAAATATAAGCCAAAAAGATGAATAAGAAGTTCATGATGGTCTTAACGAGGACTAGGGTTCAAAGAGTTCAAAGGAGGAGGAAGAAAGTCCACCTAAAAATTGGAGGAGATCAAATTGAAAAATAGCGTAGCTAAATAGGTATGATTACAATTTATTTGATTTCATATGTGCATTTTCTTTATTTTCTAATACTAATAAGCTTAGAACTATGAAAGAGTCAATGATGATTAATGATAACGGGTTTTTGAGATTATCCATGAATACACTTAGAAATAATGATACATATGACTTGATACCAATGCCTAATGGATGGAAACCCATTAGATATAAATGTTTCCTAAAAAAAGAATCATTTATATAGTGATGTTATTCTTAGGTCGAGAGGATAATATGGTACCAAAAGTTTGATTCCTTTGAAATGGGATTGGGAATTGTGAGATACAAATCAGATAATTATGTGTATTACAAACATGATGGTGGTCATTTCTTTGTTATCACTTTATACGTAAAAGATATGTTATTCTTTAGTAATAGTAAGAATGTTCTTTATGATTTGATGTCTTAGCTTGTACCACAATTTGTTATGCATGACTTTGGGGATACAAAATATATCTTAAGAATTGAGATGAAGAGACAAAGAAAATATAATGCCTTCATTGAGCGAAAATTTTAATAAGTATGTAAAATATGTGCTACAACATTTTTACATGGAAGGTTGCAAACCGTTTATTTCTATTATTTATGTAGGAACTAAACTTTCAATTAAGAAATGTCCTTCCAAACCTATAGGTTCAATGGATATGCATTATATATGTTATGCTATTGGAGTTGGTAGTTTGGTCTACACATTGGATTGTACTAGACTAGAGATTGTCCATGTAGTGGAAGTTTTAACTCTATTCATGGCTATTATTGGACATTAACATTAGGCCACAAAGAAGAGGGTCTTAAAGTATTTGCAAGGTACTTTTATATATTCTTGTTGCTATCATAGTTATGCTTCAAGGAAACCACACTTGGCATACGTAAATGATTTTGTGGATTGTTATTGGGTAGGGGATGAAATTCGGATATCTACAAGCATTTGCGAGATTCCATTATTTTGATGCAACAATAAGTTGGATAAACAAGAAAGAAGCAGTGGTTTCATTGGCACTATATGGGTAAAGTATATGATAACTACTCATGGATGTAGGGACAGAATTTATCTTATGAGATCATGTTCAAAATTAGTGATAACTTAGAGAACTATTATAGTTCAATCATAATAAAAATGTCATTTGTTTAACAAAGAACCTGACCTTTCATTCAAATATAAAGCATGTATGCGTATATATAGACACTAGAGACATGTGAAAATTTACATAATGTTGTATATGAATTGATAAAACCATCACAAGTTCGAGTGGTGTTGTGAGTGTATGGGCCTTATACTCCTTATAATTCAGCTCACAATTTTCCTTATATTATTGCAAGGTATAAGTGGAAGAGTGTTGGGATAGTTGTTTTATACACATTGCAATCCTTTAGTGGCATAGGTAGGCATTGATAGTTGATAGGCAAAAAATCTTAAGTTACCAAAAAGAAATATAATGTAGTGGTAGGGAATAAATGCATGTCAAAAAAGGCAATGAATACTAAGAATAAAAAATGACCAATTATTTGCTGGTGGTTTGTTGCATGTACATTGGAATACCTTACAAGGTTTTTGTTATGCCTATTTATTGAGTGCTAGGATTGGTGGAAAACAATGTGCATGAGTTTTAATTTACTGTTATGCTTTCAAATATTTCTGTAATGTTTATTTAACTTTTGAACACTCTCATTGAGATCAAATATTTGTAATGTATTGTAACAATTTATTTGTTAAATGATACATTGAGCATGCGTTAGAGTGTGGGGTTTTTTAACCAAAATATGTTTTTCCAAGAAATTTTTATGTAATGGTTTTCTATTGCATTGATATGCCTTTTCTTATCATAGATTTGTTTAAAGTTTCTTTACATATTCTTTTCTCATTGGATAGTGGAGAAAATATATTCATAAAATCTACTTCCTTTCATAGATGATTAAGGATGACTTAAATTTAGAATATAATTGGGTGCAAAAAATAATTGAGGACATCAATATACAAATACAAAGTATAAAGAGGATATATATATATCACCCAAATAATTGTTAATGGTTTATGCGATTGTGATAACCATTATACCTCAGATACCCTATTAAATGAATATTTTCCAAAGGAAAAACTGTCATATAGAGAGATATCAAAAAAATAAATATTCATATCATGTTGTTAACCCTTAATTTGATCATGGGCATGTACAAATGGCCAATGAAACTATATATATATATATATATATATATATAGATATATAGATATATAGATATATATATATATATATATATATGACTACCATCATTGAGACAATTGAAAAAAAAAATATTTCATTCACAATTCAAATTAACAATTTCAATAAAATAATAATGATCTATAAAAATTTTAGAAATCTTAACAAAACATGTGCATAGATTGTTGAAGTGATCATACATACGAGTATAAAAATTTCAAAACTAAATTAAAAAAATTAAATAGCATGTATAAATATTCATCACAAGGAAGAAATAAAAACATTAATAAAGTAGTCTTTAATAATACAGAAGAAATTTCTCACTTGTTAAACAAAAATAAAAAAATATTTATACAATGAAAAATATATGCAATATAAAATTTAAACAAAATAAATTTTAGTTAATTTAAGGGACAATTGAAATTTAACTTAGTAGAAATCCAAAGTTATTTAACAATGAAATCACATTTTTAGATTGAATGGTGACAAAATAAAATTCATATATCTTGTTGTTCCAACAAAGATTAACACTTTATTTATATATTTAAATATTCATAAATGAAGATAACTCAAATTTTAAAACACAAATTTCAAACTAAATTTTTTATCATCTAAGAATTTGAAAACAAAACCATTTTTATAACCTAATCCAATTTTCTATGAGATAATACTATTCATAGCTTCCAAAAGGTTCATAGATAAAAGTTCATCTTAAATGCAAGGATGTATGAATTTTGCTATATATAGTTTTATGAACTAAGATTTTAATCCATTTTAACTATTGTAAATACATTGTTGGTTAAAAAGCACAGCTTAATTATTCAACATTCTAAATAATAACTTTAGAGCTAGTAAGTGGTACTTTATTTATTTATTAATTTTAATGATAATGTGAATTTTCTTAATTTAGAATTGTTTTAAATATATGAATAAATTCAATAAACTATGAAAAAAACATAAAAATATTAAAACATTTGAGTTATATAACTCCTACTATTGAAATTTATCATTTTGAAATATCTTTATTAAATTTCAACAGAATCAACCTATGCTTTGAGTCACGGTATCTCGGCTACCACATATATATGTAAAGAAAATGTGCACACAGGCTTACTTTGTCCAATGCATAACCTATTCAAGATCTGAATTAAGACTTAACTTCAATGAACACCTCAAAGGGTTTTTATTTTAATTTTCAAATCACATAGTTTTTTCAAGAGTCCAGTATTTCTCTTTAACTTTTAATGCATATGAATCATGACAACATACTTGGTAATTATATAAATTAATTCCTTGTATCAACTCTATAGTAAAATTAATGTCCCTTTTGGGTGGAAAACCTGGTATTTCCTCCGGAAATACATCCACAAAATCATTCCCTATCAGAATGTTTTCCATCATTGGAGTATTTTCTTTGGAATTGATAAAACCCACCTGGCTAGCATATAACTGGCATCCTTTCCTAATGAACTTAATCATTTGAGATGTTGTAATAGGATACAGCTGTAGGGGTTTCTTTATACCTTGAATCTCCTTCTGATTTCCATCATGCATTCTGTAATGTATAGCATTTTCTTTACAATCTACTAACATCCAGTGCTTATCCAACCAATCCATACCAAGTAGCACATTGTAGGATCCCAAAGCTAATATATTTAGGTCTAAAATTAGTTGTTGTTCACTAATTTTCAGTGTACAGTTCAGAATTTTTGCACAAACTTTCCTCTTTGCTCCCGTGGCTAACTGTACCAGCCAAAGATTTATGAATTTATAACTTTACAATTTACAAATCTCTACTAATTTTGGGATTACGTAGCTTAAATTTTCACCTGGGTCTACCAAAATAGAAACAAGTTGAGAGAGTAGCTTACCTTCCAACTCTATCATTGTCGGTTGGTAATCCTCATGTCGATCTTCTAAGGCTACGTTAATTCTAGGTATATTTCTTGCCACATATCCTACTGTTGAGGCTTCTTAGTATCCTTTCTTGTTCTTGGATCAAACGCTCATTATCAATTCGAACCCCAACCATTTCTTCCTGTAGTTTCTGTACTGTGTTTAACATAATGCTAGTTTGGTGTTGTTGTTCCTCTAGCAGTCTACTTGTTTGCTGGTGTTGATCAACACTCAGTTGAATCCACATTTCAGGGTTCATTTCTAGTCAAGGTTGGGGTTCTTCGATGTTCTGGGGTGCCTATTGTGCTGCCCCCCTTCCCCTAATGTCTCCTATTATGCTTCTTTTCTCTGTGCATCAATATACACACAGATTAAATCGTTAGATGACCGATAGGATCCTAGTGTTCGAACCTAGTTCTGATACCACTTGTAACATTCAACTACAAGTATCACTTTTAACCTTTGTCTATTTTTTTTTTACTAAAAAAATCCTAACACAACTCAACATCGTAATTTCCAAACTAATATTTTAAAACATTACACAAGTATCCATATTTTTTTACACAAAGATTGATTATATTACATTATCATTATTTTGATAGCAAATTTATGATATAAGATCTGGTTCAGGTTTAATTACGCTTCCCAAAATTTGAGTTGTATGACTGAAAACGTATCTGCACGATGGTTAAATGATTGTACTACTCTATATAATTAAAAATATTTGAACATTAATCAATGCCAGATCTTGAGCATATCAGTCAAAAAATTTTGTTTCACAACGAAGTCTCATATACAAGATTTTTGGAATTATTTGTTTTTCTACCGGTGGATAATTAATGTGGTAAGTTTGCATATGGGTTGGAATTTATTATCTTTGTCCTATAGACCTTACAGAATCCCAGTTCTAGCTTTCCTCATCGTCGATTTGCTCATAATAAGATCTATAGTTGTGTTTAGTTCTAAGGTTCTGGGGTTAGTTTTGGGTAATGACTACCACCAAACCTAACAGTTCTAATATTTTCTAGGGTTGCCGCCACAAGCTCTGTAATCATGAATCCATGGCTGCCATACTATACATTTCTCATCAAATTCCTTCCTTCTCTGCTCCGGAACCCTTCAACAATGGTAAGACTCTCTCCATTTTTCTAACACCTTTCACTTTGGCTAGATTTCTTCCATATAACCTCTATTCTTGAGGGTTTCTCTTAGAAGGCTTCTATTGTTTTCAAGTTAATATTTTATTGTTAAATTGGCAGCCATTTCTCATTCTCAACTTGGCTCTTGTTTTCTGGGTCGAAGTTAGAAATTCTTTCTGCTCTCAGGAGAAAATGCTATTGTCTTCCACTGCCTCCTCGGAGAATTTACTCAGGTATTGTATGCGTTGATTTGAATACTAGTGATTTTAAGTTACTCTTCCCTTCTGTGCATGTTCATGCATCAATGATTTAATTTTCAAGCTTTCTTCACTGCAGTTTATCCCCGTCACCATTTCCACAGAGTATTAAGTTTACATGTATGACCTTTAGTATTATCGTTCTCCTGCAACAAGATTGGTCCTTTTTTTTTCTTAAATTTCTTTTTGTCTTCATGTGGTTTTCTTCACTAGTTCTCTTTCATTTTCAGTTATGAACCATTGCCTAACTCTATGGTTGGAGGCTCAGCCACCTTCCTTGTATTTGAGTCTCTACTAACTCATTTAAATTTAAATTTACATTTTGAAATATCTTTATTAAATTTACATTTTGAAATATCTTTATTAAATTTACATTTTGAAATATCTTTATTAAATTTCAACAAAATCAACCTATGTTTTGACTGACAATATCTCCGCTACCACATATATATGTAAACAAAATGCTCACACATACTTATTTTGTCCAACGCATATCCTATTAAAGATCTGAATTAACAGTTAACTTCAATCACCAACTCAAAGGTTGTGAACCAACACCTCAAAGGATTTTTATTTTAATTTAGTAGATCACAGGAGACCATTGGATTTCACAAACATATTTTTCACAGTGACTCCATAAAATGGAAAACGAGAAATCCAAAAAGCCTTTTATTATGTTGGAGATATTTGGTAAATCAGAAATAACATGGTTATGGATTGTCCTTGATCTATTATCATTAATCTAATGTGTTTCTACAATAACGAAAAGTGACTACCCAGAACTGTAAAAATATATGTTATTTCCTAAATGGATAATGAATGAAGTAATAAAAATGCGCTAACGTCCAGAAGAGAATAACCTCCACATAACTCACACTTATAAGGTATACTTATAATATCAAATAAATAAAAAATAAGTTACAAATCATATATATATATATATATATATGAATTAAATAATAGCTTCGTACAATAGATCTTTGTAAAGTAAAATCAACAAGCCAAGAAAGGGATGAAGGGGACAAAGAAAGTGGAAAATAGAGAGGGGAAGAATGGAAATGAAGCAGCACCCATTGCCGATCTCGGTGATGTTTCCTTCACCTCTGCGGCTTTTGTTTGCCCACCAATATCATCATAACGACTAAAAAATTTACAAATGTGTAGTTTCTTAAGAGTGCCATTGTAGTTCACACCAACAAGGTTTTTATCCCTGAACATTGATTTCATTTCAAAAATTAGGTGCGCAATTACAATTTGAAATATTGGGCTCGATATAGATTTTGAATTATTTTCGTAATTAATGAAGGGTGTAGGCACTGGGGAATGGGTTAGCATTGGATGGTGACGCCACAAAAAGGAGGAGAAGTTGTCGTAAAAGCGTTGGAGGGTGGTACTGACAGGAGGCAGAGCTTGACAGTGGGAAGAGACCATAGTTATTAAGCTCGAATTCGAATTTGGATTTGAATTCGATACGAGAAGATAAAAATTCGAATGAAAACAAATTAATTTGGGAAAAAAATAGAATTGAAATAATTTCTAATAACTCTAGATCGATTAACAACCTTACAAATACAATTCACTCCCAAAAAACTAAAAAAATCCAGTGTTACTCTTCATTCCAAGAATTCAAATCTGAGAAGCCTAACATGGATTTTTAACATAAAACTTATTTGTTCAAAATTATCATTTAATAAATAGATATATATTTATAAAATCACCATTCTAAACTTATTTATTTATTTATGTAGTCAAAATAAAATTATACTTATAAAATGAGTAATAATCTAGTTTCACCGATTATTTTTTTTCCTGTTTCCTTGACTTTCCAGCCCTCCAAAACAAGATTGAAATTGAAAAAAAAAACAATTTGCAATTTCACAATTTTTTCTAATTTCCTTTGTTTTCTTGCACAGTAATCCTAACCAAAACTATCTTTTCCTTCAATTCATTCCCAACTAGAAATTCAAGGGATCACCTAACTTAAGATCCAGATTCTTACATAACTTATTACACCAGAGAAAAAATATTGTTTCATTTAAGAAAAACCCCACTTTCATTGTAAAAAAGAAAATTTCTTATTGCAAAATTGTTTCTGCTTCTTTTTTAATCCTTAATTAAAACTTTATTTTAATTTTTTCTAATTAAAAATCACATTTTAAATGAATAATTTTTTTTATATGTTTTTTATCTACAAATAAAATATCCTATGCTTTTAGATAGATAATTGTAAATTGTAAATTTTCAATGACAATAATATATCTATAATAAATATGTATAAATATATAAAATTTCTATATAAAACATCGTATTATGTCTTAGATGTTAAATAATAAAATATTATTAATAAATTAAATTAACATATAAAATTTAATAAATTATTTACATGTTAGATTTTTTTTTTTTAAATAACAAATATGTAAAAAAATTTCATCCAAAAATAATTTTCTAATGGTGAATGATTAATTAATTATATTAAGTAAACAAAATTTCAAATATAACATTTCTTAATAAAATCCTAAAAACCTAAAACATTAAATAAAAATTTAAAAAAAAAATCCAAATTCCAACCCTCCCACCAAACATTGATAGTTTACCCATCGCACAACATTGATATTTTAACCACAAAGGCCACACTTATGAAAAAACAAAACTAAAGCATCCCACACGTGACTTACTAACATTAGCGCAACACTTATTGATTAACATTGAGGAGAGGGTAGTGGAGAGCAGCATAGACAAAGACAACGAACGTTGAGTGGAGCGCGTGCAACGGATATGGAGCGGAGTGGAGCGCGTGCTTTTCCGTTAGGGCTGCAATTTGTGCTTTTCCATTAAACATAAAATTCAAAAGGATGAAGAGATTAAAAAAAAAAAAAAAGCAACGTCTAACGAATAAAGCGAATAAAGCGAATAAAGCAGTACCTTTGGTTTCCTTATCTCAGCATGTGATAATTTTAGTTTTTTTTCGTTTCTTTTCTAATTTCAAGCTAATTTTTGTTAAATTTGATCTAGGTTTGTGATCGACAAAAAAAATTGAAATCAAAAATAATTTCCGTTGTGTTATATTTGTGATTCGAATTGTTCTTTTAATATATGTTTTGTGTTAATTTGTTTTTAATTTTTCTTTTTTTATTTTGGTTTGCTTTAATGTGATAGGAATATTATTATTAGAGTAAAGTTGATTTTCTCTTTAGTGTTGAATCAATATTATCACATGGCAAAGTTGAGTTTTATATTTTTTTATCCGTGATTTTTTAATTGATTTGAAAATGTGGTTAATATTTATGTACTATTTGTGATTTTGATTTTTTTTTACTCAGTTTAAATTTAAATTTAAATTTTAGAAATTCATTTATTGTTATGACTAAAATATTCTTTGCACATGCAAAACATATCAAATTCATGAAAATCTGTTGCTTTGACGATTTTCTATTTCGTATCATTTGATTACTAATAATTTTGAGTTAAAAAAATATAATACCAAAGAAAATCATTTGAAGTAGAATGTTGCTAAGAAAATCTACTTAATATATCCCTTATCTGTAACACCCATGAAAACTTACTCTAGGTATTTCTTTTTGTTTTCTGCCTGGATAAAAGTAAGACATGTGATGAAAATGTTGATATAACTATTATTTTCATAAATGAAAATAATAAATGATCTTTGACATGTTCTTCCTCTTAGAAATATGTTAACTATTAAAATGAGAGATTAATACTTAAATACCATTAAAATAATTGAAAAATTAGAAACAATAAGGAAGAAAATCCTCCTTTTTCATCATTATTACTCTTTATATTTTGTAGTGGAAAAAGAAGGACAAGTATAAATATGATAAAAAGACACACCACCAATAAATAAAGAATAATAGAGAGATATTTCATGTCGTGGATACTATAGCATGAAACTATTGTTGCTAAGTAAAAATATTTTGGAGAGATATTACACGTGGGAGAGAAATACTAGTTAAACCCAAGAAATGATCAAGACACTTCTAAGGGATCGAGAGAAGAAATCAAAATTATCTATGAGAGATAAAGACTAGTTCAACACAAGAAATTACCAAGACACTAATAATGTTTGGAGAGGAGAAATCATGGTTAATATTTTCGCAACTTTTCAGGAAAATTAACCATTTAGCTGAAGGATAACTGACAAATATTTAATTGGTCAAGAGTATCGTGGAAATTTTCATGTATTTATGAAGGGGTCCAGATAAGTAGATGTGTGAATGAATGATTTGATGTAGGTCAACACATTCCTTATAATATTTGGAGGTGAGAACAGAATGATGTGAGGAGTCATATGAATTAAGTAAAAAATATATATTAAATATGAGACCAAATCGGTTACCGAAAAAGAAAAAGTGAATTGAAGGATTGTACACATAAGATTTAGATATAGCAATAAATTTAATATTGAGGTTTTTCATATGTTATAGGTGTGAACTAGTAAAAATTAGTATTACAATTCGAAATTTTTAGGATCCAATAAGATCGATAATGATTATTTTAGCTATCTATGTGATCTAAAATTTATGTTTATCTAATATGCTTGAGTATTATTATTGTGAATGTCTATCATATTTGTCCATTATGTTGGTGTGATGTTAATTGTAGACATTTTCATATGTTTTTGGCTTAACAGGATTGGTTGATACTATTTTATTAAAGTATGCGATTGGAAATTTAGATTTATATAATGTAGTTAATGATGAATATCAAAAAAATTATCTGAATAAATTTGGAAAAAATTATTTTCATAATGATAGTGATTGGAAATTGTCCTATACATTAAAATAATATAATAATTTTTGCAACAATCTTTGTTGAAAATATGAGATGTGTTCATGTATGCCTCTACTTATCAAAAAATTTAAGGTAGAATTCCTTTATTTTCAAATTTATTGTAACTTTAATTTGTTATATCCAATAAATTTGAGATTCATTTATACTTTTCACTACTTTATGACCATCTTGATATAACTATTATTTTCATAAATGAAAACAATAAATTATTTTTGATATATTCTTCCTCTTAGAAATGTGTTTACTATTAAAATGAGAGATTAACACTTAAATTCCATGAAAATTCTTGAAAAATTAAAAACAATAAGGAAGAAAATCCTCATTTTTCATGATTATACTCTTTATATTTTGTAGAGGAAAAGGAAAGAAAAGTAGGAATATGAAAAAAAGACACGCCACCAATCAATGAATAAGACTAGAAAGAGATTTCATGTGGTCGATACTATAGCATGTAACTATTGGTGATAAGGAAAATTATTTTGGAGAGAAATTATGTGTGGGAGAGAAAGACTAGTTATACCAAGACACTACTAAGGGTTTGAGAGAAGAAGCTGAAATTATCAATGGGAGAGAAAGACTATTTGAACCCAAGAAAATACCAAGACACTACCAATGTTGGTAGAGGAGAAATCATGGTTAATATTTTATCAACTATTTAGGACAATTAACCATGGAGCTCAAGGATAAAAAAATATTTAGTTGGTCAGGAGGATCGTGGAAATTTTCACAAATTTATGGAAGGGTACACATAAGTATATGTGTGAATGAGTGATTCTATGTAAAGTGAATGGTAAAGGAAAAATATTATATGGAATTAAAAGTTGAGATTTTAATCTTTTGGGAAATAATTGATACTACTTTTGTAAATGAATATGCTACACGAGAATAGTAGTATGTTGGGTTAACTTTGTGGTTTTAGGTCAACACATTCCTTATAATCTCTAGAGGTGAGAAGAGAATGATGTGAGGATTCATATGAATTAAGTGAAAAAATGTATTAAATATGAGACCAAATTAGTTACTGAAAAAGAAAAAGAGTATTGGAGGATTGTACATATAAGATGTAGATATAACAATAAAGTTAATATTGGGGTTTTTCATAGGTTATAGGTGTGAACTAGTAAAAATTAGTATAAAAATTCCAAACCTTATGCATGAACAAGAGAGGATGACGACTAAGTAAAATAATGTGGTCCCTTGAACTAGAGGTTCATACGAGGTCTCTCGTATAAAACTTATGTCGACACTATGTTTACAAATATTAAAAAATAGATATGTAGTTATACTATCATATCGAAATATTAATCTTACAGAGGGAAAATATAAGAATAAATCTGCCAAAAATAAAAATTTAAAATAGAATTTCTTATACAATACAAGTGAAAAAACAAATTTGCATTCAAGTATTCAATAGAAAATTGCATACTAGAAAGGAAAGACCCTATTTTATTAAATAAATACCCTAACCATTAAGGGAGAAATTTTTAGTAATAACAATGTTCTCATAGTAAAATATCTGTAATAAAAAAATATAAGGCTTATGAACAAGAAATAATGAATGCAAATTTGAAGTGAGTAACACATAAAAATATATATAAGTGGATAGCATTCCTAACATGTAGTTGTAGATATTTCTTGTCACTACAAATTATGGAGAAATAAGTCCACATAGAAATATTGACGTAAATTACACAATTTTATATTCGAAAAGGATGAATCCTTCTATGGTAAGAATACCCCATTATGAATATTAGATATTTTAATTACAAATATAGAGCCTTGATAAAACATTACACTCAACTCAAACATAAATGATAGGTTGATTATGGATTTAAGTCAGGAACCAATAAACCTAATGCATAATGTAATGGTACCATGTTGAGTGAGAAGGTTGTAGTGGATTGAAAATATATTAAGAAATAAAAATGGCTAAAATGAGCACCCTCAAGTAAAGCCGTGTGAACCCATGAAAGTCCTTTAAATATCAAATTCATATTGGAAAACTTATTTAAAAGTGGAAAATTGCATAACAAGGGTCTCAAATATAATCCTTATCTATAGTCACCATATGGGTAACCAATATTCTCTACATTCAAAACATGATTCCCTCGTAAGGAATTCCTTGTAGAAGTGAAACTCTCGATGGTGGAATGTATTAAAAATAAATTTGTGCAACAAAAGTACAACCAATTCAATGGTCTCCAAAACTTTAATCTTAAATTCTTTGGAATTCAAGTAAAAGTAGACGGAATCAATTAATGTGTTATCTAAAATTGACATGTAGTCAAAATTTGTTTTCGTTTAACCCAAATAGAGTTGACGGAGTTGGGTAAAGTATCTCATAGGAACAAGCCAATGAGTACCATAACCATCCTTCTTGAAGACCTTGTAGCATTCATTCAAGCAAAGTGAATTATATTTATAGTGATATTCCACTCATAACTAAGTTTCAATATCCCTGGTTCTTGGTAGGATTCGAAGCTGGATTTTTGAGATTACTTTATCTCAATGAAAAATGTAATGAAACCCTAATTTTTTGACTAGGTAGGGTAGTTACCCTAATACATGCCAACTTAATTTTATCGTTGTTTTCCAAAATGGTCTATATCATTTAATGTAAAGAGTCCGATAAGATTCCTTGAGGTTGATGGGGACCGAGACCACCGAGCATATTAGAGCGTGAAGCCTTATTGATGAGGCAACCACAACAAATATTGTTGTTTCATTCCCACAAAATAATATAATGCATAAAGTATATTATGAAAGACATTTTAACACAACACATGAGTTTAGGCATTTCAGCATGATTCATTCAATAAAAATTAATAGGGTATATATATATAAGTCATGTTGACAGTCATAAGTCTACATTTTCATTTATTAAATTAAACGGTTATCAACATGAAGGATGAGGGTTCATCTCTTTTAAGAATACGAAAGTTACTACCTGTTGAGGATCAATGCATAAAAAAATGAATATTTCTTACATATATATAAGCACAATAGATATAATTAAAATAAATTAAAAAAATAATAAGATGTGTAAGTATACAAATAGATAACTTAGGGTAATATAGTCAAAAAGAAAAAATTTAATGGACAAATTGAGAGACAGGAACAATTCTCGAGAATTTCACCATGCTATATTTCATTTTATAATAATAATATATATATATATATATATATATATATATTTATTTTAGAAAAAAAACAACAATGTAAAGTGAACTGGTGGGAATACCTTACAAAGTGAACAGAAGTACAAAAGTAGGTAAAGAAAGATCTAGAAAAGGGTTGAATTTGAAATTATGAGAAGACTTATTGTCATGTTTATTATTTTTTTTTAAAAAGTAAATAAAAGTTTAAATTTTATTGTGCAAATGTAGGTAAATTAGAAATATTTCACATTAAAAAGAAGGGATATGTTACATATGGTACTAGATCCAAGTTGGAAAATTGTGGTTTATGAGTGTGACTACAACTAGAATCATAAGCTATAAATTTATTTACAGGATGATAAATTTATTTACAGGATGAGGAAGAAGGTAAATCATATATGTCATGTATACAAGGAAAGGATTTGTAAAGCATTTATGTACTATGAGTATGTGATAGAATTTTATTAGGTGAACTATGTTTGTATACTAATTGTTTGTGTGAGAATACCCTTACTATAGGAATTTCTATCCAAGAGTCATCAGAGTTCTAATGAATAGATGAAGTAGTATTAACTGCTAACTAGCAGATTATATTCCATGATTGTTTAAAAAACTAATAGACAAGGGTGATTAAAACAAGTGGAGTTAAGAAAAACAAACATACTTAAGTGAGCAAATGTGTATTGGAATAGATGTATAAAGTATAATTACCTTCCTTATTAGGTTAATAATTCAATAACATTAGATTCATATGCTTATCAAGTAAGTAAAAATGTTGTATGTCAAATTGTGTAAACGTATGCAATTACTTACATGATAATTACTTTTTGATATGATAAATGTTTAATGTGTTCATGGAGTTGTGTACATTTCAGGTGAATTTGAGTTACAAGTGTTACTCTTTGCGGTACTCTTAATAGTTGGGAGAAACTTTGAATTTCATAAAAAAATATATAATGTAAGGACCCACCCAACATTTACCCACTTATTTACATGATAATTACTTGTTGATATGATAAATGTTTCATGTGTTCATGGAGTTGTGGATGTTTTAGGTGGATTTGAGTTACGAGCGTTACTCTTTGCAGTACTCTTAATAGTTGGGAGAAACTTTGAATTGCATTAAAAAAATATAATGTAAGGACCCACAAAACATTTACCCACTTCAACCTAATCACCGGGGTAAATATTTGATGAGCTCTTAAATTTCTATAACATTAATCGCTCAACCTCCTGTTGTTGTTTGTATTATTTCATTCCTAGTTTTTACTCCCATGTGAACAGAATGGTGGCCTTAGCTTTCGGCGGTGCGGGGTTGCATAAGGACGACCATGGGGTGAAAACGACGTATTTTTTCCTCCCTGGTTTGTCCCCCCATGCGAACAGAAGGGAATGGTGGCCTCATATTTCAGTGGTACAGGGTTGTAGAAGGGCGACCATCGAGTGAGAACGATGAAGACATGGGGTTGACCAAAATGAAGATAAGGAGATGACCATGAATACAAATTTGCAATTAAATCTTGTGATTTTTGATTTATTAATTTACTGTCCATATTAGGCGATTTTTACAAACAAAAAAAAATCATTTACATTCATATAGACTACAAAGATCTTGCCCACTTGTGTTGTATTACATAGAGTGACTCAAGCCAATCAGGGAAACTGGGGGGCTCTATATGTAGGACGCTGAAATACACAATATCAGAGAAATTATAAATACCGAGATCAGGATGCCGACACGAGAAGGAGGCAGATTCATGGAAATAAAAACAGGAGCTCAGAAATGGACATTGCAATACCCCATTGTGGGAAAAATTAGAGCAGAAGCCGGTGAGAGAGAGGAGGTCATATTGGGAGAAAAAGAAGCCAAAATTGTGTTCAAATTTTGTGTGCGAAAAGCGAGCCTATAGGGTACTGTGATCCATACTTCTGAACCCCCCTGTAGCAATAGTTACTTGAAGTCACTTATTCACAAGAATACTCCTTTTCCTTTTTCAAACAACTAGAATCAAGCAACTTCTTCTAGAAACATCCTCTTTGTTGTGTTCACCGCATTGTTAGCCTCCTGCAACCTTGCACCTCCAAAATCTGAGGTTTCCATTCCTTTCCATTCGCGTAGGAGGAAAAACCAGGAACAAAAAAATAGGTTGCATTCACCCCATGTTCGCCCTTCTACAAACCTGCACCCCAAAAATTTGAGGCCGCCATTCTGTTCACGTGTGAGGACAAACCAAGAATGAAAAAATACAAACTATAGAAGGAGGTAGAGCGATGAAGGTTATAGAAATTAAAATTTCATTTGAGAGGGTTTTCAAATTGAAACCCACATCCTTTGTGAACCTCCACGGGAGGACGTCAGAAGACAATGATTAATGGAGTAGGTGGAGTGAGTTGGCGGAGGGGAGCAGGGTGGCAGAGGTGTTGGGAGTGGTGGTCGGATGCAGGAGTAGTGGGGAGCTAGCTAGCGGAGGTATCTGAAATTTGGTAGAGAGTTCCACTAGAGAAACAAAAGATGAAAGTTGGCATCGGGCATGTCCCATCACCACAAACCTTCATCACAAGTCTTCGCGAGATTCTGCTATCAGAATCCTCCATTTCGTAGAATAGAATACTCTTTCGAAATAAATTATGACTTCTCTGAAAATATGAATTCATCTAAGTTATAATATAATTATTATAATATTGTAATTTAATATAAATT